>VWZD01002478.1:653155-970049 GCA_013396695.1 Sakesphorus luctuosus
TTTGGTTTGGGTTAGATTGGTTCTTTTTGGCCTTTTGTTTTTTTGAGTTTTTGGTTGGTTGGTTTTTGGTTTTTTACTGGATGTGTTTCCCCATCTTTGCTTCTTTTTATCACCTTCCTGTCTGATTTTCTAACATGCTTTTCCCTATAAACTTTTGTGATTGTTTTTAGGCAATTGGGTGTGTTTCTCAGTGCTTTGCCTACCTGCCTCTCTCTTACATGTGAATTTCATCTTAAAATTTGAAGGAAAAAAAAGAAAAATTTTACTACCTGTTTAAAAAGAAATGCAGAAATGCTTTCAAGTCAGAAAGACAGACTTGTCAGGAATTTTGATTTCAATTCCAGGATTGATTTCAACATGGAGAAACCAACTTTTGCTATATAATTTGTCTTGAAAAGACTTCTTTCAGATAACCTTTGAAAAAGACTGTAGTTTTGAAAATGTACTGTAAAGAACTGAAAAGAAAGAAAAAAGGAGATTGTTTAAAAGGTAAGGGCATAGAAGAAAGAACAGAAAAAGTATTAATTCATCCATGAGTTGTATCTAGTACAGAGTTCACAGTTTTTATATGGCCTGTTTTGTCTTTCAGTTCCCCATGATCACAAACTCTGGTCTCCACTGCCTGTCTCCTGTGCAGAACTGAAAATACTCTTTTCATCTTCAATTGCTGCTTTCACACATACTTTCTGGCTTGTGTTCCTGTATTTTCCTGTTAGTATTACACCAGTATCCTTGCACCTTCATCAAATGAGGTGAGTGTTGTCTTCTGGTGGATGTGGAGTAGGACTATAATGCAATTATATCTCTGATGTTTCCCCACTATCACAATCATGGCAGGGAGTTATCACCATTTTTTTGTATCAGTGGTGAAGAAAAGCAAGAGGTAAGGAAGGTGCAGAAGGATCTTAATAGTACCATGAAATATTAGGTGCATGAAATAGAAGTAATTATAATCTATTTGGGGGAAAAAATCTTTGAAATGCCTGAGGTGTAGGGTTTTTTTTCCCTAAAGGAACTGTATTATGGAGTGCTGGATGCCATCAGGAGAAAACTGTCTCCTTAATTAGCATCAGGTTGTGTCTGTCTTGCCAGGACTAACAGTTTGTCAGTTGGTAAATAAATATTTGACTCAAATGTAATCAGTGACTTCAGCATTTACACATTGTTTAGCTGTCATAATATTGGGAAATTAGATTTTTCCTAGGCCAGTGCAAGAATTAATGTTCAATCCGTCACAAAGCTTAGGTAGGGTCTGACATGCTTTTAAAGATTTACACTGTAACAGTACATCTAGTGATGGTAATAAACTGACTCAATATTATATCCCACTATAGTGTGCATTTCCAAGGAGTTCAGTTATTCAGCCACTATAGGAACAAAATGCACAGAGATAGCGAGACATGAGATCTCTGAATTGGTCTCACTTTTAAATCAAATTATGTGCTATATTAACAAATGGCAATATTAACTGAGGCAGAGTGGAATAATTCTGCCAAAGTAAAGGCTCCAAGTGCTGCACTATTTCCCTTTGTATCCCTGCAACTTTTTGTGTAACTGGTTTAAAGAGCAAGGAGACTTCCTGCTCATTGGGTTTGTGAACACAGCTCCATTTTATTAGGATTTATAATAGATTCAGCTTTCCACTGCAAAATATTTAGAAGTTCTATTAACTGGAAACCAGTGCAAAAATATTTTCTTTTATAAGTTTCTTGGTTTTATTACTGAGATTTGGAGCTTGACTCTAAGGACACACCTCAAGACAAAGGTCTGAGCATCCTCAGTAGCTTTAGAGTATCTTGTCCTGCCGTGTCACTCTTGCTCCTGCTGTGCCATGACATTTGCTCCTCTGGGCTGGAGCCATTTTTGCAGGATTTTGCTCTAAACTGCATCAAGGATTTGTTGTGTTTTCTTTTAAAACCCAATCTGGGTCACAGCAAGGCTTTACAGTGCAAACTAAATGGGATGTAGCCCATGAAGGCGGACAAAAATAGAAAACAAATTCTGAACTCGGAGTTGTCACTAATCCCCTCTGCTGGGGGCCTCTTTCCTTACCCAACAGCAGAAGAATCCTGCCACAGCCTGAAGTGCACTTTCACACTTCTGCAATATTGTGTGTGTGTCATGGTGGGGTTTGTCCTTCCGGAAAGTGTCAGTGATGTTCTTAACAACTGCTCCCAACTGCTGGGAAATAACCATTTGGACTTATTGCAGGTCTGGGTTTCAGTAACTCAGCTTTTTCATGGAATATCTGTTCTAAAACACTTAGGTAAGTGAACAGTAGTGCTGAAATAAATATTATCTAAATGTTAAGTAAATCTGCCATTTCAGAACAAAATAAAATGTCCAAGAAACTACAGGAGATGATTTTCCCTTCACACTTTAAAAGGTTTCTTATTATGGTATGTAAAACATTTTCCCCAAAGCCAATGTGCTTCATTTCTGTGGATTGTTTGTCTATATCCTCCTTTCTCCTGATGAAATTTCCAGGAAGTTATGCATATTCTTATTAAGTCTGTGATCAGACCCTAATATTTATTTCAGGTAATGGAAAAAGTAGCTGGAAATTGGATTTCTGTATTTTGCAAAACACACAGAAAATAAATTACCCTGTAACTTCCTCTAATCTTTGAGCACCAACCTTTATATTATGTACAGTTCAGGAATGTTCCAAAAAATCTCATTTAGTGAATGAAATTATTTTTGAGAGGTTTATTGTTGGTCGCCTTGCTGCTGGCTTGGGCAGTCCATATCAGTTCCAGTTCCCACCCACAAAGGCTGCAAGTGCCAAACTTGGATTTTCTCAAAGGATTTCAGAAGTCTTTTTCTAAAAGTTTACATTTTCTGTTGAATATAATAATCAGGTAAGTTCTATTAAAAAAAAAAACAACAAAACAAATCCTTTGAACATATTTGACTCTGCCTGTTTCCCCAGCACATTATATGATAGAAATTGGGAGAGGTCTGTAGATATCTCATGCCTGATGCTGCTGAGAAGCCTGGCTCTGTCTAGTAAGCTGTAAGTCCAAGAAAAGTTCAGACCCTTATAATTTACTTTGAAATAAAATACAATTTTCCCTTGATATCTGTCTTTTTTTTTTTTTGGTAACGACTATAAACTTCATCTTGGAGATACAAACTATTATTATTTCCCCAATTATCTTCAAAGAGTTGAAGACAATTAATTTGGAGAAAGTCAATATATTATGTAGTTTTAATATAAATCAGTAAAGTAAGTTATGCTTTTATCAAGAAAGGCTAACTAGGGCCTTTGAAAAAATCTCCTCTGCAGTGAGATGAGAAAACTGGGGCTGTTTGTCTTAAGGAAAGAATGAATAAGAAGGGGCAAAATAAAAGAGATCACAATAAATAATTGTGTGCCGAGGTAGATTAGTTTATTTGTTTAGGGCTTTATTCACTCTTTCTAACAAAATAAGACAGCCAATCAATTTGAACTGTATGAATGAAAGTAATTTCTTTACCACTCCCAATTAATGTGCTGAATTCACTGCTGCTGGAAGGAAATGGGGACTGTTTCTTTGGACTCAAGAAGAGGAGCTGGCACAGAGCAATGGTAACACCTGCATGTCCAGCCTCTGTCTCTAACACTCCTGCAGCATCATTAATCCTACTAGAGAAAAGTATTTTTTCAGGTAATATATTTTCTTAATACTTAAACAATCAAAAACTGAGGGAAAGAAAAGTGATCTTTAGTGATTCAGTTTTTCCTGATTTGACAGTGGGCTCTGAGATCTAGTCTGGTATTTTCTCCTTTGAATGCTGGTTTTCTTTCTCTCCTTCTGTCCCTTTCTTTGAAGTAACATTTTAATTCTATTTTTCAGTATAACATCTTCAAAAAACGGAGAAGCAAGGTCGTTTTGCTACACTGCTCTGTTTAGCCAAGGAGTTCAGTAATAGGGATTGAAATTGTGTGAGATGAAGTTGGAGACAGGAAACGTAGAGTGCTGAACAGCCAAGAAAGTCAGCTGAGAATAAGGTGTAATAAACTGGGGAAAAATAGAAAGAGGAACAAGGAAATTAAAAGGGAAATAGAAGAGTTAGTTGTGAAGGAAGGAAGACAACAGTGAAGAAGACAGAGAAGCAAACAAGAGGCAGTTAAAGACCCTGGCAAGGGTAAAGAAAGAATTTAACTTCCTTTGTCAGGCAAATATTTGCTGGTGTATTAAGTCCCAAAGATATAATGTCTAACAAATCTGAGTTCCCCAAACATCCTGTAGCCAGAGAAAAGGAGAATGTGGTCTGGATCAATGCTGGGAGATTGAAACCATATTTTTCTACCAACAAATTAATCACAGGCTCTTTCTTTATTCACTTTTCTTGCTTTTACGTTATAAATGGCTAGCAGGGATGTTTTATACTTCAGATGTTTTTTAAAAGGCAGCAAAAAAGGCCTTTATGTTTTACTTTGCTGATCACACACAGTATATCGTAGTGTGACAATATTCTCTTCCCATCAATGGTTATTGTGAACAATTACACAACCAATCATTAATTGCTGTCTTAAACTGAAGTTTAATTAGCAGGTTTAACAGATAGGATAGTTCCCTAGATTTTTTCCCTGATATCAGCAGTGATTGAATCCTAAATGGCATCTGCAAGGAGGAAACAACCACACCAGGCTCCCACTCTGCTTCCCAAACTGAGCTCCTGTTTTCTCACTCTGCATTTGTAGAGTTGAGTTATCTTTCATGTTAATGCAGAAGGTTGATTGAGCTTAAGATAGTCATAATATTAATCAAGATGATCATAATTGCAGTGGAAACAACTACAGTAATCTCTCAGGAGACCAGACTATCTTGTTTTTCATGTGTCAGGGGCACTCCTGAGCCATCTCACCCTAACATTTATTTATCATTCCCTTTAATATTCCCTTTGTTAAAACAGAAAATAAGTGATTTATGTGTAAAGTGCTGTAACTTGAGTAAAACCTGTCTGCAATGTAGATGAGGCTGGGGACAAATACAAGGGAATCTGTATTTGGTGTCTGACCGAAGCAGAGAGTGGAGCCTAAACATTCATGACAAAACTCAAGCTGAGATACAAAGCTAAGCTTAAACAAACTCAAAATAACCAGCTCGTGATTACATTTTAAAACACTGGCTGGAAATTTAGGTATCCTACAAAATCCTGATATTATGTCATCGTGTCTGGAAAGCAGCCAGCAATATTCTGCAAGTGTTGGTAGGAAGGTGAAGTAATTCTTGACTAAAGATGCAAGACTCTCTTTATGAACACTGACCTGGCCAGGAAAAAAAAAAAATAAATTTCATTCAGAGTCAAAGCCCCACTGTCCTGAACTTGGTTTTATTCTATATGTAGTAAGAGATATTAAAAAAAAAAAAAAATCAATGTTTGGAAGATATCCTGCCTGGAACATTAAAAAGACACAAAAATTGGAATGTATGAGAGTGCCCTGTACACCTCCATGAGCTAAATCCCAGGGAGATCTGTATTAATGGGGTTTTTCCTTCAAATACAGTGTTCAGAATCAAGAAGACAAATCTTGTGGTCTGACTGCAGCTTTAGCTACTTAAATCCCCAAATTGCACACCTCCACTGCCAGCAGTAAAGTCCCCTTGATCTCCAAATTGTCATTCTTAAATCTTACCAGTGTCAGAAGCTGGGTGACTCTCAGACTTAAACCTCCAGTTCCTTGGCCACTAATACAGACTAAAGTAACAAAATGACAAATATATTGATGAGATGTTCAAAATAAACCCAATTATTTTTGTCATAATTAAGGAAACCAATAAAGCTTAAAGCCAATTAAAACATTTTTGATAAGCCAAATTGAAACTTTGTAGTAAATTATGTGTCATCTCGTGGGTCACAGGAGGGATAGTCCCACATATCTCTGTTATCTTTGATTTATACAAGCACTTGGGGATCCTGGGGCTTTCTGGGCAGGGAATTAGCAGGGGACATGCTCTGGGAGTGCTCAGGGGCCCACACACCCCATGGTTACAGCTCTGGGGCAAACTTGGGTTTCAGATCTAAATCTCAGTGACAACTTCGGTCTCACAGCACCAGCAACAGGAAAGTTGGACTCTTCTGGAATTGGAGATCATATATATATATTAATGCACAAAGTCACTTATAAACCACTGAACTGCCTTCATTCACTACCTGTATATTCCTGCTCTTCTAATCCATATCCTGCCGTCAGCACTGGCTTTGGGAATGAACAGAGCAAAGTTGCTTCTGCTTACAATAATCACAACCAATGTCTGCTGTTGGTAGTGCAAGTCTCTTTCATAGCTCACTGTGCAACACTGAAAATGTGCATCTCTATGTCATCCTCCCAAAGATCTCTGAGCAAGTGAGGCTTTTCAATTCAGCTGCTGATGTTTGTTAAATTAAAGTTTGTATTTCAGTCCAGAGGTAGTTGGCACACAGTGACACTGAAGCCCAATTACTGTTTGAGTTCCTGTTGTTATGTTTAGTTCTTTAGTCTTTGAGAGAATGAAAAGAAAATAAGAATTAATTAGTTTTATAAGTGTCATAGTCCGTTTCTTAAGTTGATCAGTCAGAAAAAAGAAAACAGAACAAGTAAGAAGAGATGCTAAATTAGGGAGAAGTTTCTATTGACATAGAAGTGGGCATGGAGTAACATCATCTGTATTTTCTTTGTGAAATAGCTTGTGGTACCACAGGGCAGTGTCCCAGCCAGTAGGAGCTGGGTTCATTTTTTTAAATTTTATTTTCAGTCATAAAATAAAAGAAGTTTGTTTCTACATTAAAAATTATCATTACTAACAGAACCCAATACTGCTGTGTAACCAATCCTCGTGCACTGTAAATGCACAGACACTTCAATCACTGTAGTTTGCTGGCCAAGCAAACATTTATCTCTGCTTGCCAGAATTCTTTGCTCTATTATTTTCCAGCACACTTATCAGGCATCTTTTATCAGGGTGTCTGTGGCTCAGTGATGAGGTCAGAGGCATTGGCCTGTTGGCCTTAAATATTATAATCAATTCTGAAGTGAACTTGTCTTGCCATGCCCAGGATAAAATTAGACACAGGTTAACTGAAAGTTTTAACTACCAAACTTGCCACTTGTGACATAACTACTTTGATTATCATTAGCATTTGTCTTTCTTTGGTATGAGATGATATATATGGAAATAAATAGTATTTTGTATTGTAGGTAGGACATATCTGTGTCTCTTCTTATGCCAAGGAAAATGTCTGGCTTTCTGTTTTCCTGAAGCCTGTACTAGTTTTATCTAATTAATTTCATTTACAGCAATGCATTGCTTGGCAAATTTCAATAATAGCTCTTTCATAAACACAAATTAAGTCTTCATTTTTTTATTCTTTGTTTTCAAAGATTAATAAAGCAGAAAAGTTAGTAAAAATGTTTATCAAATAAAATATTAGAGCTTGTAAGTGACTGAGAAAGGATGGAGTTGCAGAGAGTGAGTAGTGCTGCTCCAGGAGGAAGATCATTTACTTAATCCCGTGCCCGTGGTCTGATGTAGTGACTGAAGGCTGAGGTTTGGAACAGTCTTACGAACTGCAGGGGTGTAGTCAGAGATGTTTGTGACCTTTCCTGCAGGCGGCTCTTCTTCTCCTGAACTCAGTATTAAGAGTTCAAAGTCTTTCTGCGGACTAAGTATAATTAGTTTTTTCTTTGTTTTAAGTGAGAAGAATTTATTTCATACTTTTTCCCTTAGATGATTCCTCTTTTGGTTTTGGGCTTTTTTTTTGGTAGAACTGGAGGCAGAAACTGGATGTTATCTGTGGTGCAGCATTTATTGTTTGGTCCAGAGTGACACCCTTCCAGCTCTCAGGAAAGCTTTTCTGAACGTCATTTTTCCTCTCACGTGTGATTGTTCCTGCAGTCCTGGCATTTACTGAGTTTCTAACTGAGAAACAGCTTCCTGTGACAAAAATCCAATCTCGTATTCCCTCCCTGTGCAGCTCCAAGTGCAAGCAGTCAGCTCAGCCCATCAGCCGGGCTTACCCTCTCTCTGGTCAGCACTGCAGTCTGGCAGGGGGTCACCTCCCAGCCCCGAGGGGCAAAGTGCCCTCTGTCAGCTCTGCTGGCCTGTCACTTTGAGTCACCAGGCTCTCTGCAGTAAGTTAGAGGGGATTTGCACAAATATTCTTCGCCAGGTACTTTGTTTTGTCTTGATTAGGTGAAATTAATATTTGTTCCCCTGCTCTCACCTGAAGACACTTTCTTCTTAGTGCAAAAGCCACTGTGAATCTCCAATTGTTTGTAGTCCCTGTTAGTATTTGGACATTTCCCTTGCTAGTATATTTGGGTTTTCCCTAGAATAGCACATTGGAGATCTCAGCACACATGTGGAAACTCAGGGAAATTAAATTAATTGGTTTAAATCGTTCAGGAGGCTGTCATAAAGCCAATCTGGATTTCTAATTTTCACACTAATGTTCTGAGTTACTGGATGTTTATCCCTCTGTGGAATACATTTGAAGGAAACCTACTCTTATTTTTCTCAAGCTATATCAGGAATATCCTCCACTGCATATACAGGAACATCTCCTGTATCAAGATGACAAAGTATATTCTTCCCTGGCTAACACTTCAGGTCATTTGTATATTTGTTCTGTCCCAGTTGAAACTACAATTCTTTTCCCCCTACTACTCTTCTTTCCAGCATCTGTCTTTCCCGGCTCCAATCCTTCTGGATTCTAGTGAGGCTTCCAATGGCTTGGCTCAGGGTGTAGCCATAACCAATTTATCATTCTCTTAATCTCCCTCTGGGACATTCATTGAAAGAACAGTACCTGAATATTTCCCCTTTATCTACAATTTCCAGTCAATATCAAACATGAAATCTTGACAGATGGAGTCCAATCTGTCACAGTGAGTCAGTGTATTTTTCTTCTGATTGAATGTATTTATTGCACAAAGAAAGATGGAAAAAATGTAAAAGATAAATATTTAAAATTTGGGTTATAGAATGGTTACTTGGGTTGGGTATTTCTTTTAGTTGGTTTTTTTATTATCTTTTTTTTTTTTTTACAACTGAGAATTTGGATTGTGTTAGATTGAATGAGAAAACAACATGAGACTTGTTTGTGTTGTGATAAGAGGAAGAACAGATCTGATCATAACAAAAACAGATGTAAAGCGATAACGTAGTCCCTCATGTTATCTACTACACACTCTCACACTGACCAGCAAGGAATGCAAGGAAACATTCTGCCTTCTGCCAACAGAGCCCCTGCCAGCGAATCAGTGTGTAAGATGGTTCCTGAAATGCATTCTGTGCAGAGAAGTGTGATAAAAATATATTCTGCCAAAGTGCTGGGCCAATCAATCAAGTGTTAATGATGGATCATGAAACCCCTTTGTTGGCAAATAAAACCTTGTGTGCTCTGCCAGTGAAACCAACTGTGTCACTTGTCTTTCAGTGACTGCGTGAAATATCAGTTGCAGAACAGAATTTATTGATACAAGAGGCTGGTTCCACAGCAAGCACATCCAGCTGAGTTTGCAGGTGCATTTGAGTCTTAACTCTTAATGGTCTTGGCCCCACAGAGGGTACTGAAGTGTTCCCTAGTGAAACTAGACTCGAAATCGAAATTGAAACTTAAATTGCAAACCGAAAACGAAACAGAAAGTGAAACGGAAATAGAAACCGAAACTGAAACAGAAACCGAAACTAAACCTGAAATCGAAACTGAAAGTGAAACTAGACTCGAAAGTGAAACATGACTCGAAAGTGGAAGTGAAACTAGAATTGAAAGCGAAACTAGGATCGAAAGTGAAAGTAAAACTAGGATCGAAACCAAAAGCGAAACTAGGATCGAAACCGAAAGTGAACGTGAAACTAGAATCGAAACTGAAAGGGAAACTTAAATTGAAACTGAACTCGAAACTGAAAGTGAAGCTGAAATCGAAACCAAAGGTTTCGATTGCCTCCCCAGAGGGTGGTGCTGCCTCACTGTCCCTGCCAACTGTCTCATTGTTCCCATGGTTCAACATTCAAGGACCCATCAAGGTGCCGCTGTTAAATTCCACGTATCCCGCTTATTCCCCTGCAGCAGCTAGATGGCTCTCTTTCCTCCGTTTTTAAGGAATAACAGTAGGTGAGCTGCTCTTGCCTTTAGAAAGAACTTGTTGCCCTCCATCGTTTGTCCATTTTAGAGGCAAAATTAAGATGTGGATTTTGCCATAAATCTGCAACTCCGTGAGCATGTGGCTTGATTTTGTGCCTAACGTTTTCAGATCATTGATTGTTTCCCTCTATTAATCTGTTGTGGCCTGGGGCTGACCTGTGTTTTTGCTTTTTGTGTTCCTCTGTGCTTTCCAACGGAAGTGTTCCCTAGACCGAAGGTTCTGGGGGAGGGAATGGACCAAGCCCAAGGATAACATAGGCTGGTTCATTTAGAACTTGCAGCTGGTTTCACTATTTTCAACCACTTGAAACAGAGAGTATGGCTGCAGGTTGGAACAGGAATACTAAATGAAATGAGGTTTTTCATTCTGGGAGACTGCAGAGCTGAGCTATTATGTTTAAAACCTCAGAGGTTCTCTGGTAGAGATCAATTCCTTCTATTGCCATGCTTACGAGCAGGTTTGGGAATCTTTCATGAAGAGACTGAGTCAGTTGGATATGACTATTCTGGTACATTTTCTTGCTCTTTAATAGTTTTTTCCTTTTCCCAGCACTCATCTGACAGGCACAGGGAATAACTGACTGTCCCAGTAACTCCAAGTGATGTTGTGGGAGGTTGCCAGTGTTGGAAAGGGAGGATTTGACCAAAGGATCACTCAGGTGTGTATTCAAGGATCCCTGGCTCTCTACCTGACTGTAATTGCCAAAGCAGTAATGCTTTATTCATAGAAGCTGAAGAAGGGAATTGTGATATAAACTTTATGACTATTACTTCATTTTTCTAACTCCTCTGACTCAGCCTACACAGAAGTCGGGGCTCTTGATGAACTTCAATGTTAAATTGTAAGCAACCTAAGAAGTAGCACAGTTACCTCCAGTGTTGTGGGTGATGACTGGATATTCTGCATTGTGGTAGCTAAAGAACTCTGTACAACGGCAATGATTTTTTGATTTATCACATAGTTCTTGCTGATGATCTGTTTTTCTGTGCTGTGTTTTACCTAAAAAGTATAGTAGCAATAGCCCTACCATTGCCTTCATATTATCTTCCTACTCAAAAAGATTGTTGGGATGAAATGTTTCCTGGGAGAGAGATTTATCAGGACAATTTTTGAGCTCTCAGAATTCCTTAAATGAGGTGAAAACCCTTAGAGTAATGAACTGGAATTTGCTGTAGGGCCCTTGTGTAAAAGAAACACAAAAGGTGATTATTAATAATGCCTAATGTTAGCAGAACTAAAAGGGCAATCTTTTAGCCCTCTGTACTATTACAGATTTTTAATTCCCTTGGCAAAGGCCAGAATCTACCTTCTGATGGAAAGCTTGGGTGAATATTGAGATTTTTTATGATTATGTGCCAAATTTTTGTTTTGGCATTTGCAGTTCCTTTTTTTGTAAAGGACACACAACCTTTCCCCTTTCCTTCAGTTTCCCACTTTCCCCTTCCTTATCTCACAGAATATTTTGTTAACAGCTATGATTCCATGTGCTATCTGGCTTTAAAGTGGTTAAGGAAATAAGAAACTGAAACTAAAAAAATCCAAGTTTTTCCAGAAGTGGTAAGTAATTTCCCAAGGTAAGGCATGTCTTCTTCAGCCCAGAAAGAATTTGACTGATTTTCACTGGACACTCACAAAATATTCATTTGCATCTGCAGTGAAGCACAAGAATTTAATTTCAATAGGTTTGATTTATACAGCATGGTGATTGATGTTATATTCTGGCATAAACAAAAATATTGATTATAACTTAAATAGGAAGCCAGGAGCTACAGCTGTGAAGATGAAATCCCTTTGTCATCCTTTTCACAGGCAGATATAAGTAACTGCAAGAAGCCCCTGTTGGAGATATTGACTCTCACCACACTGAGTCCTTCCATATGCTGTTTGATATGAAGGATGTTGGGTAATTTGAAGCATTCACTGACCAACTAGTTTGCTTTTGGAAAAAAAAAAAGAAAACCAACACAAAAGCACACACTTTTTTGTGCATTCAAATGCTGCTTTGGATTTTGGATGCAGAAAGACCATCATATGCTGCAGCAGTCTGTGCTCTTCCCAGCACAGCACAGCACAACCCCTCTCTGTCTCCCTCGTAATCTCTTATGTTAGAGAAACAGCTCCCCAATCATTTACAGGCTCATAAACACAATCCAGCAGCATCCGTCTGCCCAACAGACCAGGGAAACAGCTCAGAAATGAAAGCCAAATAAAACAATAACTCACAGCAAACAAACAGGCAACTACAACAATCAGATCATGCTGCAGGAGCTGTTCCAACTACCCAGACACTTCATTAGGCATAGAATAACAAAGGAAAATAGACCAGAGTCATCTCATTTAACTCTCTTAGGCAAATTACCTCTCTTTTTCCCCCCCCCAAATCCTATTTATTCTTACTTTCTGCTTGAGATAAGGAAAGACAACCTAAGTCTGGAGATACAAACGAGCATGTTTGGAGCCACAGGACTGGAGATGGAAGAGTTCTTTCCTTCTACTTTTTATTTCATTGATATTTTTCGTAGTCTTTGGCACTATAGTAATTTCCAAGATCAGTTTTTTGATCTTTAATATATAATCTGCTCTACACTTGCCCATAACTTTAACTCCACAGTAGGACTATGTGAGCGAGAGAGAGAATTTTCCCTCACCATGTATCAGATACAGAGTAAACACTTCCTACATCACCTGATACTTTGCCTAGGCTTTATTTGACTATTTTGAATTATGTACATCCCTAAATTACAAGGGATTTCTGTGGTAGGAGCATTCACACACTGGCATTTACAGCACATACCCTGGCCCAGTGGTGGGGATTCAAAGGGTGGGACCTCTTGGCAGCAGACAAAGTCCCCAGACCATGAGAGGCCTCATTCCAGAGAAGTTTCTGGACCATCACCAGGTGCTCTGACATGATCTGGTTTAAAGGAGACCCCACCCAAACCCTCCAGGTGTGGGTTCCCTCAGATCAGCAGGACTATGATCAAAGCTGCCCTTTGGGAGTGGGAGAGCACCCATGGAGACTGCCTGGGACTGAGTGCCCTCACATCCCATCCTGCCCCTCATGGTGAGTGACTGTTTTCCTACTGGACCATCTTGAGTCAAGCTCGACACTTATTAGTGCTTAGATATACCCAACACAATGTGCCCTAAAAATTCCAAAGGTTCAAAATGCCAATAGTTTAGCAAGATAAATGTGTTTCAAGTCTCCTAAGAGAAAATAACTGATGAAACCAAGATGTGGATTAAGACAGCAATGCTGATGCTTGTACCAATACCCATATACATCATACGTGAAAAATGCTTTCAAGTCATTATTGAACGGAGACATTGTAAACAACAGATATCTTAAAGCTTGGAAAGGTCACAAACATCTACCTACTACCAGTGTTTCACTGAACAGGTGGGTGGAATAGTAAATCTGTGAGGTATTTTAAGTAGTGCTCAACCTGCAAGGTATTAAAGCTGATTTCCCTACCTCAGAGGGAGCTTCAGATCTTTGAAAAGCAATTTGGAGCCTGGGGCTTTGGGATATCCACTGCTGCAAAGGATACAGTTTTTACAAAAGGAAAAACACCCAAATATAACATTTAGATCATCACAGTCTATTGTTAGAATTTTTCTTGTTAGGTAATTGATCTAAACACGCTTCTGTCATTTAATCAAAGCTGACAAGCTTTACAAATGTTGATCAGAGAACACTTTTCCCCAGTATTACACAAACTGGGATTTTTCCACCATATATCCCTGTGACACTTCCCATGACTCGTTTGTGAAGACCAACATTTTGCATGCCCTGCTTGTTGAATTGACACTCATGGCATTTGAAACTGCGAGCAATGGATGATACGGATGGCACTTCTGGGGGTTTTTAAGGCAGTTTGGGCTGGCACATCACAGCTCCACAGGCCTCACTGAGCCAGGCCATTTCACTGATGGGCACATCATTGGATAAGTAGGTCTTAAGGGAGAAGCCGAACAGCAGAAGGCAACTTAGGTCTCTGTCTGTAGTCCTTGCTGAAGGTGGAGGTAGGATTAATGGCAAGCATTTGGGGTGTGGGAAAGAATAGTGCTGTTTATGAGTTATCCAGTGCAAACCAAAGTAAGCATTGCTGGTATTCAATGTTCAGCTGGTAACATCTCTCTGTACAGAGAAATGTAGGATAACTTTTATTAGTTTAGTGACTGGATGCTGAAATTCTTCTACACTGATATCAGGTGTATGTGCAAATGTGAGATACTGTGCTGGACACTGGAGATTGGTAATTTTTTTTTTTGTAGTTAATACCTGTTAATTTGTCAAGGTAGTAGTTTTGAAGTAGACAAAACAACAAAAATGCATTTTTTCAGCTTTAGAGGAAAGTTATTCCACTGAAACATTCGATGCTTGTATATAATAGTTTGTTCACAGATCTATCCCTTAAATAAATAACGGTAGGAGATGTTCTATATACTATGTATATTTATTTCTTTGGAGAATATTAACTTATGTTCTATGTAACAGTAAGTCATTGACTTGAATCCCAGCATTCAAATCTGCATCATTTCTTACCAAGACCTCAAAAACTCTGCATACCAAAGAAGCATTCTGGATCAAGGCTATGGAGCAGATCACGTTGGTGAAAGAGGCAAGGATGTTCTGATGGAAATCAGATAGATTAAACCTTGACATTGGCCAATATTATGCAAAACTCTTGCATATGTGAAAAATAGAACAGTAGATCTTCATTTCCTGAGTGTAATCGATGTATTGGTGTGAAAGGGAATGACATTTTATATGAATGGAGATACTGCACATTCCTCCTTTCCTCCATACACAGACCTCCAGGTGTGCCCAACCTGCCTCCTCTTTACTGTGTTGTTGTGTTTTGTTGACCCGAGTGGAAATGCAGCTTCTGCTCAACACCTTTGGCAGAAATCTTTGGGTAGAAATAATGCTTCATTCAAAATGGGAAACCCTCAGCTCAAGAGGAAATTCCACTGGAACTTATTTCCAAGTGCTTTAAATATTTAGCTTAATTGCCAGACACCAAATTAATCATTCTCTATTGTTGCCTGCCTAACTGCTCTATCCTGTCCTGAGCAAAACTGCCTGTGTTTGTTGGTGCTCTGCTGACCAGGTGCTTCTTATCTCCCTGCACAGCCCAGCCCAATGCCCTGCAATAAAGAATGTTTTCTCGCTCCTCTCTCCCGCCAGGTTTCTGACTATCTCATCACTCATGTGAACCAAGGCAATCTTTCTTTTAGTTTTTGAACCAAAAGCAAATCTTGCGTTTCAGAGACGAGCAATCCCTCACCATTTTTGTCTGCCCCGGTGAAAATCTATTGGCTTTTGTTGCAGGAGCTCTTGCACGAGCCACTGTCTTGCCAATGGTGTTTTGCCTCCCCAGAGGGCGGTGCTGCCCCACTGTCCCTGCCAACTGTCTCGTTGTGCCGATGGTTCAACATTCAAGGACCCATCAAGGTGCCGCTGTTAAATTCCACGTATCCCGCTAATTGAGTGTATCCCGCTAATTCCCCTGCAGCAGCTAGATGGCTCTCTTTCCTCCGTTTTTAAGGAATAACAGTAGGTGAGCTGCTCTTGCCTTTAGAAAGAACTTGTTGCCCTCCATCGTTTGTCCATTTTAGAGGCAAAATTAAGATGTGGATTTTGCCATAAATCTGCAACTCAGTGAGCATGTGGCTTGATTTTGTGCCTAACGTTTTCAGATCATTGATTGTTTCCCTCTATTAATCTGTTGTGGCCTGGGGCTGACCTGTGTTTTTGCTTTTTGTGTTCCTCTGTGCTTTCCAAGCAGGATTGTGGATCGAGACACTTTCTGCCCGTGGCATTCTTATTTTCTCTTAATCACAGCAGTTTTCCACTTCATGTTATAGTTTACATTTTGTGATATGTTTTAGGTCAGAAATACTGCGATGCAGGAACCGAAATCTTTGGTGGAAGAGGAGGATTTGTGTGTGTGTGTGTGAGCTGTTCTGGAGAGCAATTCCTTTCGCATGAACCACTGTATGTACTGCAGGGCCACAAACGATGTTGGGTTTAGTGAAGTCAAGCGGAATACTTGAAATCTGGGGAGAGCTTGGCATTTTTTTGCCATACAATCAAAATGTGTGGGGTTTTATTTTAAAAACCTTTCTTCTTGTTCACGCTTTCTCTTGCATTTCTCATGTTACCTTTTCTTTGTTCGAGGGTGTCCTCAGATTGTTTCTGCAGGGGTGGAATCACTGACAGAAACCAAAGGAAATGTTCCTGTTTCATTCTGCTTTGTAGTGAAAACAATATTGTTCCTCTCATGTCTTTCTCTAAGCTGTTAATTCTAAGGCTAAAATACCTCTAGCTATTGTAGCCCAGCCAGCCAATGAACACTTACAATGAATAAAGTACATTGTTGTTCCCCTATCAGAAAATGAGGCAGCACAGATAGGAAAAAAAAAATAAAAAAATCTCCATTTGTATTTTTAAATTTTTCAAAAAAAGGCATTTTCTTCAAAGGGCATTTGGAGATGGGCCAAGGAAAATTGTTCATTGTTATTAAAAGAGAACCATTTGTCAGAGCACAGGAAAACTGTTATGCACTGGTGTTTGCTGTTAGACATGCAATGCTAGAAATAACTTTCTATAAATATCAGGGGTCTTGGCATTTAAATCAGGATTTCAAATATTTAGTGTCATTAACAACCTACTTCTCAGATTTTGAAGGTATCATAAGAGAGAAATAACTTTGTCAGAATATGTCTCAGATGTAAAATAGTATTTGTAACACCAATATATAGTAGTGGACTAATCAGACAACTTGTTCTTCCATTGTTGGCAGTGAAGCTGGAATGTAATGTGCTTATATATTGTATTTATTGTAGGTCTTTGTTAATAAATTTTATTAATCATTTAGGATAATATGCCCTTTTGATTTTAACATGGCTGAATGCCTTAAACTATTTGAAGTTGGGTGAGTTGGGTAGCGTTTATATATAAATTTCTTGACTTGGGATCAAAACATACTGTTTGATATAACTTTAGTTTTAAATGCTTATTTTCTAAATAGAAATATGTGCACATGTATATAACATTTAATATACAGGAAATATATAAATAATATATGTTATGACATAGTTTTAACTGATGAATTTGTGTATTTATATTGTTGCATTTCATGATTGCTTGTTGCATAAAGTATGTAATATATAAAATGCATTTATATGAAATATGCATCAATATAATTTAGAAACATTTTTGACATGAGTATATATATGTGCCCATACAGTAATGCATATTTATATATATGAATACATATTAGAATTTTGTTGTGCAATGGAATATCAGTGTAAGTGCGCAGCACGTGCTTGCAAAAGAAATTCCATCCATGTAATTAATCATTAAGCTTTTCTGAAAACCTCTGAGTATATTGTACTTTACTGAAGGAAAGAAGAATAGAGGCAGCATTCCTAAATGTTGAATTTCTTTGTTTGGTTCAGGAGCTTAGAATTGTAGCTCCATTTTTGTACTCTTTGAAGCTTGGAGATATGTGGCTGTGTAGGCAGATCCATGTATGTTGTGTAGAAAGTAAGCTATTCTTGTCCCACTTTTATGTTCATTTCTGTAGGAGGTTTTTAGCACTTCATTTTTGTTGGTTAGCAAATAGTGCTTAAAAGAAGTCATTTGCCTAAATAACAATTTTTTAAATGTGTTCCCTACTCACAGAAGGAAATTCGCACATATTTGGTAAGAAGGCATTGGAATTTATTATTCATGGCCAATACTGACCTGTGAGTAGCAGTGTTTGTGTGAACACAGCTTTCTGGTCAAACTCTATGTGAGACTGCGTTTTCAGAGACAAGGAAACACACCTACAAGGGGATGTGCAGACAGAGACCATCTCCCTGTGCTGTGCACTCAGGTTGGGCTGCAGAAGCCCGACCCAAGCTGTGAGCACTCCCTGCTGCACAGGGTGGTGTCTCCAGCAGCAGCAGCTGAAGCAGAGCAGAGTGAGCTCCCACTGAGTGACCTCTGTCCCTCCCCATCCAAGGAGAGTTTAAACAAGTGCCTTTCAAACAGCAAAGCAGTGAATCAGTCCCTGGGGTCAGGAGTGGAGGGGAGGTACTTTCATGGGCAGGGGTGCGATCTCTGCCCTGCCTGGACTGTCATCCATGGGGAACTTGAGTTGCACACTGGCAGCTTATGTTCCTGAGAATATGTCCATGTATGTCTGTGAAAGTTGGGCTGCTAACATACATCCTGAGTGCATGCTGGGCAGCCAACCTTTGTACCTTTGGAAATTTCAGCCCAGTCTCTTCTGCCTGCTCTGCTGCAACCTACAATAATAACCCATTAATCAAGTGTCACCCTTGCTAACACAGAGGAGCTCTTTTTTATTGCCTTCATTTATAATAATTTAGTTTATACTTTACAATGTTATTGATTTTATGAAATGGCTCATTACATTTACACAAAGCTAAATCATTCAATTAGATGCTTTGAATTAAGTCATATAAATTTCTTACTAGATTTACTGTTGGATTGAATTGGAAATCAAGCCCTAAGAAATTATTTTTTAAATAATTATTGGGAAGGCATTCTTACTTGTGTCATAGGCTAGAAAAAGAATATAAATATCTCAGCAAGACTTTTTAATTATTAAAACCTAGATCCCATTTTGTAAATCACTGGGTGGTATAAGCAGTGGAATACAGACACATCAGAGGCAAGTTTGTTCCAAAAGACTTAGGTGAGTTTGAAGCACTTGTCTTATCTTTGTGATAACACAGTGCTTTTGAACAAGGTAATCTTTGCCTTAGAAGCAGTGAGAAAAACACATTGTATTTAAAATCTCTGTAGCTAAAACAATAATTATTTGGAATTCCAAATTTGTTTCCTTTTTATTCAAACTTGTAATTTTTTTTCCAAAGGGAATTCACTTTAAAATTGTATTTATCTGAAATCATAATGAAAGAATTTGAGGATGAGGCGGCTCCTCTTTAGCTAAGATACTACTCTTAGTTAAGGGATTACTTTTTCTCCATTGACTTCTCAACTTTCTTATTCCAAGACTGTTAATTTTACAATTCTTTTAGCAAGGAATTCCTTTTACAAGCATGCAGAAAGGTGCTAGACCTTTCCTCGCATTTGTTCCTAAAGGTGCGTTTTCATTTTCTCTGCCTTTTGCAAGGAGTACTTTGGACAATCTCATTTGTAAACATTTCTCTCCTGGACAAAAGGAGTTATGAAACTGCCGAGTTAAAAGTCCTGTAAAGCAGCAGTTCTGCTGGTAATAAGATACCAACACTAACTAGAGATGGAGACTGTTGGGGTCACTGTGGGGAGCAGGGATGGCACCCCTGGCAGTGGCAGGGACACCCTTGCTGCAGGGACAGACAGCCCTACAAAATATGCATTTTTTTTTTATTATCTTTGTGTCACTGTGATTCTTTGAGGTCAACATCTTATTTTTTCAGTGTTCTTTAATTCTTTCTATCTCTTTTCAATGCTGGCTGCAGTACAGTTTTAACAATTTGCCTTTCTATTCCCTTTGGAACAGTTTGTCTTGCTGCTCTCCCCTCAGCTTCTCTTTGTCAGAGATGACAGGCTTACCATCTTTAATTTTTTTGAATAATTAAAAGCCTTGAATCTTTGGTTACCCTCTGCTGGACTGTCAGGATTTTTAGCTTAAAAAACCTTATAATTAGGTGCTCTGAGCTCTTCAAATTATTCCAAAAGTTTCCTCTGTCTGGTAAGAAATGTAGCTTTTTGTGTTAGAAAGGAATCAATCTGCTCTTTACAAGAAATTATATTTTGTGTGCATATCAAGTTTCCAGGGGATACTTTTTTTTTATTTTTATTTTTAATGCCTCCTAAGTGCACGTTTGGGGTTTTTTTCCACTTTAACTTGATTTCTAATTGTTTCCAGAGTTGTATATAATATATTTACTGAAGAATTGCCTTTTTTTCATTTCATTCTTAAGTTATAAATTAGTGAGTTTTATGTTTAATGTTTTGTGTTTACTGAGCATCACCTTGATTTTCTGGTAAAACATTTTCTTTCTTTTTTTAACCTTTCTGTGTGTGTTTGTGTCTTGTATAATCCTTAGCAAGCCTTTTCACTGTGTCACCTTAGAAGCAACTGTTGAATCTCTAATCACATTTCCGATTTCAAGAAAAGACACTTCAGGGATTTTTTAAATGATGGTAAAGGTTCTCCCCTTCAGTGCTTTTCTTCACAGTGTGATGTCCCCTCACCAGTGCTTGACCCATTTCTGCTGCCTGTGGTGCAGTTCTCCTCAGCCTGTCAGCTAAAAACACAAAAGACCTTAAACTTGAGACAAGTCTTGCATACCTGTCTTCTTCTGTTGTCAAATCAACTTTGGGACACTCATATCAATGCACTTGCTAGGACAGAGCTCCTTGGCTGGGGATCAGCAGAAGGACCGTGATGGTCTCCTTGGCTTCTCTGTTTTGGCTGAAAATAGAACACCACCACGTGCCCTCCTTTGTGTCAATGTCCCCTGCAGCATTTCCAGGGGCTCCTGGTGTTCCTGAGGGTGAGTTTGGCAAAGGCTCTGCTTTGCCAAAATGGGAACTTTGTGGACAACACAAACCCAGTAAGATGGGAACACATGGGCTGGAAACGGCTTATAAAGCACATCTCAGTTAAAGCCGTCAGTACCCCAGTCAATGGAGATGGGGAATTCAGGAAAAGGATTAATTAGAGGAGGAAGGAGATCAAAGTCACCTATTTGTATCTGTTTGTATTAGCTCACTTCATGTGTACTGTCTGGTTCAAGCAAGCATCTTGCCCTATCCTACACCAGAGGGAAAAGGACAAAGCTCTTCAGATTGTTTTGCAGTTTTACTCAGGCAGCTTTGATTAGTTCAACCTCAAAGGCTCTGATATGAACTAGATTGGAAGTCTCACATCTTGCTAGCATCATGCTGATTTGCTGCTCTGAAGTTGCTCCTTTTCATACTTTCTTGTAGTTGTTGTCCTGCTACTTATAAAGTAATTAAATATTTGTTGATTTAGAGCTTTTAATCTGAGTCTCTCCAGACCCATCTTGAGAGCCTTTACCAGCAGGACAGTTAGCATCTTTTCTCTCTGTCTCCCCTACTGAATTTGTAATTATTTATTCAAAAAGAAGCAGTTGGAAATCAAGAAACATCTACTCATGATAACCAAGGAATTGATGGGGAGAGTGATCACTTAGGAAATGGCAGCAGAGAGCCCACCTGAATTGCCCACTGAGACAGAGACTTCCACCCCTTCAGTTCCTCTCAGAGTGGTCTGAGGAATTTGCAGGGGGTGAAATCCTCTTTTTCCCTCTCCTTCCACCTGCCCTTTCCTCTTTAATGCAGTTGTAAAAGAGACTTTGATGCTATGCAGTACATAACATTTGCTGGTTTCTCAAAAAAACCCCAACTATGGTGAATAGCTTGCTGAGAGGTTGAGAAGAATAGAAAACGTTTATGTAGCACATAAATCATGTAGCAAATAAGTAGTTTTGGAACACTGCATTTCATTTGCCTGTGAGGCATTAATGCCAGTCCTAGAGGACAGAACAGAAAGAATAGAATTGAGTTAAATAAAACCAGAGTTTAGCCTTACAAACCCACCAGCAGCATCAGTGCCAAGCATTAATCCCTCTCCTGCTGGCAGCAGGAAGGTGGGTGAGACAATACTGTCAGTAGCACAAATTAAGTCACTGTGGCAGAAACACAACACAAATAAATAGGAAAAACAATGCAAAGAAAAACAGATTGTTGTTGCTGCATAAACCTTCTTCCAAGCTGGAGGCACAGAAAAAGGAAACGTAATGACTTGTGCATGTCATCTTGTAGCCTGACAAGCCCTTTCAGAATAGAAAAAGAGGGTAAGATGCCAGGAGAGGTCTCGCTGCACATTCTGATAGAGAAAAAGGGCTTGTAGGTAGCAGAATCTCCTCCTCAGTAGACTGAGAAATAGAGTAAGTCAGCTGTGCAGAGCCCCGGAAATTCAACAGAAACCCTAATCAGGATTAAACTGAAAGAGAGGAAAGATGGGTGATAAGAACACACAGGAGTTTTTAATCACTGCCATTTAACTGTTATAATATTACAGGCCAAACTTCCACGGCCTGTTTACACAAAAAAAAGAAAAACAGAAAATTCCTGTTTAACAGATCTAGAACTTGCTTCTCATTTAACAACATAGAAGCTGATTTTTCTCTTCTATCAGATTATAAATTTAAGGTAAGTAAAATACATTTCCATCAGTTTTTATTTATAAACAACGCCTTTATATACATTAAAGTTATCTGTCATATTTAAGCCTGCTTTTTTACCAGTTTTAGCACTTTCTACACATGGTCCTGTTTCTTTGCTATATTCCCAACTCAGCTGTTTGCAGAGAGTTCAGAGGGCTGCAAACAGAGGTTGAGGGTAGAAATAATGTCAAAGCAATGCATAAAGTCCAGTGCCCAGAATAACCTGCTTCCCTGCTAACTGAGAGCATCCTTCAGCAGCCCAAATTGTTGGTTTTTTCTGTAAGCAGCACTCCAGAGTGACAGGAGCACAGGGACTGGGATGTTGCCACATGCATTAGCCAGAGGTAATACTTGGGGAAGGCAGAACATCCTGAGTGAATACTGATGTGCATATCCTCTCTGGATAACACTGGCTTTAAGTTTTTTAGTTTGTAGATGTCAAGAAAATTCATGTCACAATAAGCAGGTAACTGATGGTAGAGGCAACAACTTTCCCTGGGTGTGTGAATTCTGCCTTAATCACTGAGACTGCTCATAGCCTTGTGTGTGCTGTAGTGCTTAATCCTGTGTGCTTTTGTCTTTGCCCTCTGCCTGAGCAGTTTGCCTGGGACTGAGCTTCAGGTGGTTGGGGCAAAACTCTCAGTTTTCAATTCATCTTGTCTCACATATTTTTCCTGCATACACAGTGAACCCTGGGCAACATGGGATTGGATCACAGATTACTGCATGAATCCCTGTTGTGGTGCTGCATTGAGGCCAGGACAGGCAGGAATGAGAATTGAGAACAAGAACAAGGTTGTTGGACTGACTGGGTTGGGTGGAAGGGAACGAGCCAGGCCAGTGGCCATGTCCATATGGCTTCTGGGACTGCAGCAACTTCACTCCAATTTTTTTCCACTTGAATGTAAAAGTTCCCTCAGCTGATGGTCGAGGTGTCTTATTCCCAACTTGTGCTGAACTTGAACGAGGGGGCTGTCAAAAATTTCGACTTCCAGTCTGGTCTCACACTGTGAGGCAAAAAGAGTACAGATCCCCCTTTTTGCCTTGACTGAATTTGCACTGCAGCAGCGCTTGCTGTGAGGTGCTGGAGGTGATCATGCTATTTGGAATATGATTAAGTATATCATCTTGTTTCTGCTTCCCTGTCAGCTCTGAGGACCCCATCTACTCAGCACACAGCCCCAAAGTCCGAGAGGGCAGGAGGCCTCCCTAGCTGAGAAAGGTCATTATTTGATAAGGCCAGTTGGTAGCTGACATCCAAAGTTTATATTTATAGCCATCCTTTCTTTAGAAAATGTTCTTGTCCTACAGGTCTAGTTGAAAACAATAAAAGCTCTGGCTTTCAGGATTCCATATATTAACAGACTAAATTGTTCAGGTCATTAATTTTACTGTAAGGCAGGCAAATAATTTTTCTAGGAGTTCAGAGGAAGATTTAGCTGTTAGGCTCTTAACAATTGAATCTGGAGAGTGTTTTTCATCCTATCCCCAAGAAAAGAATGTCTATATCACCCTAAACTCTGCATGGATATAAGCTCCAAAATAAGGGAAAAACACTTAAATATATTTTTTAAATTGGGGGCTATTGATCCAGGAATTCCCAAACAAATATGTGTGGAACCAAAAACTGGACTCGATGATCCTTGTGAGTCCCTTCCAATGCAGAACATCCTCCAATTCTGTGAATTATGGAGTTTCATCTCTTAATGAACCTTTGAGAATGCTTAGGCTTGCAATTCAATGGTTTCACAGTTATTAAATTTGCTTTTAAGTTCATCTAACAGATAACCTTGAAAAAGAGAGGTGACTGTTGCAGTCTGATTAACGAGTGACTTGACCAAGCTGTACAGGGGGCTTTGAAAAGCTGAAAGGGAAAATGGGGAGGAGGAAACTTGCATTGTAAATGGATCTCACAAGTGGGAATGTGATTCCTACTTGCTTGGGCAGCCGTTTGATTTGTCCATTGGACAGCAAGTGTCATTTTAATCAATGCTTTATTTGAATTTTTTTTTAATGATTCCCTGTTTGAGTGTCTTGTCATCTAAAATATTAATGGAGTTAATTTAGCCATAATTTATTACATTTAAGGAAGAATCCTATTTTAACTTGTCAGAGAGTAAGCAAGGAAATGAGCATTTAATTTGCAAGCTGCCTATTTTCATCTAGCTTATCTCATCTGAAGGTGAAGATTTATTAAGTTCTCTGATGTTTAACTGGATAGAAAGAACAGGTTTGACAATAGTCATTGATGAGAAAAATGGGTCCACATTTGACCACATCTATGTTAAGTTATTTGAAGTATAAATTTAATCACTTGATATTTATTTATGAGAAATGAAACTTATTTCTCTTCAAACTGCCTTTGTTATGTACTGATATTCTAAGTTTATATTGATTAGTGATGCATGGACAAACAGGGACTTCACCACATGAACAGAGAACAGAAGTTCTATAAATTAAATATTTATATGTATGTATATATGTTCCTTCACATGTATTAAAAGGTTATTTAGGATTCAGAAATTAGCAAATAATTTTGAGCTATTAATTATTCATCTTGTATCAGCATAGAGAAAATAAGGATGTAAGATTCACTTCATAATTTTTTCAATGATTATTTTGTAAGCTCTCGTGACAAATTTCAGGAAAAGAATCCAAATGTTTTAGTGTATATTTAAATTAAGTTGTGGAATAAATCAACCTAGACATGTGTATAAAATCAATAACTATGGTACACTGGCGAGAAAGTTACCTTCCCCCTGTTAATAGAAAATAATGAAAGATTTCAAGAGCAAGCAAATTTGTAATAGTAAGGATTCAATTAAGCTAGTTCTTAGCTTAATCTTTCTCTTAATAAATGCTTTTGGGTTAGTAATTTCCAATTGGAAAATTAATTAAAAACATTATCTGATATTGAAATGGTCATGATATAATACAAGAAAAAAAAGAGAGAAAATGTATCCTTAATGCTACATTTTCTTTCTACATATTAAAGAGGAAAAAAAAAAGAAGAATTGATCTTTAAGAAACCACAAGAGGTTTTTGAACACAAAGTTAAAACTGGTATCAATATACTGGGGAGAAAAAAAAAATAAAAAAAAATAAGGCTTTCCTTGCCAGTATGTGACAGCTCCATGAATGAATTTGTGAGGAATACAGACAGAACCACTGGGGTTTCCTTCCTCTCACAGTAGTTTTGCAATAAGCTGTGCCAAGAGTCTTGTTTGTTACATATAAATGAGAATTCCAGGTTTCTGATCAGCACTTTTGTTGATAATTAGCAAATTTAAAGCTTGCAGGACGTGAGTGGTTCTCTTCCTATCAGGGTATGATTTATTTTGGCAAATCACTATCCCATATTTCAAGTTGCATCACTGCAATATGGTGATACATCAATCCCGTATGAGAACAGAGGGAAAAAAGAGGGAAAGGAGTGTCTTGGAAACACTTGCTAAGCACAGTGGGAAAGCAGCACCCAAACTCACTGCCCCATATTATCCAGGAGATGTAAGTACCCCATAGTGGGTGGTAGCAAACAATTTTTACAGCTGAGTCACCTGCAAAATTCTTCAGGTTTATCTCAAATTAATGTGAAATTTGGGATTAATTCCAACCAGTCTAAAAGAGAATTCATTTTTAGAGTGGCCTCTGTTTTCCTTCATGGGCATGGTGAAAGGGGCATCATTGATTCTAGAAAATCAAGGGCAAGGAACTAATCACAGGGTTACCAAACCTGTGTGAGTGTATTGAAGGATGGGGTATGTGAGTGACAGCTCCATTTTTGTGGGTTTCTGCTCTTTCTAATGAAAAGGAGGAAAAGTTGGTGCAGGTAGCTCATTCCTGGCTCTTTGGAAAGTGTGTATGTGACAAGCAGGCAGTATTCCCAAGTTTTCGGTCAGCATGAAGCAGTGCATAATTATTGTTTTGCAGTTATTGCTGTGACCTTCCTCCAGTCTTAGTTCCATAATCACAAAAACTTGGTGTCAGCATTTGTTTGGCAGCCTCATTTTAAAGATCTTCCTCTGCTATTTATGTTTATTACTAATACATATAAGAGGATATCAACTGGTCCTTTGCATGAAAATTAAGTTCCCTTAGTGTGGTCGAGTGGTAAGATTGTAGATTTTAGCAGAACCACCTGAAACAATAGTCCCAGGTAGCTGCAAGAACTACAGTTCCCAAAAATTTGAAATAACAAATGGCAACCCGTCTTTCCTAAGGGCATTTTAGGAATATTTAGCCTGTGAACACATATGAAAACTACAGTGGACTGCAAAGAGTACTGAATTGTACTCAGCATTATTGAACCTGAAAGGCAGCAAAGAGGTGTAGAAATGAATGGGCTCCTAGAGGCTTTTTTATAGATTATGGGGGGAGGATGTGTTGTAATAAAAGGTAATAAGAGCTTTCCTGCCTCCAATAGACTCTACCTTCAACTAACCTACAGCTATCAGGAGTCTGTAATCCTTGTTGGATAAAGAGACTTTGAGGAGCAATTTTATTCTATTGCAATGCACGGGTTTGCACAATGGATTTGTTCGCTTTTTGTGGGCAGCCTTCCTGAGGGACAATATTTCTGAAGCTCCACA
Organism: Sakesphorus luctuosus; assembly: GCA_013396695.1. Taxonomy (NCBI): domain Eukaryota; kingdom Metazoa; phylum Chordata; class Aves; order Passeriformes; family Thamnophilidae; genus Sakesphorus; species Sakesphorus luctuosus. Next base: position 680,090 of record VWZD01002478.1, read on the forward strand.
AAGCGCCGTTTCTGGTTTCATTCTGCACTCCTTTAATTGGATGAATGGGCTGCAGGGGCCTGGAAGTTGGACTGAGTAAAATTTGCTCCCTTTGAAAAACCAGCCAAACAAAACATGTCAAGCAGTTTCACATGACACTGGGATAAAGTGAACATAAAAGGAAAGCCTATTTAAGGAGCAGTGCATTAATGTTTTAGTGGTGTTCACTTCAGGCCGGTACATTTTACATGAGTCTTTTTCCCTTATGGGAAAGTAATATGCTCTAAGTTGACTAAGTACAGATCCTTTCCATAAGAGGTTGAAGGAACAGGCATTGGCAATGCAACAGCAGTGGTGTACTGAGCACAGAGTTGGGATATAATGCCATAAGGCTAATTAACATCATGTTCTCCCATTGTGTTCCCTTCGGGGGAATTGTGGTTTTAAATGATAAGTATGTAGATTGAAACATTCTTAATCTAGGCAAGTGATGCAGTAAAACATTATTCGCTGAATAACAAAAGGAATACAAAATGGAGTATGGCAGTATATTTCAAATAAAGTGCAGAGTGTCCTTTTTCACCTTTTCATTGTGCTTAGTAACACTGATTTATTCACTGAATGGAAGATGGAAGATGTACTGTTTTAGACTTGGAGTACAGGGTTTGTTTTATTGCAATCTATAAAGAATTTCGACTTCTGATGGGTTCGTCCTTTGGAATATTTTTCCATTGGTGCAATCTCAATGTTGAGCACTGACAGGAAAAGTCATGCAGAATCTTTTTGAAGGGTCAATAGGAATAAGTCCTTCAAGAAGCATTGATTTGCAAATTTTTTCCTTGCATGTGTTAGATGCTTCAGAACATCTCTCAGGGGCAGCTACTGAAGCAGACTCAGAGGTGCAGCCAGGATCTCCTGCTCCTGAGAGCTCCTTTCTTGGGCACCACTTAGAAAACTAATTGCAGAAACATGGTATCCTTTCTTTCCTCGTGCCTTATGTCTGATTTGGTAGCCAGGACATTTGAAGAGAGTCAAGTTAAACTTCTGACCTAGGATGAAGTTTCTTGCCTTTATGACCCTGATTAGTTTTTCTTTTTACTAAAGACTTTCCTGGAGAACTTTTGCTCAGTGTAAATAAACAAATCATGACTAGATGTTGACATGCACATGTTCAAATACAGTACTATCATCTTCAGGTGAACAGTGGAAAAATACGTCAATTTAGTGATGAAACTTGTTATGGACCCCTGTATTTGGAACATTTATTGGTTACTAATGTCATCCTTATAACTGGATGTAGCTGTGAATCTTCCATGAAGAATTCTGGTAATGGACTGAATACATTCAAAACTGGTGAAAGAAAAAATCTGGTGAGAGAAAATCTCTGCACAGCAAAGGATTGAAAAGTCACCTCTGAGGTAGGGAACTATTCCTTCAGGAGGACTAGTTAGCAGGCTGAGACTGCAGCAAAGTGCGTTTTTCTGGACAGATGCAAGAGATTCATTCTGCAAAGGGGAAGATTGTGAGTGCAACAAACAGCTTAGGGGTGAATCCAGGAATCAGACAGAGCAGGAACAAGAGAAAGGTCAGAGAACACATTATTCTCTAAGGGGGAAAGCACATGAAAGCTGCACAGGTAGAACAGGCATTTGCATGGGAAAGGCTCAGTGTGAATGGGCACAGGTGCTGAGCTGTGCTGGGGTGGTGACATGAGAGTGCTTTGCTGTTTGGATTGTTCCCGGGCATTGTGGCTTTGCAGGCCTTCTCTGCCTTCAGCAGCATTTTGTCCTATTTTTTTGAATTAGGCAGAATCCAAATACTTCTAGCAGAGCTGAATTTTGTGACATGTCTAGGAATAGCAACAATTGTAGGTCTGAGTCCAATGGTTTTGAGCTGCAGTTCAAACTTCAGGGGCAGTGCAGATCACAGCTTAAAATGCCTGACAGCTTTTGATTTGTCTTCTGTCACTGAAGGAGAGAGCAAGTTAAATGGTCTGTAGTAAAAAGCGATTGAACAAATCATTTTAAAAAAAAAGAACAAGAAGAATGCATTTCTTTTTCTGCTTGGTTGCCAGCAGTAACTTTTTGGTCTTTTCAAAAATTCTCATTTCATAACAAAATAAGTAACACTATCTATGTAAAAACTGCTTGTGTTTATGTTTGCATATATATACACATATATTCCCATATATGTATCTGGCTGAAATACACACACACATACACATTCTAGGTGTAAGTAACCTTAGCTTAGCACTTCTAGAGCATATGCAAAAGGTTTTCAACTTTTCCTTAATTTCTCACCCTGAGGAGACTGGAAACAGGAAGCTGCCATTTTCTGAAGTAATGGTTAAATACAAATATGAACAAAACTTACTGCATCTCTTGATTTTTTTTTTTTTACAGCAGCTCTTTTGTAACATGGGAAAACCCAAAATGTTTAGGGTTTGTAGCAGTATTGTCCTTTACATTCAAGGGCACATCTGATCTGTCTCAGCCCCAGAAATCTATATGGTTTGGGGATCATTTCTCAGGGCTTGTGAACAAAACATACAGGAGAGAGACAAATTAAAGCTCCTGTGTTTTATTGAGTGGTGTGGATTTTAGGGTTATATTTGACTGAGGGCTGAATACTTGCTTCTTAGGTATCTTCTTGTTTGTACCTTTTTCTGTTTTGTTTTTGTTGTTGTTGTTGTTGTTTTGTGGGTTTTGTTTTGTTTTGTTTTCTAAAAGAAATGGTTATGTAGAGTTTTGGGGTTTTTTTCTATCTGTTTGTTAGGCTGGAGGTTTTGGTCATTCCCACTCTCACCCCTTGTTTTCCCCTTCTTCTTCTATGCAGGATGTAACACTTGTTCTCTGAATCATGCTGGAACATATTTTGGGAATTCATAGGATTATCACCAGGGCTACTGCTATCAGGCAGAACACATGCACATTTTATTATCTCATCCAACAGGTTTTCATTTTCTATGCACATTGAGTCAGCACAGAGGGGCAAACATGCTGCCATTACTACTGGCAGAACTTGATAAATATTATAACGGTCTTTTCAGTCCTGCAGAAGCTCATTCTGTCATGATAATTCAAAATCTAAGTCCTTATTTCCTGTCTCTTCCTTTCTCTCATCTACCCTTCCAAAATGGATGGTATCCTGACCCTCATCTGCCTAAAAGATGGTGCATATTACTGGGCTATGAATTGATTCAATCAGTCAAACGAATTTATGGAGCCTCTGAAATATAAACACGCAGCTGCAACCAGTGTCTCCTTTTGGGAACTGTGGTCTTGTGCAGTCGGTTTGGAAGATAAGGCAGGCACATTAAGTGAAAATAACTGTTATAGAAACTAGTTACATTCACTTTCGAACACCCTGCAGAACACCAGTCTGATAGTTTTATAATAATGGCCAATCTTTGCGAACGAAGATTTGGGAAGGGCTCACCCCACGTGTGCCCTCCGAGCCTGCGCAGTGGATTGTTTAGGTGAGGCTCAGCGTGCGCAGAGCTGGCCCCACCGTTTAAATCCCAAGGTTCATTTGCCACGGCCGAGCAAGCTTGGACAGTGACAGTGAAGTCCTTGGGACTATCTACAGCACCCGGTACTAACCGGGGCTGACCCTGCTTGGCATCCGAGATCTGACGGGACCGGATGGCAGGGAGGCTTGAACTGCCTGGGCGGTCCGAACTGAGACTCGAACTCGCGACCTTGGGAGTCGGAGACCGGAGTGCTCTCCACTACGCCACGGGACCGCCCAATAGTTTTATAATCTACTTGGATTTAATAATATTTTTTTGCATATGTACAGACTGCAGAGGGTGTGGATCTCTATTTTGAGCTGATCAGCACAGTAAAATCTGATGGAGTTTGTGAGAAAGAACACTAGAGATGACACAAGGTGAGCCTTTCACAGGATCCATATCCACATGAAGTTGACTGTAGGACAGTCACTGTGTGTGCTTCTCCCCTGGACACCAAGTGTGACCCCAACTCCTGCCAGGCACCAGCAACTCATATCTTCTTTTCTTCACTTCAGCTTTCCCTATTCTCTCCTTCCCCAGCTGAAAAAAAAGAAAATCAAATCAAGTTTTTCTTGCAGAATTTCATCAGTGTGAGAGCACATACCCTAAATACAGCTCACTGCTCACAGAGCAGCTTTCTATGCATTCCAGGTTGCCCCTCCTGCGCAGCTTGAGGCAGCACAATGGGAATGGCACACTGTGCCATCCAGTGAGTGAGAACCAGTTGTGCTCTGGCAGAATTGCCTACCAAAATGGGAATTTCCCCTCCTGCAATCTGTCTCTGGTATTGCCTTTGGAAGTTTGTTGTACAGACATGGTTTGTTATTTTAAATAGGCATTTCTTTCCTCCTGTTTATTGGAGATTATGTAATTCAGTTACCGTAAGGATAAAAAATGTGCCTGTGATTTTTAACATGTCTGCACATCTCAAATTTAGGCTTAAAACTCTTGGTGTGACACGTAATGCAATCTGTCTGAGTCAGGTAATGTTTTTGCTTTGAAACAAAAGTGCCTTCTTTCCTATTCCCATTACAATTCCTTTCCTTTGTAGGCGATCTCTGTGTTGTGGAAGAAGTGTTTATATGACTGTAAATTTCCTTTGTTGCTTCTTTTGTCTATTTTCACAACTACTTATACCACTTCTTTTCTATCCATTTGGAGGTTGCGATCCATTTCTTCATGGATTTTCCTCTATCTACCCAACTGTACCTGTTACCCACCTCTCAGTCCATCATGTGTCATTTTTAACTCTGCTTCCTTTTTTTTAATCCAAGTTAATCCATCGCTTCTTGTTCTCATTTTTTCCCATTCAAAGGTAGGCAAAAAGTGGTTGGAAATTCTGCTTATTCTAATTTTGACAGGATAGAATTTAGGTTTGGAGTTTGTATCTCTCCTACACAAAATGTGAGGAAGGTGTTCTGTAACCTTTCATCACATTAGTGGTAATAATTCTATCACTGGCAGTTTCAAAGGAGAAAAAAAGCATTTAGTCAGATCATATTTTCACAGTCAGAAACCAACCCATCTGCAACATGGTTAATTGGAGATGCTCTGCAATTTAGGGCAGAACCCAAAAGCAATCATTTCTTTTTATTGGAAAGGAAGCACTCAGGTAGAACTTAACTCTGGCAGTAGGAGTGAGGCACAGAGGTAGGAAAGAGGAATTGTGCTCATAATTCAAGGGCATTATGGCAACAAGCTGAGAAATCTGTTTCTCTAATAAGCAGAATTCTTTAGGAAATAAATAACACATACTTTCTTCTACAGCACCTATTTCTGATGGCTTAATCAATGGCAGCACTGTGAGAGCAAGTCTTTATTACCCCTGAACAGGCTTTTGTTGGGTTTAGACCTAAATTCTACCTATATTCAGGTTCTCTAATTGTCGCTTCCCAAGCATGTCCTTGACACACTCACCCTCTGCATGTCTACAAGGTAGGCCTCGAAATGAAATGCAGGATTTTGAAGATCTAATTTTTATCCTGCTTTCCCCTGCACTGGAAATACTCGTCTTGAATGTACAAGAATTGCTGTGATGTGGGACAGTCAGAAAATACAAAGTGTTCCTCTTCAGGTGGTTGGAATAGATGAAAGCTCTCTGCCCAGCGCACAGCTGGGAGTGTGCAGAGAATGCATTACCCTCCATAACCCTCTAGGTACTGAAGAACCTGATTTTTTTGGTTTGTTCTGTTTTTTTTTTCTCCAGCTGTGCCCTTCACTGTTTATGGTTTTTTTCTTTTTCTTTTTTTTTTGTCTTTTATGAGCCTCATCATAGGTCTTTAAATATGGGATGTTGTTTGCTAAGATACCACTCCATTATTCCAGGAACATATGTTCCTGACAAGTACAAGTCATGAACATTTGAATAGTCTCCATCTGGCATGAATTAACATAGTATCATAATAAATGAGAAGTGTTAATACTAAGAAGCCTGTCTGGGAATTCTAGATTTAACCAATATTTATAGTTTTATATATATGGAATTTGGCTTTGCTTTTGCTTTGAAGAGCTTAGACAAAAGTATGATTTACCCTTCCAGAAGGGACTGCAAGCCATAGGATGCTTCCAGTAGCATAATCCTTGAAATAACCTGATTATGCAGTAAAGTCTCTGTGAAATACCCAGGTGCCTTTTAGTTCCTAAAAATACTTCTAAGGAAAATAATAAATGAAAAAAATAGAATATGTTGCTATTTGCTGTGGTGATGACAGCAATGCATGGGTGCCAATTCAGCATTATTTGTTAACATATGTACTTTAAACCCTTCAATGCCCCTTGAGTATATAACATATATCTCGTATCCATATGGCCATATGGAGACACTGCACTCATTTAAATAACAAGTGCACAGTAAAATTATCTTGGCCCCAGAGTGCATGTTGTTTATAATAGGGAGTTAGTTTCTAAATCAAGCAATTTTTTTTTTCCTACAGAACCTTAAGGCTAAACTATTAACCAAGAGAAATTTTGGAACAAGATGAACTCTCACCATAATATAAGACACTGGTCTTTACTCACTACTGTGCATTCTGTACAACAGCCAAATATATTCTAAAAAAATCAACATTCCCACCGTCACTTTTTTCTTTTTTTCTTTTTTTCTTTTTTTTTTAAGTAATATAAAGCCTTACTATGCATTTCTGCTTTATCTGTTTGGTTTTCAGGTTTTTTATAATTGTGAAGTATTTTTAAATGCATGGAAAAGATACACAACATAACACCAATTTGGAGGCTGTATTTTGGTTGTGGTCCTCACTAATACTGATGTATTTATGAACACAACAGCTCTGCTGAGCTTGAGTTAGACATGACTTTATTCCATCAAGCTTTCCTTTTCTGGCTATATTTCATTTAAAGTTGAATTTCCCCTGCTACTCAGAGTGCGCACATGTTTGTGCCATGTGTACACCTTCCTTACTGCCTGAAGTGGAACAATTTGCAGGAAGAGAATTTATTTTGGTATAAATCTAAAAAAGAAATGAAAAGGCAAAATTCTAAGGCAAAAAAATTTACAATGTTCCAAATAAAAATGCTCAGAAATGTATATTAAGATCAGTTGTGGCTTATGGACCTTCTGAAAATCCCAGAAATGTTTCAGCCAAAAGACAGGGTACAGTTTTATCTAATGACTGGGGTCAATGCAATGAGCAACCAATATCATGCAAAAGGTTTATGTAGCCATCTTGTAATTCAACAGGTGACTGAAGCTATTTCTTTATTTTTAACCATTCTGCTTAGTTTGGGTTAAAAGGACACACAGTAATTTTCTGAATTCCTCCCAGATCTTAGTTTTGTTTTAAGTCTTGGGAAATGAACACCTCAAGAATAGTTCTGGGGTTTGGAACATCTTGTTAGACAACATTCACAGCATTTAACCAAAACTAAACTTTGGATGTGTTCACAGACCCAAGGCAGTGTTTGCCATACTCTGCTGCAGGGATTTCCCCATGGTGCTCCATGGAGTAGTGTTTGGGAGGAGATATTTTGTTGGGAGACATCCCTTTGGATTCCTTTGCACTTGGCTAAGGTACTGTCTACCATGACTTACATTCTCAAGAAAATTAGAAATTATACTGGCATGAGGAGCTGAAGGAATAGAAATGTGTGAAACCATGAATTTTCCAAGAATTTTCAAGAGCAATTTGTGTGTTTTGACTGAACCTCCTATGAAAGCCAATGGAAGAAGAGCAGGTTTTTTCCTATCCTCCAGACACGAGTATGCCACTGTGTAAGAATGAGGAGTAGGAAAGGGGCAGAGTCTGGCAAATTGCATAATTCAAGTCCTGTTTCTAATAAAGGTCCTTTGATTTGGCAGAGTGGAAGAAGCAGATGGGTGGTGAGGTAGCAGTCTCGGCTGGCTGCCACCCCCACGGAACACACAGCCTCCTTGTTTAGTGTGTCTGTGCTTGATTTCCACTGACACACAAAGAAGTATTTTTGGGAGGGATGTCAGTTCATTGGCTGAACAGCATTGTTTGCCTTGCTGAAATGATTCCCAAAAGCACTCACTGCCTTTGAGAGTGGCACTTTCCTCTTTGTAGAATGTCATTATTCTGCATGGTAATGACTGTTTTGAAGGGCAGGTCAGGTAGTCAAATAAATGTGTGGTTGGTGCTTTCTGATTGTTTCTAAAATAGGCAGGCCAATTTCTGCTGAAGGAGAGTGAGTCTGAAGTGTGCCAAAAATCATTCTGATTTGCTAGAGAAATTCCAGTAGCTGTAAGCACAGCCAGGGGAGCCGGGCTAATGTGTGCTGCAACAATGATCATGTAATGCTCACAATGTGGTCATCTTATCTTTGTGCCTCTGTGCAGCTCACACAGCAGAGACAAACGGGGAGAAGGGGCAAAACTGGCTCTGAGTTGTGACTCAAAACCAGAAGTGTAGAAATCACAAATAATGTTGTTTGTGCTGTGAATGCTGCTTGTGTAGACTTGTGTGCAGTGTTTAGTAACACCAGACAGGAAACATAGTTCATTTGGGCTATTTTCCATTTATAGTAGTAAGAAATGTTAGAGATTTTAAATAGGGATGATTCCTTTTTTTGAAACTCAGTGGACTGAAAAGCCTGCATTACAAAAACCTCTACTTGAACACCTGCAAGACTCTTTATGACATTTTTGAACAATTGAAAACCAGGTTTGCCTGGATTTCTGAGGAACTACTCTCCTAAGTCACTAAAGCAATCTACAGAATTCCATCTGTAATTCCTGAACACAGTCAAAGAGTGAGGAATAATAAGAGGAAAATATGCTGAAAGTTGTTGCGCTCTGACAGCAAATAATGAGCACGTCAGGTAATACAGCTCTTCTGTATGGCAAAGTACGATCCTTCATCCTGTGTCAAAAAGCTTCTCTAAAGTGCTCTTCATATTAAAACTGTCAGGTATATATCAAGGTTTTTTCCTCAATTTTATGAGGCAGAAAGTGAAGAATGAGTTAGTGATTTGCTAAGATCACTAAGAAATCAAAACCAGAATGAGGGGCTCGATTCTACTTTCAGTCCTTTCCTTTACTCTCATGACATTTTAGGAGTTTTTCTTTTTAAATAGCTTTAGAAATGGAGGAATGATACATTTAAAGACACCAAGAATTACATCCAAGCCAGTGGGGTTAATTCATTTCAGCATGTGCCTGTCATTTTGTGTCACTGAATGCTAAGCCCTCATTTTACAATTCATCTAAATGGATTTGTTCCCAGCTTCCCAGTAAATCTATTTTATAAAAAATTCTGAGCTCTCAGCAGTGTTCTTGACAAGAATCAGCATTAAACCAAGGTATTTTGGGTTATACTGTGAAAACTGAAAGAGAAAAAGCCAGTTATCTCAGAGCAATGCCAGCCGTGAGCTCTCTCCTGGATTTGGTTGTTTAGTTCGTGATGGTGGCGCTGTGCTGTGGGCACTAAAGATGGAAGCTCTTTTCTCTTACCTTTTACCAGGTCAAAAGTATTATTGCAAAAGAGGCACTTCAGTGCCAATGAGCTCATCTTCATGTCTGGCACAGGGTGGACAACTCTGAAATGGGGCTGGGAACCCAACTTCAGAATTTGGCTACTAAAAGCTGTGCTTTCTGCAGAGTTTGGGGGAATGGCCTACTCGTTTCTTACCACCTTTTAATTTTCAACACATGTTCACATAGTTCTGTTCCTCTTCATCCCGTGGAGGCCAGCAATTTTAGCTAGTCATATTAATCAGTTCAACTGTTAAAAGATAAAAGCAGCATGTACTTTACAGCACTGAGGGATATGATCAAGGGAATTGATACTGACCTTGTTCCTCTTGGCAGTTGTTCCCAGCCTGTATTTAAATGAAGTTCGCTGCTTTTGTTTCATTTCCCTGGAAGTGCCCATGTGCCTGAAATAATGAATTGTTCAAACAGCAATTTTAACCCAGGTCTTGAAGCGTGAAGTTTTGTGACACCTAAGTTCATCTAACAGCTTGCTACTTCCTACTGGGCTTCCTCTCTCTCATCCTGTAGTCCAGGCACTACTCCAGCTCCTATACTTGTCACTTATTTTTTCCCCTTCTGAATTTTTATTTTCCTGGCAAAAAGCTAAACCACTTTCCTGAGAGGTCAGGTGAGCACGTGGCTGGCGCAGGAGAGGCTGGGAACAGTGGGATTGCCCTTTCGACACGAGCAAGCCCTTCAATCCTCTCAGGTGTCTCGCAGGGTCCACCACAAGCTGTATTTTGGCAAATGCTGAAAGCTGCTGCCAGCAGCAGCCCTGCCACCTCATGCCCCAGGGAGCACATTCCTTCTCGTCTGCCAGTCCTGGAGGCCCTGGTGTGTCCCTCCTGAACTGAATGGAGGAACTGATATGATAACTAATCAGTCCAAAAAAAAGGAATTAGTCGTGCTGGAGTAGTTCTCCTTCCCATTTCACTGCAAGACTCAGCAGCTGGTTACTCTGGTGTCGTATCTCCTGGGGTTCTTGGGGCTTCTGCTGACTCAGAGGCTGCTGCAGGAGATGTTTTTATTACTAACTTTGGTTCTTCTGATCTCGATGTTAGTGGACTTATTCTGGATTACCAAAGAAAAAAGTTGTGAGCTGAAGCTTAGATGGGAAATTCTTAAGCAGCTTTGTATCTGAGGGAAGCATCAGAGTAAACTAAATTGACCCATCATAATTTTAAACAGGTCTGGGAAAATCTATTTAAATCTGGTGAATTCTGCACTATTAGAAACATCAAGATTTGTGTTTTCTGGCCACTCCTGAATACTCTTCCCTAAGCAGAAAATTCCCAACTATTGCCTACTCATGGAACGTGTTTGCTGCTTTTATCGTTTTCCCAACAGTTCTATGAAGTGAGTCAATCACATTAATGTCAGAAATCTGTGATAGTAGAAATTTTGGTAACTTTGAGAAATTAGAAGACCTCAGTATTTGACTCATACCCAGCCTATTAGGATTTCTTCTCTCCAGCAGCTATTTAAGCTGAAAGCAGGTGCTTGCAGGAGGCAGTGAGAGGTTTGTGTGCAACAGTTCTGGGCATGGCTTCACCTTTCCTCACAGTGGTAGCAATGTTGTTACTAACTGGCAACCAAAACAGCTGATGTTGGCAGAAAAGAGTTTGCAAACTTGACTAAATGGGATTTAGCAAATTAGATTGACTCGGGTTATGTTGCAACTTAATTTTGTTTTGCATTTTAAAAGTTGTCCTGTAGTGATATTGAGACACAATGCACCATTATATTAATGCATTATCATATTAAGGCTTCTGAATGTACCTCTAATTCTATAAAATCTGGGTAACAGCTTGGTGGAGTGAGGATTCTGCAGTTGTTACTGATTCTAAGACGCATTTAACCGTTTGGGTTTTGTTATATTTGAGAGGGTAGATTGCCCTTTATTTATCTTATATATTTAGAAAAGGAGATTATTTGTGATAAAGGTCTTTGAATCTCTCTAAAAAGAAATGTTCAACTATACCACAAACATTCTAGCTCTAATTCTTCTTATTATAATTAAAAAATTTATATTTTAGCAGTGATTTACTTTGTAGTTTTACAAGTGTTTGGAATAAATCTATGCTTTAAGTTGTTAAAGTTTCTCATTGACTAAACTTTATACTGAGTATTCCTTTATTTTTTCCTTTCTGTTTTCCTAGTAACACTTTACAGTGTCAATATGAAAATCCTTTTTTTTTCTTTCTATGTTGAAATGCTTGAACAAGTTAGTTCTGGATTTATTTGTTAAGAGCAGAGAGTCTGCTGAACAATATTCCTTCTGCCTGATTCAGTTCACCATGACTGATGATCACAGTGACAAGTAGCCTTCAAAAACAAGCACAAAATTATTTTAGAATTCAATCAGGTTGTTCCAGTGATTTTGGCCTTCTCTACAACTTCGAATTTGTTGCTTGTGCTACTCTGTTTCGGGAAGTGTGTATAAATGAAATGAACCTGTATTTGAAGATACCTATTTTGAGACAGTGTTGTTTTAATTGCAAAATATGGACTAGGAAATGAGCTGTAGAATCACTATTTTAAAATACAACTTCTCTAAGCTGGACTGGATATATAGGAAGCACTGCTACCCCCTTGGTTCTCTTTACCTGTGCAGTGTAATATGTGCTTTCTGGGGGTGTTTTTCCCATGAGACAAAGACCTCCCTTCCCAAACTGGTCCCAAAAATCAGCTGTGTGCAGTGCAAAGAGTTTGTGCAGGAACTGGCTTGAGATTCAGGGAAAAATTGTTTGAGTTGTCAATAGAGATGTAATGAGCCACCTGAAGCCTTAACGCTCAAACTGCTTAGTTTATCAGTTGGGCTTGTAAGTGCCAGGAAAATGTTCTTTCAGCTATATTTATGTAGAGCATCCAGATGTCAGTTAGCGAAATCACAGTCGGATATTCTCCCGAGAGATTTGAGGTCTTGTTTCCAGTTAAACGGCACAGCAGGTGGTGATCAGAATTCAGATCAGATGTCAGCTGCACCACGAGTTTTCGGCAGCTCTCTCCTCCTCCCTGCTTTTGTGCTGTTTTCACATGAGGTGGACAGAGGAAAACACAAAGCAGCATGATAGCACTTTGATTGCTACGGTGAAAGAGGTTTTACTGTAAGGGTAAAGAAGGAAATGCTAATGACATTTATCAGCAGTTTATTTCGGTTTTCTTAGTTTGAAGAACTGACACAATAACCTCTTTTAATAATTAACACATTGAGAAATATAAATTGAAGGGATAGAAAAATGGTATGTGTATAATATATTTTAAATTTAATCAATTAGTTCTGAATTTTATAGAGAAACAGCAAATTGAATCTTTTCTTTCCCATTCACTGATATTACTTTTTCATTCCAAGTGTATAGTTATGTGCTTTACCCTTAGGTTGTGGGTTTTTTTGATTTTGTTTTGTCTGTTTGTTGTCGGTTTTTAAGCCGTCATTGATCTTTGGAGAGTTTTTAATTTCATCATAACTAAATCTGAAGGTTCCAAGTCTTTGAAGTCTTCATGGCTATTCAAAATCTCTAAGTGCGTCTTTATTGGGAATGTTTGGTCATTGAACAGGTCAGGTTTTAATTTCATCAGGATGGAACATCTTTGCTTGTAGTTCTTAATTATCAGTTATATTTATTTATTAAGCAATGTTTTATAGAAAACTGCCTAAATTCATTATTCTTGTACACCGTAAGGCAGTCTGAAAACCACAACATTATACTTTTCAACTATTGTCAATGGAGTAAAAGAAACGTGAGAGCTCTCTGGCCTGCACTGGCTCCCAGGATAGAATTTATTCTCCGATTGTTGCCTAAATATCTGGTTTTATTTGAAGTCTGTGTCCTCTAGTGGATTATCTGCTGTGCAAGGCTGTTTCATTGCATGGCCACGTGTGGGCAAGAGCAGCCAATGAGGATACAGTTCCAGATGAAGATGGAGTTTTGGTATTGGGGGGAAAAAAAGGCAGTAAATCAAACCTACTTGTTTCAAAACTTTTAGGCCGGTTTGGTTTCTGGTGCACATGTCAGCTGAGTGTGAGCCCCAAGCAGCAGAGGAGCTCTTTGTTCCAAAAGGGAAGAGGCTGAGGGGTGTGCTCATTAGATGCAGTGCAGCATTCCTGGGCAAAAAGAAACAAACCACAAACTTTTTTATAAAGGTAGTGCATAACTTAGGGCTGTCCCTTGATGGCAGTAACTTTTGAACTGAAAATTTATATACATTCCACGTGCTTATTTTCCTCTGCAGTTCATGAATAAATGAACTAGTAGTGCAACAACAATATTATAGCTCAGGGTACTGCACTTTTTTAGACTGCCAAGTGGATGGTTTATGCCACACCAGTGTGGGGTATAAGCTTTGTCAGGGTCCTGGTCACCTCAAGATGAATATTGATAAGACTCAAATGCTACATCAGTTAATGTTGTATAATTTTCTCTTTTACCTGATCCATTAATTTTTATGAGAAAGGAAAATAAAGGAATAGTTCTGCTGCCTGATTTTGAATCTTTCTCTCTTCTTTGTCCTGTTGACATCACTCTACTGTGGGTTATTTTCCATTAACACAATGGTATGGCCTCCAGCTGGAATCTGCTCATCACAAAGTTTTGAGCCCAGCAGTTCAGACAGTTTTAAATCTACTTCACTCTCTACTTCTCTGGTTCTTGTCTCGTCAGTCTGTCCCTGAGAGTATCACAGGAGACAGCACTGGAAGCCCTGCTCAAGCCAAGATGCACATCCTCACTGCTGTCCCTTCACCCACTGAGCACATCTCCTCACAGGGGAGGGCTGTGGCATTCACCAGGTCTCATCCTCCTCTGTAAATCCATGCTGACTACTCCCAATCATCATCATGGGTTTATTTCATTATTTACAGTACTATAACAAAAATGAGTCTCTAATGGAAAAAGTTGAGATTGGAAAACAAATTAGTTCTATTTTGTATTACTGCCATAGAGAAGTCACACTTTGCTGAAATATAACCTCTACTACTGCAGATCTCTGGTTTTCAAAATTGTAGGAATAAGTAAATATGGTCATGGATCTTCACCTTTATATGCTATTTCTAACAAACTTCCTTGTCACACAAAAAGTGTAAATGTGTATTTCCATTATCTGAAGGAAGTTGTCAAGGTTAGGAACTGTTTGGTTCCACAGGTCTAGTTCCTGTGGAGATCACCCAGAACTGTAAAATTACATTTCTGCTAGTGAAATATCAGGACTAAAGTAACAAGAGTTTGTGTTTCTATAATTGTAGCATTAAAAGAACAGAAAAAGTGTTTCACTGTTTATAAAGGTTGTTATTTAAGTATGTTAATTGGCCATTTCCACCTTTTTATTATTAACAGCTTGACAAGTTTAGAAAAACTTTTCAGACTCTGTAACAGTAGCTGTTCCTGAGTTTTGCTAATTAATAGTGTCCAACGCATTAATTATTTATTTTCCGGCATGTTGAAAGTGCCTCAAGCAGGATAATTCATGCTGCCCAAAATTAATGTGAAAATGTTACAAGACTGAGGATGGCCAGAAGCAAAGTGTTTGACAAGGGCTGCAAATCTCATGTGTGTGTGTGAACTTCAGCACCTCCATGGACTCCTTGGTGCTACTGCCTTAGTAATATAATTGTCTGTATTAAGGGAATCTTTACTTAGGGTTTTTTTCCCCCTTAAGAGATGTTGATTAGTGGGCATTTCATGAGGTTTTGTAATCTGTCAAATAAACAAAAATCAATTGTAGTCATGCTTTGTGACTCAGAAATGCATGTAAATGTCTGATGTGGTGGTTTCATTAGTACAGGTAAAACTTTCACAGAGGCCCTCTCTGAGGAGAAAATATATTAAGAATGTACTCACAAATGTGCTGAGAAGAATGCCTGTGGTGAGCCATGGTATGCAAAAAAGGGATTGGAATATTATGGAGTGGTTCATGTAAGCCAATGTGGTATGTGAGGACACTTAGAACCACACAAGGAACATCAAAGATGGTGCCAGGGGTGTTTCAGTGCCAAGCATTGGAAGGATCATTTTTGGGAACTGAGGGTGACTTGGTGTTAGTAAATGTCTTTTGAAGAAATGGGGCAGAAGCAGCTCTGTAAATGTAGAGTAACTTTAGTTCTCCAGAGCAAAAGGGAGAGGATTTTGACCCTTCTCATTTAGAGGGGAAAGGATTTCTCTGTCACAAAGGGATGATCAAAATAGACAAACAGAACCAATGAGGAAAAATGCAACCATAGGCAGCTTTTTTGTTTGCTATAAATGAATGAATGCCTTTTGCTCTCCTTTCTCATTGTGTACATGGACTGTGGCAGGCTTTGTCTTTACTGGCACTTAATGAGGTTGATGGATTCTGGAGAAAACTGCTGTCAACCTTTAAAAACTGGCACTAGTAATAGTTGGAGTGCAGCTGAAAGCTATTTCCTAACTAGAAGTTAAACAGTGCACTTAAATCAGGAGACACCTATACCTTAAGATATATTAGATTTGTGTTCAAAATCATTCTGCCTTTCAACAGTGAAAACATTACAAATAATGTAGTGTACGTTCAACACAGTGCAATACAGACTGCAGTTTATCTCTTACCTGGGCTTGGCCTGACTTAGACTAGATGTCGTTTGATATGACATTTGATAATTGTTGGACATGGAATTCTTTTTTTTAGATCTCAGTGAACAACTAAAACAAAAATGACCCCCCAAAACCTCCAACACTGACAAACTCAATTATAAAATGGTTCAAAGTATTTATGTATGCAAACAAAATACTCTTCTACCTTAATTGAGATGTTTTAAAAGGTTATTTTAAAAAGTGAACTTCTTTTAATGGAAAACAACATGGATTTGCAGCAAAGTTTGTGTGTAAATGTGTTGTTTTCAGGAGGTTTATACCATTTCTTTTCAGAGGGTAACAACTCTCTCAATATAATAATATGCTCTCTGTCCAGTATGGACATTTCCATACCTTTTACTGGAAAACTCGAATTTTTGAACTGCTAGACCTCTACTTTTTGTAGAATTATGGTCAGTGCTAAAGCTCGTAAACTGCAAAACTGCTTCTTCCTTTAGGCCTCCAACATCTCTACGCTGCTGACTGGGAACAGATCCTTGTGTGAAGTTCATCAAGCATTCAGGTGTCAAGTCTGGCAACAGGAAAGAAATACCACTTGAATTGTGTATATTGTCAGCTCAGACATCCCTTTCAGACCCTGAGGTCTAGTCTGAATGCAGATGTATCGGTGCTGTGTCCCATCCTCACCAAGCACTCTTCAAGAGATTTGCTTTTGTCCCCACGTAAACACTCAAAACTCTGTCAAATGTGAATGTTTGGAAAACTCCGAAATTGCTTTCAAACTGAATTCCACCTTTTGCTTATCTGTGGGTAGTTAATTTATAGAGGCTTCAAAATGAGATAATCAGTTGTCAGGGCTCTGCAAATGCTTCTAATGCATTGATTGTCAGTAAACCTGATTAATTTGGAGTGTTTGCATTGCACAGTTCTCTATTACTGTAATATTCTAAATTATTTTAAAATAATGATCACTTAAACTTTCTCTTAATGAAGCAGTTTAAATGGCATGAATATACAAAATTCTCCCCAGAAATAAGACTTTTCTTTTTCTCTCTGCCTTAAACTTGCTTTTCTGAGGGTTTTAGAAATCTCTTCAATGTGTCTGTAAGGACACAGACATTCAGTGTTACCCTGATTTCCTGAGAGCAATCAATGCAGATTTTTATCTTTTGATTGCTTCAAATATTTTTCTGTCTCTTTCTTTGGAGGAAAAGGGTGATGTGCTATTTAGTCAGACCTGGTTTATAAAGGCTTTCTGGTTAATACCATCCTGGTATTCCTGAAAGGCTGTTCTTGGAAACCACTACATACTTTCATACCTGTTTGAACCTCATGTGTCCAAACCTGCTCACTTATTTTGTCCTTGAATATCATATCTATTGACTCTTTAGGCTCCCTCAGATGAGTTTAATTGCTGCTATTGAAGGAGAGCACAAGCCAAAATCTTTGCAGAACCAGACTAAAGAAGTTAAACAGATTAGGACTTTTGGTAGGCATTTTTGACATTGTAGTTTGCTAGTGCAGTTGGTACATTTTTGTCTACCATCTCTTCCAAACCAGTCAGCCTGAATAGCCTGAACTGCCCAAGGACTCATTTTATCCCACAAATGTTTATGCAAATGTGCTCTGTACAAGTTAACATATTACATAAAGTGAGTTTTATTCTGAAGTTTAGCATTTTGTTTTATCAGTCTGTCATTAAAAATAAGCAGTTGCAAATTAGCAGTGCTAGCTGACTCTCTTTAATCAATTTCCTTAGCAATTGTGAGGTTCAGGATTACTTTCAGAGGCATTTAATAATGCCAGTGTTACATTTATATGGCATCTCAGGACAAAGGAGTTAATCATGACACAATCTAAACTGCAGATTGACAGAAATAAATCAGATGAGGGAGAAGAATTCCCACCAATATTATTTTACAAACGGTGGCACCTAATTGCCTTCTGTGTGTGCACCAGGACTGCTCTGAATCTTGTTTCCGAATGATTGATTGCTCAGCTCAGCTGTTAAACTGGATTTGCAGTTTATCTAAGGCTGTTGTGAAGTGAGTAAGCCTTGAAAATGAGTTGAATGGCATCATACATTACTGTTGGCTGCTGCGTTGGTTAATGCAGCACATCCAGCCCTCTGACATTATCACAGGCATTATAATCTTCTATTATTGCAGGGGAATGGCCTGCTATCAGTAATGTGTTCAGTCCTTGAATGATTCAATATCAAAAGCCATTTGCTTCTGTAGGATTGTGAGTTTGTTCTGTGGATTCCTCTTGCCTAACAAAGCTGTTCACGGCTTGTTTGGTCTCTGTGTTCAGCTGCAGCATCTCGAGTAGCTACAGCTACAAACACATGTAGCATTTAGGCTTGACATTCAAATTGCTGCTGGCCCCATGCATAACCTGTGTATGCTGAAGTGGAAGGATGGACTGTGTCATTTCCTTTTTCCTCTCTGCTGCTGCAAGTGCTAAACCTTTCTCCAGTATCCAAAGGTCTCCAGGGTCAGGCAATAAAGCTCCAGAGGGCAAAGCACATCCTCATCTTCAGCTGTATCGCAGTGCAACAAGTTACAGGACAGTACTGTGGAATCACAGAGACAAAGCAGAGGGATGGAGAACCTCGAGAAGTTTAAGGTTTGATTCAGAGTGTAATAATGCCAAGGTCATGGGTTCAATCCCCTATGTGGGCCAACGACTAAAGTGTTGGACTCGATCCTTGTGGGTCCCTTCCAACTCAGAATAGTCTGTGATTCTGTGAGTGTACCACTATTCAGACACTGGGGAAACAGTGACATCTTTCATGATTTTACCAGCTGACTGAGAAATCAGCTGTACAATACGGTCTCTTGCTTTTCAGCCCAGGCTTAGCTTGATGAAAGGCAATGCTAGATTTCAAATGGCTTGTTTTAGGTATTTTACAAGTAGGAATCTTTTACATGAGTGAAGTATCAGCTAAACAGAGCTCCCTATCACAGATTTGTGCTGGCATATACAACATATTTGAGCCCAGCTGGTAAGACTAATAAAAAATACTTGTCACCATGTCTTATTTTTATTTAGAGAGAAAAACCATAAAAGATTTCAATACAAGTGTCTAATATACAAATTTATATTTATGAAGAGACAGTGTTGTTTTACAGCAGAGGTCAAATGTTGTCCAATCTATCATAAATTTACTTTGTCCAACATTTACCTGTGTTCTTATGGCTGCTCCTAGTGCTCGCTATAGGCTATTCTGACATCTCCTACTATGGCTAAAGGATTATTCAATGTCATTTTAGGTCACTTTCACAGAAGAGCAGCACAATCCTGTAGTGGGAACTATATGCACTGGCAGCTTGCCCAGCCACAAACCCAAAATATTAATTGGGAAGCAGAAATGCAGGTGGGGAATACTGTGGGCACTCATTCATTCTGCATATCTAGTGGGAAGGTTTGATTTCTGGAAGGATTATTTTTCCTTCAATATCTCAGCATTCTGCTTATTTGGTTTGATGCTATCTAGCTAAAATATTTTCTGCATGATTGTACATTAAAATTTAAATAACTCTTCTTCCCATAGCCATTGCTTATGGGTATAATTTGAAATAGCTGATTAATTTCTCCATCTTTTCTACAGAAATCAATAATGGACACTGGGAAGATTAATGTTTGTGAAGAAAAAGATGATATAACAGTAATAAATCTTTTGTGGGACTCATAAGTCTTCTTCAGTTACCAGCACAGAAATGATCATGTTCAATCTGGTGCATGATAGAGATTGGGTGTTGGTCATGGGCCATGACCCAGAAGTGGTGGGAGAGGCAGGGGAGGTCTTTTTGTTGACCTTGGGTGGCCCAAGCCCTGCAGCAGAGCCCCTGGAATTGTTACCTCAGCATCATATCCAGTATGTGGACCTGAAGATTTAATGCATGACTTTTAAAAGCTCTGTAGAGTGAAGTAACTTTTTTTCCCCCCTCAACTGGTGCTTTTTTTTTCCCCCCTATCACAGAACACACATAAAATTAAAAAGAAAGAAAAAAAGAAAACCCTCTTTGAAGTAGCATTTTGAGGAACACGTCCCTTTCCAATTCCTTTATCATAATTGACAGGCCATAGAAACTCATCTCCCAAATGTTTCATGACAAATGTTTTGCCAGGACAGCTGAGCAGGCTACACTGAAACAGAGTCCCAGCTGACATGTGAATAATCTCCACCCTGAACAATTTGGAGCTGTAGTGAAAGTGTCGTCGGATAACAGATGGGTGAGCCCATGCCACGGCAGCTGAGGGAGTTACAAGAAGTGCCATGTGGCTGGATTTTATTTTTTTTTCCAAAGCCTCTCTATTGCTTCTTTGCCACAGAAATCTATTCCCTCAGCTTTCAAAGTGAGAAGGAAATTTTATTGTCTTCTTAATCTCAAAGTCCTTTTGCACCAGCAGTACCTAGAGAGCAAGGGGACAAAATCTATGCTGAAACACAGCAAAGCAGTTTTCTTTCACTCAAGAGGTTTTATTTGTGAAGTAAAACATCCATCATAAAGGTCATTTTTACTCCAGTGGTTCTGGCTCCCTCTTTCTAAATAGGTAACAGTGTCAGCTAAACCCAGCTGCACAAAGCAATTCAGATCTCCTTGTGAGGTCCCACACTCGTATCACTCTTTCAGGGGTCACAGAGAGGACTGTTCTCTGGCCATAGATTTCCATATGAAACAAAATACAGACTCTATGGGCTGTGAAGCTTGGGTTCTATCCTGCAGTTTCCCCTTTACAACACCCCTGTAGGCTCTCTTTAGAGGTTATCCTGGCAAACACTTAGACGAGAGAGAAGTAAAGCATAAAAGAAATAAGAAGTCTCCAAACAAAAATACTCACAAGAGAATTGTCTCTGGAATGAGAACTACCCCTGGGATAGCACAGGCTCCCAACCAGCCCTCCTAAAATTCACACCAAAGAGGTTTTATTTAGAACTGAAACACCAGAAAAAGCTTTAAAAGACTAGAGTTCTAACTCCTTCTGAGCTTATAAATGTGAGTGGGGATGAAGACAATGTGCCTAGTTATGAGGTAGAAGGTGAGCTCTTCAGTGCTGCTTTTTATGGCAGTCTGCCATGGGGAACTCGGAAAGCAATGGGCTTCTGGCAAGAAAGGATGGTCAGTAAGACCAAAGCTGGGTATTTTGGGCTATTTCCCAAGAATATGGTCTGAGCAACTTTGAGGTTGCCATGAGGATCCTCAAAATTTGGCCTAAAAAAATATCTAAGTTGTGTTTCTCAAGGAGATTCCCCCCGCCCCCCCCTTTTTCTTCCCCCCCCTTTTTGGTTGGTTGGTTGGTTGGTTTTTAGGAGTGATGGTGGTGTTTCCCTGATCCTGGGGTCATTGCCCATTCATAGTCTTTGAGGAGCTGTCACATGACACTGGCAATGGACACTGCACTGGGATGGGATGGATGTGAAAGGCTGGGTGAGAGAGGTCTGAATTCTGTTGAGTTTCAAATCCTTACTCTTAGTCTGGGTTTCCTGACCCTGGGCTTCTGCTTCTCCTGAAAGAGCCCCCAGAAGGGAGAATATGGAGAGAACCCCATGTACCTCCTTGACTGTGTTTTTCTGTTAGACTCTTTCTCACGTAGCACACATTTATGTATTTTTTTAAATTTAAATAGTACTTTTAAAACCATGTGGATTATTTCTGTGCTCAGACATGACTGCACTGAAGTGCATTGCTGGATGGAGATGATTGCAAACTGTAGATTGATTATATACTACAGGTAATTATTTCATCTGAGAATAAATTTTTTATTTCTAGCTGGAGCCACCTGCAAATGTGAGATTAACCTCTCAAAGTTTCCACCAGACTTTGCAACCAGATTAAGTTGGTTCAAATTAATTATCTACCATCAGTTAAATTATGTTAATGCATTTTAAGGAAGAGCTTTTAAGAATTTTGCAAATGGAATTTTGTTGAATTTGTGCAGCTTTATAATTTATTGAATGATTCTTTTCCACATTCCTATTTTTCTTCATTTATTGTGTAAAAAAATACTATTGATATAATTAGAGAATGTACATAGTCTGACAGCTTTGTGGATCTCTGCTGCCACTAGAAGCTCTCTTTAAACAGGACTTAATGTCATTTTGTGATTCCTTTTTCACTGAATCAGAGGTGCCTTTGTTTCATTCTTGCTGTGCTATGGTGGTGTAACTTTCAACCTGAAAAAGTACCATAACAATTTTAGTATGAAGCATTAGGCAATTTTAACTTTAATTATTGGGAATCTCAAGCTTCATAGCTTTAATCTTGAAATATAAATGAAATAGAAGCATTAATATTTATTTATTGGTATTATTTATAAAGTGCAACACAGATCTATGTGTCCAGGGATTTCATTCAATTTTTAATATATACTTTTAAAACAGGACAAAATTAATAATTAAGGAAATCCTCACACATAAATTGCACCAGATAATATAAAGATGCACATTATAGCAGCACACGAGAGAATACTGCTTGAGAAAATTTTGAACATAAATTTGTCTGATAAGGTCAAAGTAATGCTGCTGACAGTAGAGTAAGGAAGAGAAAATATTTTGCTGCTTCCAGGCATCTTCATGTTAAGTCAAATAAAGACTAACAAGAACAACTCAAGATATATAAGGAAGAAAAATCCCTCAAAGGAATCACATAGAAAACCCTTTTGTATTGTTAGTACCCTGGTAACGCTCTGCACCACTGCGGTGCCAAAGCATATGGACCTTGTGGTCCATATTAGCTGAGACTGAGTAAGGCAGCAGACTTAGTTATCTCTGGGTCACACAAATGCATCCTTTGCAACCCAAACCCACAATCAAACTAAGGGTTCAAGTCCTGAACATCACTTTTAAAATTTAAATTCCCTTTAATATTTTCATTCAATTTTATTCACTGTGGACAAACCCGAAAACTGTGAACACAAATTTAAGGTGTCTGTCGGGTTTTTTTTCTTAGCATCCCCTTGGAAACTACCCTTGTGCTTTTGGATGTTGTGTAAATACAGATCGGATCTAATCTTTGCTTGTCTCCTGTGACTTGTATAGGAACAGTTTTTAAAAACTATATAAGGATGTACACATAGACATATGAGTCTATAAAATAATTTGCATGGCAGATATGAATATTCACTCGCTTGTTCCTAATTTCCAGCCTGTTTGCTCCGTTTCTGTGTATTAGACTGTACATACTTCATAGCTTAGATGTTTTTCTCCCAGAAATGTAAGTTGACATTTTTAGGCACATTCTTCAGAGCACTAATTGTGTCCTCCCTGACGTTAATAGGAGTGGTTAGCTCAGTCCAGAGCGCTGCTGCTGCTGCTGCCTGTGCTTGAGTGGGATCAGGACTTCATCTCAGGTCTTTACAAAGGATGTTAGCTCAGATTAACCTCAGTCTGTTCACCTAAAAGTACCCTGCACGCACAGTCCTTTTGGTTTCCTTTAAGCAAGTTATCTGTCGTGCTGGGTTGCAGGAGGATGGGAGAATTCTGGCTCACAGGCAGCTTCCTTGGCTCACAGTACCTGTGGCTCCAGGACCCTCTGGTGGGCCATTCCTTAGGACATTTTATGAACTGCTTTGGGGAAAGAATGTGCTTTTATGGACAGTGTTCTGGTGATTTGGGAGAGCCAAGTGCAGGGGAGTCACTGGGAGTGGAGCAGAGCAGAGCAAGGACAGCAGGGAGCACAGAAATGCAGCAACTGCAGAAAATGGGAAAGGCAGCCAAGGGCTTGGGAATGGAGGGGGAGGAAGTTCACTTAAAGCAAATTCCCCAGAAGAACAGAGAAATAAAGGACAGAAATAACACTTTCCCCTTGTTGCCTTTGATGGTTAATTCTGTTTAGGTCAATGATGCTGGAGAAAAGTGGGGATAAAATTATTTAATATGATACAAGAAAACTTTAGGAAAAAAATACTTCGGGTGGAAAATCTGTGTTTTAAGTGTTGGTGGGTAATTAAGTTTGTGTTCCTTTTTGTAAGATTCTTTTTAAAATTTATATTTATTAATAAAATCAGTACAGAAATGAAGTTTAATTGGCATTTTAATTGCTTGTGGTATTTGGTCATATTGTCTCACCCCCATCAAATGTTCCACATAACCTTAGATGTTATATAAGAAGGCAGAACATGTTTCTCCTTCTCAAAAATGAAATGCACTGTGAAGAAATAATACCTTCAAGGATTTGTTGTTTGGGGTTTTTTAAGGGTGCTTCTGCAGTGACATGTAATTTTAAAATGTTACAGCAAATTATTTAGAAGTGTAGAAAAGAATAATTATAAGTTCTCCTTTTGGTAATGGTGTAAAGTGTTATCATTTTACCTTTATAATTAGTTGATATAACATATAAATAAGGGATTTTGTTGCTTCCCTTCCTCTAGTATATTAGTCTCTGGGATGGTGGGTTTTAGTTCCCAAGAAATAAGCTTATCCTGCTCCTCCTTTGCAATATTTTCCAGGAAAGGCTCTTTTCCTCAGGCAGGAGTTGTGGGCTGTGAGGATCCTTTTCTTCAAGTTTCTTCCACCATACAGACTGCTTTTCTTATTCTTTGAGTACATTATGTATTTCTCACTTTCAGAGTCTATTCCC
Source organism: Sakesphorus luctuosus (assembly GCA_013396695.1). Taxonomy (NCBI): domain Eukaryota; kingdom Metazoa; phylum Chordata; class Aves; order Passeriformes; family Thamnophilidae; genus Sakesphorus; species Sakesphorus luctuosus. The sequence continues at coordinate 704,663 of VWZD01002478.1, forward strand.
ATTTCATTATTTTTGTCTCTGTTTCCTCCAGTTTCATGTGCACTTTATGCATATTTCAGGATGTTTTTTTCCTATGATATGTGAAAATATCTCTACTCATTTCCTGCATCAAACTTTGCAGTGTGGCACATTGATTGTTGTTTTGGGTGCTTTCAATCTCTGTTTCAGGGACTTATGTACAGGCAAGTTGAAGTTAATTTTATAAGTCAGATTTATGAAAGAGCATATCTGTGGGATTGCTGCAATTGATTGTTAGATATTGGACAGATTTTTCTTTTACTGGGGGTAATTAAATTCAATTCTGTGCCTGACATTGTTTGATAACAACAAATGGGAGGCTATGTTTGAGTCCTGACTGAAGCCTGCTGTGTGTATTGTTACACTGTGGAGGATCCTGATTGCTCCTTTCAGCCTCGAATATCAGAGGCTTTTTCAGCCTAAACCGGAACTATTTTACCGAAAACTTCCTTTCTGAAACATAAAATTATACAATAAAACAGGGGTCTCAAATTAAAACATGAAAAAAATGTAGGATCTTGTTTTCAGTATTCAAGTAGCATTTTGTATATCCAAAACCCATTTCAGAATGAGTTTAAATCCTGTAGCAATCCCTAGGCCAGGGTTTGAAGCCTGTGGGAGCATCCTGAGGGATAATCCAGGGCTCAAGTGACTTGCACAAGATTACACATAGCAGGTTTATGTACTGAGAGAGAGTTATGTGTGTTACAAACTAAATACCAAACTGATCACTTACTCTCAGAAGCTTTTCTGGGATGCATTTGGAGGGAGGCAGTTTGGACTCCCCACTGGTGAGGACCCTGGGGCTGTGTCACCCACTAATCAAAGCCCACGACCACCAGGCAGTGGTAGGGCTACATTCAGCTGAAATATGTTCCCAGAGAGCAGTTAATGGTCTTGAACTTCTCTGATTTCAGCACTGCTTGGATTAATCTTTTAAGAGGCAGAGGGGAGAAAACTTCTTGATTCCTGGAGCAGACGCCACCACTCTCCACCTTCGTCTTTCCAAGGAAGGCTCATTGTACAGGAATCCATCATTTGAATGCAGATGAAACACTGTGTGTACAGCCCTATCTCTGTGCAGCAGAGAGATGTGCAAGCACTTTCCCAAAGCTGAGAGCAGTTTGAATTCACTCCTCACCGCGGGGTTCGAGCGCACCAAATCCTCTCAATCCCTGGCAAGGAACAGAGGGCTGAGCCTCCTGCCTGGATGTCGCTGCAGAAACACACACGCTGTGCTGCCCTTGACTCTGAACTTCTGCAAACTTTAGCTGAAGTTTTCAGACTCTCAGTGGAAAATAAAAGCAGCAAAACAACTAGGGATTTTGAGTTAGGTTTGGGTTTTTATTTTATATACCAGAGCAGGGAGATCACTTATCATTTTCTGTAGGAGTACCTGGTAGAGATTGTTAAAAATCTACTAAGAGCTCAAGGTCTTTTGGGCAGGAGAAGATTGAATGATACCCTTTTCATTTTGGATTACAGTAATTTATGTAGTGTCAGAGCTGACAGCACAGGCTGTCAGACTTACTATCTCAGGTATTTATCATTTTTTATTCAAGATTTTTCTTTGAAGTTGAATCACCAGATTTTTGGTTTTACCTGGCAGAGATTGCATGGTAGGATTCCAGCTCTGTCAGTATTTTTAAACTTCTAGTTTTGTCATTTATGCCTATTTTCCCACAAAACATTTTTCCTTTGTTTGATTATATATGCTTTTCTATCCCCATTAAGTATTAGAAACTTTAGAGTTGTTTCTCACCATGATGAAAATGCTAGATTAATATTATATTTAAAGACCAGATTTAAAAAAAAATATGATTGAGGAAAAAATTATCTATTTTGTTTGTTCTCTTCAGTGCTAGACAGGCACCAAAAAATCCTAAATATTTTACTTTTTCACTCTATTTTTAATATTAGCATATATATTGACCACATGATTTTTCTTTTTTTTTTTTTTGAGCAGAAATAAATTGTTATGAAGTTTGTGAATGTTCTTCTGTTTAGAAAAATAATGGGAAAAAAAATCAGCTTGTCCTTAGTCCTAAGAATTTTCACATGGAGGTGTGAATATTAACAATGCTAAGACTGTGCTCAGCAAAAATAGATGTCTGATATAGAGAAACAGGCCCACGTGCTTGCATCACACTGTTACTGTGTGCAGTACAGTTGCTTGCTCAGCCCAACCTATCAGCATTTTAAATTTGTTCTCAGTACTTATGTTTTGCTTATCTTTCCACTTGATATCAGAATATAAAGTTCTATTTGCTGAAACAGTCATTATATAAAGAAACAGCTGTATTGCTCAAAGAATAGTAAGCTTTTTATTCCTGTGTGAAAAAGTAATCTGCAGTACTCAACTAAGAGTGAAATGCCGTGTGGAATGTAAGAGAAAACGCAATGAAATGAAACAAAGTTTGCTCTGTGTGTTCAGCTAATGGCACTGGACAAAAATACATGGCATTTGTTCCTTTGAATTCATCACCTGGAAGGGTTTGCAGATCAGCAGGGACCAGACCCACATGGAGCTGTGCATTGCTTTGGTGCAGCCATCAACTGAAAGGTGTTGCAGGTATGACCCACCTGTTGTGGAACACCCTCCAGTGGTGGACAAGAGGACACCTTTTACCTTCACTAAGACAAATACCACTTGTAGTCTTGAAGCAAAGACAGTGGCAGCTGCAAAGTCATAGGGAAATTTAAAACATACTTTTCTGCTTAGACAGTTTAAGATAACTTATTTCAAATAATAGTAATGTACCTTAATTTAATAAACAAGTATTATCATTAGCACATACCCTTTCCATTTTCATTATGCCTCCATTAAAAAGAATTCTAGAAGGTATTTTCTCTCTGTCCAACAGCGTGATGGCAGCAAGTAAGCACATTAGAAAACTGTCATCCAGCCTAGTACATTAAGTAATGAAATCAGAAGGCAAGAGACAGAGATTTTGGGTGTTTGTCAACCTCTGACAATTTGAAATCAATAAGAATTGGATCATGTTGAACTATACTCAAGGATTATTTCCTAGCTGTTTTTTCCTCAGCCATACTGCTTGAGCCATACTTTCTTTTACTTCTCAGCTGAAAAAAGAGCTGTGCAGCACAGGCCATATCGGTATAATTAACAAAAGGTAGTGTATTGAGTGGGATAAATGTAATGAGAAACAAATTATCTTGTTTATAACTTATGCTGTCCAAACCCAAATCTATTTCCCTGGCAGTCTTGCAAAGATTCCTTTCCATTTCTCAGTGGAGCCTGCCCCGTGTGAGGTATAAAATTAAATAAGTAGAGGTAGGTCAATAGCACTATTTACTTAATAGGTGTTGTTTATCAGCTTTTGTGGTACAAAATGCACAAATGCTTTGGGAAATTTGGATAAAACAGTATAGATATAAAACTCTGTTGCTCCAGAGCTGAAATATGTGATAGTGCACGTAAGGAACCGTGTGCTGGTTTGTAAGTTAAATTGCATTTTTAGAGGCTGCATTATATATTTGGGGGTTTGCTCTTTATTATAAGGGGTATCAAGACAGTGGCATCCCTTTGAGTGCTTTTCATCTCAGGAGTCCTTAATAATGCATGAAATGAAACAAATTCTCAAAGATTCCCAGTGTTTGAGAATAAAGTGTCAGAGAGGACAGGATGCACACAGAGATATTTATGGCTATCTAACATTTGTGTGAAATCCATTTGCATGTATTCCTGATAGGGAAAGAAAAAATTAAGAGCACTTTAAGTACAAAAATAGATATTGGGGGGGGGGATTTCTAGAGCAACTATTTGTTATTTTTTCAATCTTTGTGCCCTTCTGTTGCTCAGGGAACTGATACATAATGACCTCAGCTAAACACAGTAGCACTTCCAAAGGAACTTGTTTAGAGAGTGAGAACAGAAGGAAAAGCAAAATATATTTTAACATGCTGTATATTTAACAAGAAGTAGTCTTGCTGCTTCTGATTGTTTATAACTAGAAGTTAATCTTATAACTTTGATTTTCAAATGAAGAGCAGGACACATTAGAAATCACCAGTGTTGTTGACTAGAATGATGAAGTTTGATGATTAATGTATTTATGGCAATGTAGTATTAAAAACAAGGAAGTTATTAGATTAGAGTTCATTTCTTAATTACGTTCTTTCAGTGGTTCAGGCTTTGAGGGGAAGCAGAACTGTTACTGTTGGTGGAAACTTCTGGTTTGCTCAGCAGCATCTGTGAGTCTTGGTGAGATGGTGGAACCATCAGTCTTTGGTTGAGACTGGGAAAAAGGACACAGAATTAAACCTCAACCTCTTGATTAACAGAATTAATTATGGAAATGAGGATGCAGTGAGCCCATTAAAGGGAACTTTTGCTCTCTGTGGAAGCAAGTGCACTATATACTCCCTTTCTTTGTGAAATAAAAAACGTTCCCATCTGTTTTGCTGAAGTGAGGACAGCTGCAAAGTTCCCTAAAGAGAGAGAGCAGTTCCAGAGCACTGAAATCATGGATCTGCAGGTTCAGTGCCCAGCCTCGCTTTAATTCTGTGAACCTCTGCAAATCAGTCCTTGGAAAACAGATTTTGATAGCACACCTTGTAAGATTGCGAGGTCACAGACCTGCTTGAAAATTATGGTAATAGTAGAGAACACAAGTCTGCTTTATAAAGAACAGCTCTGTAAATCTTGGTGGTTTTTTTTCATGTGCTCATTTGTTTAGTTACTAGTTGGCAAACACATTCTATTACTGGAGGTAATGGAATTAATTTTCTTCTTTCTTCATCAGCTGGCAAGAGCACACGGAGGTTTGTTAAGACTCGTGGAGCGCTGCCTGGTGTTCTGCTGTTAAATGAAAGCTCCCAGAAACAAAAGAGGAATGAAGACAGTTACCTCTGGCACTTACCCAGTGTTCCATAAACACCCAGCCAAGTCAAAATTAATCAGTCATAGTGTGAAAATAATCACATAACACAGGCTATTGTTGTTCAGTGATAACAGCAGCTCTGCTAGATGGGGCAGCCTTTTCAAAGCTTTCATCAGGTGTCTCTGCTTTACCTTTAGCTGATGCTTCATTGGTCTAGTGGAGGATTTAGGCTGCTGAGTTCTTGTGATGAAATTCTGGAATGAAAATAGATTTTTAAAAAAAAAAAAATAGTTTTTATTTTGTCACAGAAATTTCCAGTAACCTTTCAAATGTATTATTACCACACCATGAACAAATGTGTATCACTTATATTATGTATTTCATGTAGTGAAGTATCTAATTTCAGCAGCAATTACTACAGAGATGTGAAAAAAAAAATTGTTTGAAATTTTATAGCAAAGCCATGTTCTGACAGGAGATCTAGCAATTTTAACTAAACTGAGTTTCTCATAACAGTTTCAAAATTCTCTTTGAGTTCAGTTCAGGTTTACATTATTTGTAATTTCTTTTTGTCTTTAGCATACCTGTGTGGACCTATAGAGACCATATTTTAGGAAAGAACCAGGTTCTTAGCTCTGTATTTAAAGTGTGAGAGTCAATGCTCATCCTTTTTATCATGCTGGAACTTGCTGCTTGTTGAGCACTTACGTGCACAACTGCCTTTTTCAATGATTACTGATACCTGCCATCCACTTATCAAAAGTGTGTGCAGTTATTGCAGAAAAACTTCAATGACAATTGAAAACTTCACAGTACCACAACATTTCTGATCACATCGTGACTCAAAATGAACAAATGACTATTAACTAGGGAATCTTTCCGTATTTTCCAATAAAACTATTAGGCTTTGTCTAAGTAGTTAAAAGTTTATTCTCCCATCCATTTTGGCTCAGATTAACTCTTTCTGGCACAGTGGGTATTCATTTGCTGAATTTCATGCTTTTATTTTTTTTCTTTTCCTCTCATTTGTATTCTGCTTAAAATAATATTAGAGGCTATAGGCACAAACAAATACAAAAATTTTAAACCCTGATAACTTTTTTCTATATGTTAGAAGAAAGGAGAGACAATTGTAATATTTAGAAAAAAATATGTAAAACTTGATTTTTTTTCTTAGGATTTCACTGCAGTGTCTTTTGTTAGTGCATATCTTTCTCTTTTTTTCTTCTAACATGTAAATTAATATTAGAATCTCTGGCCACCTTTGAAAAACTATTTCTTCATCTATTTTTTCCTTTTTATTTGTAAGACACATGCTAATACCATCTGTTAATGACTATAGTGATAAACTACATCTCCTGCTTTTCCTATCATGGTATGCTTTGAAGAACTCATTTCCTGATAAATATTATCAGTCTCAAACCAATTTATTGGGGGATTTTGATCGGAGTATATCAAAAGAAAGCTGTTTTAAATAAGGTATGTCCTATTTAAAATGTATTATTGTATATTCTATTTCGAACTTAGATTTAGAATTCTTTAAAGTAAAATGAATATGTTTAAGTTGTGCTCTGAGTGAGGTCATTTCCCCACACAGAACTCACTCCATGGAATCTGTATTCTTGCCGAGAACAATGGATTAAAAAAACCCTCAGTGTTTTTGAAAGGCACTTGACACATTATGAGATCAACTTTTCAACTCCTCTGTTATTCAGCAATTTTTTTTTTAAAGTAGTTACTTTGAAAGAACTATTTCAGAACAAATATGTCAAGCAAATAGGCTTCTTACTGAGGCCTAGTTTGATGTTTCAGTCATTCACTGTCACCGTTAACCTTGATGTGAAGGCCTTTCTTTTATTGTTCTTCACAAATAAGCTCAAATAGCACCTTTAAAGCAGTGCAGCTGTGCAGTAATGCAAGTGAATTTACATTCAGTGTTCTGGGGAATCGGTAAATGTAAAATATATTTTAGTTTGAGCTACGGTTGAGTCTCCAGTAGAAGAAAATTTCTTGTTTAGGGAGAGATCAGATCCTCAGATGTTCTATTTGGCGCTCAAGTCAGCAAAAATACAGTGATGTGTTGGCTAAGGATGTGGTTCTCTAAAATGGTCATCTCTAATTTCTGTAACATGGAACCAAAGTGCATTGAATTCCTGCTGCATGGTATGATTGAGAATAAGATGCAAATAAAAACCTCAGGTGATGCCTTGAATGAACAAAAGGGCTCGTCGTTGTCCAAGATTGTGATGTTCTCAGCAAAATCTTCTCTAAGACAGCAGCAGCACAAATGTTTCTGAAACATCACTTCTAAAAAAAAAAAAATCTTGGAGATTTTGGCTCCTCTTTGGGGATGAAATTATTTTCTTGACAGTTGGCAAAAGCAGGAGATTCACAAGTCTCAGCAACTGTTTTCCTGGTGGAAAAATCCAAGCAAAATGATTAGAACATCTGGCAAAGCTCTTAAATAAAACAGTACTTTGAAACAGAACTGATTCGGTGTATCGTAGGACGTTACATCAGTGACATTAGAACAATTAATAATCAAGACGTGCTTAATTATAATTATACTTCGCAGATGTTCTACAGGAGAAAGTAGAACATTGTGCTTTCAGGTTGAGCTCTCATGCAAGCAAACTAATGCAGTGGCACTTTACTTTCTCCCTATTAAAAAATATTAACAAGATTGACTGTTAAACCAAAATTACGTGTGAGAATCTCAGCAATAGCACATGCCCAGCATTTGAGATTGAGTGAATACACTGTTTATCAACTGCCCTATCAACTATTGGACTGGAAAAGTCTGCACATGGTGGCATTTTTCTGGAAAATCCTTTTGTACTTTAGAGCTGTTAATGTAAGAATAATGGTAAAGAAATGAAGGACCTTTGGCTGAGGCATATTGTGCTTCTTTTAGCACAAGGCTGTGCATTGTTTCTTGTGATCCTCACTACCATTCACTTCACAGCCTCTTAAATGGGGAATGCTGCTGCTTCAATGGGTAAATGACTCCCCAGTAATGGAGTCAGCCAAAAAAAATTGGGATATTAGCAGCCTATTAAAAATTAACAGTATTTAATGGTGCCTAGGAGGTAAACCAAGGTTGAACAGGAAACCCTGGGGACATTTTCTAGCCTTCAGTGCTTGAATTAGCAATTTTAGCACCATTTTTAGCTCTGAAAAAATTTGGTTTGTACTAGGTGGTTATGAGCTAGGTATAATTTAGCTAAGCGTGTGGGATATATGTCATTTAAGACAGCCAGGTGAAGTCACTCCAATTTACTGCTGAAAAGGAGCAGTTATAAGATCAAAACATGTGTAGGTACCTGTATTACCGAAGACAAATATTTTATGCTTTGATATCTGCTGTTCTCAGGAAGTTGTATTTTGTAAACCAACAAATTCTCAATTAACAGATTATCAAGCAATATCCATTGTCAGCTTCGCCTTCCAAGAAAAAGTCAATGTCAGTATTTTTTGTTACTTGCCGAGGTCAAAAGTACAGCTACCACTCTAGATGAGAAAAACAACTTCAGGAAGTCACTTGGGAATGCTGTAAGTGAGTTGAAGTGCAACCTTAACTCATCTGAAAACAAAAAAGTGCTTTTACAGGAGATCTGTGTTTGAGATTTGATTAAGAAAATCATTTACTCTGATTCCATCAAGATAACATCTTGCAGTGATGAGCTGCAGTTAACACATTGCTGGCCCTGCTCCACTCCTATTTAGTCACCTGTTCATCATGAAAAAATTGTTACAATAAGTCATGCTTCATGGGAAAAAATTATGGGTGCAGACATCTAAAATCAAATATGAAATATGAGTTCCAAGAAATGAGGATAAATTATTAATAACTCCTGCTTCCAGACAGCTTGAAAATGTGTCCAGTACTACTAATTAAAATTACTCAGCTGAGCATCTGAATTTAATTAACTGAATGAGGTTGTGATGGATGTAATGTTTATGTTATTTTGTCTGATTTTTCATATCTAATAAAACTTCATATTTGCTTTCTCAAACTGTGAAAAAAATAAGTGTTCCCTATATTTATTTAATTAGATGTCTCTAAAACCACTTTAAATATACAGGGTGGGTTTTTCATGAAACTGAAGCGCTCACTGCATATAGTATCTTAAATAAATCCTTTAGGTTTAAAACCCCAAAGACTTAGGAAGGTGGTGTTTCTGCAGATCCATATGTTCTTTGCTTGCAATCCCCAAAGTCTCAGGGCTGTACTGAGTAACAGATCTGCTTGCAATGCAGTTTAAGTGGTAGATATTTTCATATAGTTGGTGATTTGTGCTGCATTTGGCTTCGTATCGAACTAAAGCAGCATTTACATCTGTGCCCAAAGAGTGACTTGCTAATTCTTTTGTTCCTTCTTAATTTTTTTTTTTTAACCTACTAAAGCCCTAAGATTTACTGATACATCCCTGTTTGAATGAGGGGAAAGAGGAAGAGAGAATGGAAAAAAGTATTTCCTCCTTCAACTTTTATTTCTCCTACCTAGCAGTTGTTAACTATCATTTTGTGTAGGAAATGTTGTATCATATTGTTTAGTTTTGCTGACTATAGGGTATAGAAAGGCACTAAAAGCAGCAGGAGTTTCCACATTTACCTCTTCTTGTGCAGACAGCATTTTGGTACTTCTCTTTGAATGAAACAGCGGGAATTAGGATTTTGTGGGGTTTGGGATGTGTTTCAGATGTCTCCAGCTTCTTTCTCTCATGATTTTAAGGTCAGAGAACAAAAGTAGGCATTTTCCAAATTGCTAGTTTTTGTGGGCATGAACTGTTATGAACATTGTGGTTTGCAGCCTCCTCAAGCAGATCTCTTCAGGTTACTGCTCCCAGCATCCTGGGACTCGAGTTTATCCATAAATCCTGAGAAAGTCCTTCTGGGGAGTGGGGTCTGAGGCTGTGCCAGTGCTCCTATTTCATGTGCTGCTGCCACCAAGCTGTCACATGTAAGACAATACTGTCCTGGACATTAAGCTCAGCCTAAGTCTGTGGTTGAGCACTTGGCAGGGGATTTTAGACTGAAGTATCTTAAATTTGATCCAAGAGCTTATCTGGCCTGCTCTAAGTGACAACAGGAACCAAGGTTAGTGAGCTTTCCTGTGCTCCTGAACCCTTCATCTGCAGGTGAAGTCAGGGCAGAAACTTTAGAGACTTATGGATTTTCATATGTGTTTTTTAATGCCTATTTCAATAGTATTTAGATAAGAAGTCTTATTTGCAAAACAAGGAAACAGGGCACCAGACATGCCAAAATTCCCATGTGGATTCTTTGTCAGCCATGCGTGCGTGTTGACAACTTGTAAAATGCAGTAGAGAAATGGTACTATTTATTCTGAAGTTGTGTCCAAATATAAAAGTAGTATAATTGGAGATTAAAATAAAGGGGAAATATGCTCTGTGTTGTGTTCTGTTGTGAGGCAATTGTGACTAGAGACATTTTAGCTCAAGGTTTCTATTATGCTGATTAGAAGTAATTTTCTTACTTTGCAAGGTTGTGGCCTGGATCCCTGAGACTCTGTTGCAGAAAATTCTACACCTCCCCTTCTTGGGCTATATGACAGGGACAGTAATTAGCACTAAACTCCAAGGCAATTTATTTTCATAAAATTAATAATAATGAAGATAATATCATTTTTGAAAGCAGTTCTGTCCAAAGCCATCTCAGATCACTGCATGGAGATCTTGATTATACAGTGAAAAGGAGCTGTTCACAGGAGGGAGTATTAGCACAGCCACATTCCACTAAAAGCACTCTTAGTCTTGCCAAGTTTCTATGCATAAAATCATATGCATGCTGGGTTGATGTTATTAGCTTCCATCATTCAAGCTGCTGCAGTCCCCTCTGTATAAATCTATACTGAAGGATCTTTATATGCCAAGGAATGTGAGCCCTAACCACTTTAAAGTGTGATGCATTTAAAAGAATGCAAAACAAAGTATGTTAAAATCCAGAAAAGAAGACTGGGCGAATGACTATTTAAATTATTGCTGTTTCCTATCTGTGAAAATTGAGTTGACTGACAGTAGAAAGAAACACTTAACTGGTTTTATGATATTAACTTTTATTTCACTTGCTTGTCTTTAAGTTCTATGGTTCCATAATCAAAATCTTGAAGTGAGTTAAAGAAAGCAGCTTGAGACATTATGGAATGAATATATAAATTTTAACCTGATTTGAAAAATGCTGCTCTTGTTTTCTTTCAAAGCAAAGTATTATGTGGCTCATAATGCCATTGCAACATGTAAGAATAAATCTCTGTACTAAATTGGTGGCCTGACAGACCTTTTCATTCCTGAATTTGTGGTGCCTGAGTGCCTTCCTGAACAGAACATATTTGTACAGACATATTTTGTGAGTCTACTTCACAGGCTGAGCTCTGAAACAACCATCTCATAGGGAAGTAAAGCAGCAACTTTGGTCCTCTCCATTTATCATTCCTGTGCAGCTCAACGGTATCCACATCCTCACAGTTCTCAGGTCGTTCATGTTAAAAGTTCAAAACTGATTTTTTGAAATGTAAAAGAGGGAACTTGGTAGGGAAAATCAATTGCTTATTGAACTCAGAACTGTTGGGTTTGAGGGTGATTTGCTCAGTATACAGTTACAACATGACATGTGTTAGGCCTCTTTCAAGCTGCATCATTTTTGGCCTTGCTGTCTTGGTTCTCAGCCATGTGGGTTTCAGTGCTCTGTGTTATTTCAGGCTGCAGCTCTTTCCTTCATCCTTCTGTTGCATCTGCCTAAGTTTTGAATCCCATACTGGTGGGGTTTGGTGGAGATGCAGAAGGTCAAGGGACAGAAAATCCAGATTAAGTTACTGGGAATGTTTTATGTTTGCTTTTTGTTTGTTTAAGCACAGGGGAAATTGTTCACCCAAAACACTGCCAAAGGAAACCAAGATTGCAAAATAAAACCCCAAGTTTAGAGTTTTTCAAATCGAGAAAGACTTTTTGTCCCTGTTAAATGAACTGTGATGGACCTTGTAACTTGAGACTTGCCATGCTGGGAAAGACATGCCTGAGAGTGAACCAACCCAATGAATGTGGAAGTGGGTTTATATATAAAGGTTTATTTTGGTTGTCACAAAGGCTGAGGAAATACCAGTGTCAAATGTAGTGAGAAACATTGAGTGGGGTGGGTTAGGAGGATTTCAGAGCACAGTGTCCTGGTTGAGGCCGTTCAGATTGAATTTTATCCAATTTGGAGGTTTAGAGATAATGTTTATAAACACTGAAACAAATATTAATGTTGTTTTCTCCATGTTTTGTCTTATGACTTAAGAACTGGTCACTGAGTTTCAACTTAAAGCAAATTAAAACAGTAACTTTAGTGTTCTCTGTGCTATAAATGTAAGTGCTCCAAAATAAAAACATTCTTAAGTATTTTAGATTGGATATCTTAATTGAAAAGAAACTTTATTCTTTCTGACTGTATTCTCCATGCAGAAAATGAAGATAACACTAATGTTGCCTCATGAGGATATGGCAGTTCCTGTGCTTTGGGTGTTGGGCTGCTATAGACAAAAGATTGAAAGAGCTGATGAAGAAATGAATTATTTCATATTCCAAAAATGAGTTTTACAGGGTGCAATGAATACACATGGATGTAAATATCATCAATGGTATTTACATATTGATGAAAATTATAGGTCAGGTTGAAAGGTAAAATATTTATGAGTGCCTGTTCAAAGACTGTTGTTGATCCTGAAGTTTTAATGAATAAAGGCACTGGTTCTGGCATGGGCTATTTCCAAAATTTAGATGACTTTTTTTACTGCTTTTTTCATTTACAGCCTTTTTTNCTCCTGCAGAACTGCCAGATGACATTGGAATTTTAGGAGCAATATGTGAAAGCCTAGAGCAGCTCCAGACTAGCATGGATGCAGGTGGGATACACTCCCCTGATCCTGATAGGTGTGGGAAGATTGGAGCTGCAGGCAAAAGGAAAAAAAAAAATATCTCTCCAGCTAAACACATTAGCAGAAGACTGTTTTGTTCCCATTGCTCACATTTTATTCATGCATCCAGAAAAGTTAATGGTCAGGATGTGTAGCTGCACATTTGACATGTTTCACATGTTTATTATAAATTTAATGTGACTAAACTTTGTTATATTCTACTTGAGAATGCCTCCAGTATATGATTCGTTTTGATTACTTGCTACAAAAGTTTCTTGTAATGTGACCCCCATTTTTCGTTGTCCCAGATACTCATTTATACAAATTTCTTGTATCATGAATTTTGTACAGATTCCTGACAAGGTCCCCTATGTCACTAAGCTTGTTAAGGCCTGTGCTGCTCCATGTGGTACATCTAAAATCAATTTTAGTCACATTTGACCATTGTACAGATGGAACATTATTCATGCATTAGACTTTCTAAGTGGGGTAGAACTGAACCTTACATTTATTCCTTACAATTGTATCTGCATTTCTGTATTATATATGGTTCAGTAACCTTTTGTAGAAGACCAGAAGATGCCTCTGGAGGCAACACAATGTGCATCAGAACTGATTTATACTGTAACATCTGTCAACTTCTCCCCAGGACCCAGTTGTGCCAGGATACACATGTCATCTTTTCTAATGACTTATCAAAAGACAGAGGCTGACTGTGGAGAGAGCTCTGACACAGGAATGAGTCTGATCCTACTGACTGCCATTTGTCCAAGGAATAGAGTTCAATGTGCATTTATTGGCTCAGGGGGTTGTAGCTTGCAGTTTAGTGAGCACTTTGCCCATTGGGTTAACATTTTTATTAATGAACTTCTGAAAATGAGGCATAGAAATGCTGTGTAAAGTACAACTGCAATGAGGTCTGAAAACATTCCAAAGAACTTCACTTTCCTGTCCTATGAAGTTTATTGAAAATTAAAAATTATTCTAAAATCAACATTTATGTCTTCTCTTCCATTAGCAAACAGAAAAGCAGTCATGGGAGGGTTTAGAATAGCCAGAGTATTTTACAACACTATTTAGCACATGGACATGGAATTAGATCTCTTGAATTTCATGTGAACATTTTGCCTGTGTGGATGTTGTGTCTCTGTCATTTTGTAGAAACACAACTTAGTGTGACAGTCGGATACTTGGAGCAGTCCTGAATTGTGTGTAAATCAGCAGCAATTTTCCCTTTGCTTCCAAGAGATATTGAAATTATAATTTAACATAAACTAGATAAGGCTTATTTCATTCTATCTAAAAATATTTTTGCTGCTATCTGTAAGTGAACTTGCAAACTATAAAATGGCATTTTATTATGATTTGGAATTTAAATTATTTTGGTTAATATTAGTTAGACCAAATAATAAATTTCTAAAGCTACCCATAATGCATGCCCACGTGCAAAAGTAAAATGAAACTATAACTTGAGTATGACTTCAGTTGTCTTCACAGAATTTAATTCTGTGCCATGTTTTATGTCTTTTTGTGATAGCTGGCTTTACTTCTTTTATATTGATTCAGTTTAACAGATTGGCTTATGGGTCAGAATGATTTAAGAGGTTATATTTTTTTTATTTTCCAATTTAGATCTCTCTTGTATGGGAAAATACACTGTGTAATTTGTAGGACATATATTTATGAGATAACACAAAGCTCTATTTTAAAGATTGAACATAATGTTGTATATAACAGTTCTGTGTTTATAACAGAATTTGAGGTGAAACTTCTGTTCCACCTGAGTTACACTGGCTGTTCTGGGGATAGATCATCTTACTGCCTTCTGGCAGCTGACTGTGCTCTAAATAATCTAATATTCATCAGTTCATGGGAAGAAATCTGATCTAAAGGGCTAATTAGCTCAATTAGTGGAGTTCTCTACAATGTGAGGCCAGGCTGCAACCTCTTATAAAGCAAAGCAAATGTAAAAGAAGAAACTGCATTTCCCTTGCAATAGAGCCCATCCAGGGCTTGGCATGTTCCCTTGGAATATGGCAGGATGAGTGATGGGAACTTGGATAAACCTTTTCCTCAGGAATTCTGTTTACTCTGTGCAATTCCACACTGTGTTCCTTGAAGTCCACCAAGTGTCAGTTAATCAACAGCACCGCAATGAGGTTTATCAGTTTACACGTGGCCCCATAGTCTCTGTGACGGAGCTTCCAAAAACACCTACTGCTTAGAAAGTTTTATCAAATATTCAGCAGGTCAACCAAGTTTCTTCATGTCCATTTTTTAATACTTATTCATTTTGGAAAGTGCTAGAACATAGAGGCATGACAGGATATCTTATGTAATCAAAACAAAACCTACTTGTGGAATCACAGAATCATTCAGAGAGGAAAAGACCTCGAGGACTGAGTACAGCCTTTGAGCAACCACCATGCAACCACACATGTCACCTAAAACATTGCACAAGGTGCCACATCAAGTCGTTAAATTGTTTGGTAATGACAAACAAAAAGGAAAAGTCACCTTTTTTTGTTTGTTTGTTTTCTTTATAATCACTTGCATTTTTACAAACAGCTAACTGTACAATCATTTAGTGGAAACTAGTTTGCCACTTTGGGCCAGAGAAGCACAGATTGCTCAATATCCAGCTCAGAGTCTGTGGAAAGTGAATCTATTAATGGGTTTATTTAAATCTGCTTATTATCACCATTTCTACAAGCATCCTTTGTGCTGCAATGCACAAAAGAAATAACATTTAAGAAAAATATACACTGTGGTTTTCCCTTTTGAGATGTCCACAGTTTGAATAAACAAGTGAGCCACATTACCCTCAGAAGGTCAATGGGATCAGAATATTGTATGAAGCTGTGTCATCCAACCCTGACTTACCATTAAGTTTCTGTTCCAGCTGTATTATGTACAAATCTTCAGACCAAAGCTATGGGTACAATTTCTTTTATTGTTTTGGTCAAGGGAGAGGATTTTGCCTGTAAACATTCCAAAAAACTTGTATGTGGCTGCCAAGCCAAGTGTTCTGCCTGGCATTTGTGAGTTAATGAAAGAGCTGCTTTAGCTTTAGAGCTGGATTTCAAAATACAGAATCTAGAGAAGTATATTGCAAATGTAATGTTACCCAAGCCTCTCTTAATGAGAATTTACATAAAGAATGACCCAGTGGAATTGCAGCAGCGTATCGTGCTGCTTTTTTAGGAGAATGGAATCATGTCTCAAGCCTAGAGCAACTTAGAAGTAGGGATTTGAAGTTTCTGGTCTCGGAGGACAAAGTAAGTGCTTTTCACTTTTTCAAGCCATTCTCTGTTGACTGCAGCAGCCTTCTGTAGGCAGCTGCTAATAGAGAGAAAGACTGAGATTATTACAATATGTCTGATATACTGCTGAAATTAGTTACAATTTCATTGTTCTTTTCAATCAATGAAGAAATAATCACAAGATGAATGCATTTTTAGAGGACAATGGTATATATATATAAAATAAAACAGTGTAAAAAAACCAAATGCTTACAACTGAAACTTTCAGTATTCCTAAGTGATGACTTATTCACATAGTACCATACATTTATTTCTGAGAGTTTCTTGCTCCTGACATTGGCTGTGTTTAATTTGCCATATCTGTGGTCACAAGTATAAGCAGACTGGAAGATACAGTGGAATGAGAGAACAAGGGCCCAGCATTCTCCCATCTGTCCACAGTTCCCAGATGGAGAACTGTATGACCACAGTCTCTCTCTAGTCATTAAGGAGAGAAAGAGATGCACATCTGGAGAATGGTGGAGACAGGAGAGGAATTGTGTTCTGGAAGTCCTGCATCTTATTGTTGGCCATGCACAGAATCTGCAGTTCCTTTTAACTCTGTGCTTAAATCCTTGAAGTTTGATGGATAACTCCAGGTTTAATAGTGTTTCACTACTATTCCCACTTGTTCTCAGCTTGTGCAACAAATGTTTTCTAATTACTTTGGTAGAAAAGATAAAAATGAAGGCTTGTATAAAATATAAAGCACTATCTCAATTACTCACTGGAATCTTTTTTGACGTGTTTAAGTTTCCATCTGTGTGTTTATACAATGTAAAACATGAAATGGAAATATAGACGTACTAAAAATAATAATAAAAAAATCAATGACAAACTCATCTGGGAGACATATAAATATGTGTATGTATGTATACATATACATATTCATACACATTTATATATACATATACACATATATACATATACATATATTTGTATATATACATATATATACATACACATACCTACATATACATACCTACATGTACATACATATATATACACACACATACACATATATATATATATATGTATAAAAATATATACATATGCACCCACCAGAGTTCCCAGAGTGGGGATACTTGCTCCTTTAGGAGCTTTCAGTGGTGCTAATTGCAGTGGTCCTGCAATACATCACCATCATTGATGCTGAGAAAATTCTCCCCAGGCACTGTGAGGGTCAATATTTGATATTGATACATTTAATTTATGCCTTCTTAGGTCACTTTTATTTCAGTCTGAAAGTGTAATCAAAATTTAGGTTAGTTTTTCTAGTGCCATGAACTGTTTAGAAGTAGATTTATGAAAATGGCAGGCTTTTTAAAATACAAAACTTCATCAAAAGAGATTTGTTACCTCAGAAAGCTTTGCAAGTCATAAGTAATTGCCCACTACTCATCTGAAATAGGTTTATAGGAAAATGTACAACCTCCTCCTTATAGAAATGGGAAAAAAAAACCCCTGAGATAGAAATGACGTGATTTCCACAGGGCCGTAAACTGCGATTGGAATCAAAATTATTACTGAGGAGTTTGTGATTCCTGCCCAATTCCTGCCCAATTCCTGGGCTGTACCAATGCTTGCAGAGCCTCCCAAGCCTGCCTGTCACTCCTGCAATTACTGGCCCTAGGAGCCATTTCTCTGTGAGCGATGATCAGAGTTTACAGCTCCAGCTTATTCAGAAACAAGTTTTGTGGACGAGTTCCCTTTTTTTAATCTGCCCAACGTTTCACTTCTAGATATAAATTGTGATTGAGTGATTTAGTTCAGATTGTTTCTAGTGAAAATGCCACTTCTATAAATTGTTCCGTGAAATATTTCCATTTCTGTTAGCAAATATCAAGTGTTTGGGAGTACTTGGGGAAAAAATTCTTCATTTCAATGAATATTACTGCTTCATGCAATTGCATGTTGTGATACCTTTTATTTAGCTGACTTGTAAAGGTTGAGGAGAGGATCAGACTTTCATTTCTTTCTGCTTCTGGTAAAGTTAAAAGTGATACTTTCACCAAGGTTAAAGGAAAAAAGGTTTTGATCCACATAAATCAGGGGGCTGCACCTGAAACCTTTCAATTCACAGGAGTTCTGCTGTCAGCTGGAATGGGAAAATCCTGAGGTTCATTGATTGGGGTGACCCATCTCATCACCCCTTTCTTGAGATGATTAAGACATGCAAATGTTATCTGGCGCTCTGTCTTTCTCAAGCATTTCACACAAAGCCACTAAAAAGAGATCAAACAAACTGTTTGGAAAATCCAGGAGATGATTCCGTGCCTGTTCTCTTTGACCCACACAAAACTGAGCTGCTTGTGCACCTTAATTGTTGCTATATTTGATAAATGCAGCCCTTAAACAACACATTCTGGGAGGAACTTTGAGCCCAGCCAGACTCACTCGAGCTTGCCTCTGGCAGGAGAAGCTTTATAGCTCCTTCTCAGCATATTTGAAAGAAGATTATTGCTGCTGACGCATTGCAAAAAGGTAACATTTGTGTGCATCACTGACTAAATTGCTTTCTATTGTACCACATCCCATAAAATGACAAACCTCATCAATAAAAAAATGCAATAAAGAAGGTACTTTGGGATTTGTCTTGCTGTGGGGAACTAGAGGTACTTAATAATGTTGAATAGCTACATCCAGTGGCAGGTAGGAGGAGTTACTGCTTCTTATTGGAAAATATGATTTTTTTGGAAAAGCTTTTCTTGTTTTCTAGTTTTCCAGGTAAAGAAAGAAATCAGTCATGATGCCAGTTTAAAAAAAAAAAAAATTAAAGAAAAATCTATTCAGAAGGGAGCAAATACCAGACAAATGCCAAGGGGAACAGATTTTTTTTTTAAAGTTAGCATTAGAAAAATAAATTTTGTAGAAGCTGTAATTTTGGGAGGGAAGGGGGAACTGTTACAAGCAGAGCGTTAAACAGTATCCATAAGAGATGGAAAGAAGGAAGAGTCCCAGGTGAAGGCTGGTTGTTGTCAGATGACCCTGTAGGTTAAGGCATTTGCCAGAGCAGTATATTGAAGAGTTTAATGAGACTCTGAAATAACACCTCCAGTTCACTGGTAGTTAAACTGCCTTCTTGATCTTCTTAAAAGATAGTAACTTTTTTTTTTTTAATTTCTATAAAAACAACACTGTTTTTTACCTTCAGCTGTGACAAAATGGTACATGTAGTTCACCCTGAGATAATTTTCAAGAAAGGCACATAAAAAGGTGTATTTCCATGACCTGTGACTTCTCTTCTGTCTTCTTTCCAGCAAATCCAAGGAGGACAAATACAACGTTCTGTTTAAGTGCTGTTAAGCACACCTACCAACAGTGTGCACCAATACTTCATTTTAAAGGAGTAAAACATATTATAGAAGACAGAAAATGAAGGAAAAAAAAAAACACCTGTATTTTAAATTCTGGTCATCAGTTTCTTTTAAAGATCCTCTATAGGTCTAAAGTCTCAGTTTTAAGTGTTCCTACTCGTACTCTTTTCAACATTGCTATCAATGATTCTGTTTATTAAAGCTTCTGTTCTTATGCCTGTAATGGTGGCACTGTGACCACCAGACATGAAGCATTCTTAATGTTACAGTTTTGTCTGCTACAATGAAGTTAATTTCTTAATTATAGAATCTATTTCCCTGAATAAGACCAAGTACTTACACAATTCGGCTTTTATATCTGCTGAAGGAAAGTTGCAGGTACTCCTTGGAAGTGGTTTTCTTTCTCTACTCAACATAGAATGATATAAAGAGTCAAAGAACTGAGGGCAAAGCAGAGCATTTATATTATTTATTTTCTAACAGGTGCTTTTATGTTTAATGATTGACTAAATGACATGAACTACCTTTGAACGCACATCTAATAGGTTGAGAAGACCTCGCATTGGAGTGGGTAGGCTTCAAGGTGCATATTCTGTACCTCTATTTTTAATTTGTTAAAGCAAAATTAATCTTTCCTGCTGAAATTTTAGCCAAGGATTGCTGTCTATACTGCAGCAGAAGTGTGATGAAAAGGAGAAAAGGCAACAGAAAGGGAAATCAAGGAGCTGAGCAAGACTGAAGACCAGTTCTGCAGATATTTAACTTTGCTGTTAGGCTCTGGGAGTGATCTATCCCTGTGCATTTTATATAAGCTCTTTGGAATATCCTGGCCTCAATTAATCAGTGAACAGCTAGAAAAGCCTTGAAGACACAGACTTGTTTCTTCAGATGGAGCTGCAGTGGTGCATACTCTGTCTGTCCATCACTTTAGGGTTATATTCTCCTCCTTTTTGGTAGAAGTTTCTTTGAACCAAGCAGGATCATCCTACTGCTATTTCCAGCTCTTCTCTGCTCTGATGTGGGTTTGTTTGAAGTTTATGTTTTAACTGTGAGTGGGTTACAAATTGACCTACACTTTCATTGAACTGCAAAAAACCCTGTTAAAATTACATTGTTATGGAGCAGATATGAAAGCTGCCAGTGGAATTAAAATCTACAACATTCAATGATTTTGAGTGTTGATTAATTTTGTTTATCTGATAGTGCCTCTGAATTTCAGAGAGAATTATGTCTTCATTTAAACTTGTCTGAAATACTGAGATTTTATGAATGTTATATCAGATAATTAATGGGGAGAGTCAGCAAGCCATTCATTGTTTTCCTACTAGTTGAAAGCTTAGCTGCATCAATGCTGTTTTGCCAGACTTCTACAAATATTAAAAGCTTTTTTTTTTTCTTTCCTGGAAAACACATTTTTATGATTACATTATTTTTTTGGTATGTTATTAAGTCCTCTGCTACTTTTGTGGTGATTATTAGCAGTAGGTTTTCTTTTGTACATAAGATAACTTTCAAATGTGTGACTTTTTAGGTGGCAGACAACGCTTTTCTGGCTGCCTCTCGTTGCTTTGAATTAACTTCAAGTTTTTAAATCAAGGACTTGAGGAAACCTGCCCTTACATAAACTAATCACTGATGAAACTACCATTGATTAACTGCTGGGCTTTCATTGATTGCACATTTACAGTTCCACAGGAAGATTTCAAACTTTATTTGTGTAGTATTTCTGAACCATAAAAGAGCATTTTGTGTGTTGTATGCATTACGGCATGATTGTCAGATGTAAATCAGGAAGAGGGAAGAAATTTTCTTCCCTTGAAGTGCCAAGAATTTTTATATCCTTTGTTCCAGATTTGCTAAAATAAGTTTCTTATGCTGTTCTCTTAAAATGGATGCATTCAACACAGGTCCCATCTGGTTGTTGCCATCTGGAGGGCAGGAAGGAGCACGGGCAAATATGTGCAGAGGGCTATCTGAAGGTGTGGGCTTCTCAGGTGGAGTTAAAAAACCTCACAGAATCATCAAGGTTGTAAGAGACCTTCCAGATCATCCATTCCAGCCATCAACCCAGCACCAACAATATCACCCTAAACCATTTCCCCAAGACCCACATCCAGACACCTCCTCTCCAGTGCCTTCTGTGATGAGCAGTTTTTCAGAACCTCTTGCTGTCCGTAAGGATTTCTTTCGTGGATGTCACCTGACCTTTATGGAAACCTACCACTGCACAACTGCAGCACTTCTGTGTTGAGAAGAGCAAGCAGATGACCTTTCCTACCATTATTTCTGCAACTATCTAACCAAGGGTAAGCTAAGGACCCTCCTTTAACTCATACTTTTCACATCTGGAGTAAAGCTGGTTTTTTCTGCACTTTAGAGTCCTGGACATTATATTCCCTGGCTTTCTGATTCCCTGAATTATTTTGCAGCCTCACATCTATATCCTTGGCTCTTTGTGAACTCATGCTCCAACAGAAGGCCAAGGCTTTCCTTTCAGAGTAGAACTGGTTGTCACTGATAAATGCCAGATGCACAGTGGCTGCTGACACATGCCAGTAGGAAATGGGGTCTCATATCCCACCTTGGACTTGCAAAACTGAACTTAGTTTCTGCCACTTGGTTTCATTTTCTTCATTTCCATTACAGAAATTCTGCTGGCTTTTTGAGAAGGAGATTATTCCTGTCCTTTGACTTGTGGGAGTGAGCAGAGCTCTCCAGTATGCCTAGAGCTTGGAATTAGATGTTATAGATAGACTGCCTCATTACTGCACTTTCCTGAGGGGACTCAAATATTTTAAGCTCTGTTCTGTTTTAAACACTGTTCTGTTCTGATCCTGTTCTGCTCTGACAAGTGAGCCTTAAAGCTGGTGTAGCTGTGCTGACTGCTGGAATTCCAGCCCCTCACTTCTGCAGGCTGCCAGGCTTTCTTCTTCAGTATTAGTTGGGTCAGATCCTTCCTGGCTGAGACTGAAGCGCAGACGGCCCAGAGAATATCAGCTGAGCCAGGCTCTAAGTGAGAGAGAAGCCTCCTGAGAAATACAGAAATACCCCTTCTCCAAATCCTCATGTTCTGTCCTTTTTGTGTCATCTTATCCTCGTTCTAGTAATGTCTTTCATTGAAGCTCTACCAATGAAGTCTCCTGTACCGCCACCTACAAATGTTAGAGTAAATTGAATTTTTTTCCATCTACTTTACCCTCCTCCTCTTGCCTTTCAGAAGGTGGCCTGTTCTCACAGGGTGCAGTAACAGAGAGCCTGCAGCTGAACCCAGGCATGTTCTGGAACGTAATGGAAAGGTTGTTTGGCAGTTTGGATGTGCAAGATGTACTGTGGATGTATTTCTGAAGTAAATTCATGACCCTGCTGCCTGTGGGGATTATATTCCATTGTAGTTTACTTTGGATATGGTTTGTGTTTTTCCTGTTGGGTGGGGACACATAACTAGTTGTCAGAAAATCAAATGAGCTATTTAACAAATGAAAAATCTTTATAATTAACAGGATTGTCATAGGGGTATCTGCCATCACATTGAGGTTATTTCGAGATTTCGACATTATGTTTAATGATGATATTGATAGAAACACGAGTTCATTGGACTGTTATGTGATGGATTGATAAAGAGTGACAAAATGGGATGGCACAGGTAGATTAATCCAGGGAATTCTGCAACACATGGGAGTGAGAAAGTACAGCTACAGTTTGTTTGGCTTGTTTCCTTCTAGGGAAAGCAAGATAAATAGTGAAGTTACAAGGAAACAAATAGAGGTGTTGGTTTGCAGAAGGTAAATAAATAATGAACAGCTCCCAGCTGCGTGGATTTTATTATCCAAAGAACAGATTTAATATTATTGGGTTGGCTTAAACCCCTTTGTTTCATAATTTATGATAGAACTTTATAGTTAACACTTCTATAAGGAAAAGAGTGGCGGAGATTTATGGCTTTCAAACCCTCGTAACGTATTTTGGCAAATAATGTGGAGCAACTATCATTTCAAATAATGAAGATGCTTAAATAAGGTAATAGATTATTGCTGTTATCATGTTAATGCCTATATTTTGCCCAGAAAAGCTGATATGAACTGACAATTTTATCATAATCTTCTTCACAAAATTTTACTGCTGTAATTTGTAACATGGTTATAAACTTGTGCCTGGGATAGAAAATAGATGCTGGAAGAAACTTTTAAAATCAAATAGAAGTGAGCCTGTTTGCATATACATAATTATGATCATATTTTACAACCTTTCTTTATTTGAGCATATTGGCTTTGGCAGGTTGTTAATTTTGCTTTTAGAGTATGCAATCAAATGTAAAAACAATGTTTTTATGGAGGCTGTTACAGTCTGAATCTCCTACATGGGGCCAGTGGCTCATGTCTTTTCTTCTCAAAGTAGTTACAGTCCAGAGCAGACTTGCTAAATAGTATGAGAGGTTTCTAAAAAGAGTCATGATTTTATTAGTAAAATATATGTGGGAGAAAGCTTAAAATTGAGAGATTATACCTTGCCATCTGCACTCACAGAAGAGAGACATTAATTATCTCTCATAAACTGTCTCTGATTTCTCAAATCTAACACCTTTAAAGCAAAAAGTCTGACATAAGCAGTGGTTGCTGCAGTATTTAATTGTTAGTTTTGTAAAGTGTGTGGGAGGTAAAGAAAAAATCGGGCAAAAACACATAGAGAGGACATTGCCTTGAATAACTGAATCCTTTGTTTCACGCCTTTCAAAGTGTATTTATAGTGCAGCCTGTAGTCTGTAACAACAAATATATGAGGCAGCGTTTGGAATTAATTCTGTACTTCATATATATGAAGGCAAAGATTTATGCTTAGAAATGAAATAATTACTGTTATATTCTGAATCATGAAGGCTTAACCACGTAACCTGCTTGTATGTAATGATGCTGAAGTACTTAACATATATAGTCTTAGTTCTCTCAATCTACAGAGTTCTTTAGCATTCTACAGCACTTAGTGAAGCCAGTTTCAAAGTGATGCCTATTAAAAATAAATGTTAATGTTTCAGGAAAGTGTAGATGTTTAAAGGTGATTCATGATTTCTTTCTTTTAAAAAATGAGAATTGTGTACTGCAGGACAAGTTCAGGAAGTATGAAAGCACTTTACAAAGGAAAAAGATTGAGTTTAGTGTAAAATATTAAAAGCTTTATACTGACAGATCTGTTTTTATTTAAATTTTTATTGAATTTTTTCTTTGAAGTAACAACAAGAGACACATACTGTTGGCAGATAAACGATGCTGTGCTGAATGAGTGGCTACTTAACCCTAGAACTGTCAGACACCATTATTTTCAATGTCAAGGAGCCGGAAAGCTTTATACAATGTATTCTGTTCTTCAAATTAAATTGGTCAAATTTCTGTTCTTTTATACATTTCTATGCCACAGCTACATGTGATATCCAGACTAGCTCAGCAGGGAGTGCTGAATTTGGCTCTAGATCTGCTTACAACATGAATCAAAATTATTCTTCAGGTTATCTTGAAAGCTCAAGCAGCAAAGCCTGAAGCACTGATGTCATTCTTCTTTTGCTCTGAGTTCTAAAATCTCTTAGTGTCTGAAGCAGACATGCTATTTTCCTAATTAACGAATAAAACAGTGGAAACATCTCTCAGGAGCACAGTCTATGGTTTTATGAAGGCAAGATTGTGCAATGTATTATTCTGCTTCCATAGTTGTTATCTACCTTTTAAAATTCATTTGAGGACTTATCAGTATTTAGTACAAAAAATAACGCATAAGAAAGCCATGACAAAGAGAACTCAGAATTTTGTATGGATTCGGAATATGGGTCCAAAGGATAACTTGGGTTACAAGGGACCTCGGGATGTCATCTAGTCCAACCTCCTGCTCTAAGCAGGATCAGCAATGAGATCAGGACCTCATTCAGTCTGTCCTTGGAAAGCTCCCACTCCCTCTCTAAGCAGCCTCAAGCTGTCATTGCTCGAGTGTCCTCGTGACAATAAATACCCAAGCAGTAACTGAGCAGTGTAATGCATTGAAAATACTTTGGATCACTATGTGAGCTGGTTTAAGCCATTTTCTATATGTGCAGATCACTACTGATATAAGATTAGTGGGGGGTTGTAGCTATTGCCAAATGTTACTAAACTTGAAGAGGAAAGAATCTTAAACTCTCTCATATCTGGTAATTTCTTAGGTACTTTGTTAGACAGTAAGGAGTTGGTATATAAGGACTTTTTAAGGACTTCTTGGGTGTGATTCATCTGAATAAATGTCAGGTGCTTGCACTGAAGATTCTACATCTAACCCCCCTTTACACTGAGATGGGACTTGTCAGTACAGTCTGTAGAGTTGCCTGTGTTTTATTGAAAGTATTATGCTTTAAATTCCATTGCTCTTATTGATTCTTCTCCGCTAACTGCTTTTGTGAAAACAGAAAGTTGGATGACATGAATTAGACCATTTCTCTCTCCTATTTCGGTGTGCTTTAAAGGGTTTTGTTCATTTGTTTGTTTGCTCTGAATTCTGTAACCAAGGCCACACATTCCGTGAGCTCTTCTGTGCTAGTTTTACAGAAGGTGAATGGTTAGCTCTTTTGCCAAAGACTGGGATCTACTTTACTAGACTACAAGTAAATAGGAGAAGGTTTCCTTGTGTTGCTTGATATTTTGAAGGTCCATTCATGGGGATTCTCTTTGAATAAAAATATTAGATGAGATGCCTGAATCTGATGCGTTACCATTGGTTGGTAACAGAAGGGAGAACACAGGAGAGACCCACTCCCCAAGGTTCATTGTTTTAATATTCTCTTTTCTCTCTGATACTATGACTGCATCCATCAATGTCAATCAAATATTATGAAAATGCAGACTTTATTTCATAAGATGGAATATGTAAGACCACATACTTCAAAATTCATTGTAAAGATCTTACTGCATTGGACTGCAGAGATATGAGAGAGATCATCAGTATTCCTTTAGTATTGACAAATATTTCAGTACTAGAATTCAAGTATGTATCATGGGAATGTTCAAAAGGATTATCATATTAAAGTCATTTCCTCTATTCTTACTGTTTCCTTTTCACTCACACTAGGCAGGCCTTCCACTCATGTTTTGAAGGAAAGAGTTAATTCAGGAACACAATCCTTTCCCCCTGAAGTTCTATCATTATCTTTTAATTTATCCCTATGATTCTCTGATCAAAAGCTCTGCATGAATTCTTTTCTGAAATTCTAACATATTTTCTCCATTCGCTTACCTCCTTCATTTACTTTCCAAGAAGAAACTCAAAACAACAATGAGATGATGAGAGTGAGTTTCAAACTCTGCTAAGACCTTGAAAATCCAGGCAGAGGTGTGGAAACTGCCATTTGAGAAATCCTTGTTGGCTTCATCACCTACTCAGTGGCATAGAGTACTAATGGCTAAATGCTTTGATTGCAAACTCATGGGAAGTTTGTGCTTAATCTGAGAAATATTTTATAATGAAGTATGCTCAGGTAAGGACTGCGATGGGTTGGTAAGAGCCCCAGTGTGTGAATGGTGTGGAAACTGGTGGATAAGAAGTTCCAAAGCTGATGAGGACTCAGTCCTTTTCCATTCTCCATACCTGAGCTGCTCTTTTCTTAGTATATAAACAAAACTAGTGGGGGAAAAAGTAAGTGCTTCAGCCATTTTACTGTTCTACTTGAGGTCAGGACTGGATTTTCTTTGCTGCATTTTCCAAAGATCTGATTAATTCTGGAAAATAGTGAAAAGGCAGAGTTATGGTGGTTGTGTGTTGTGTCAGAACAGCAGGAAAGGAGAAAACAGGTGCTAAACAACAACGATTAGCATATGTGTACCAAGTGAGGAGGTGTTAAACACAGTCTCATGCAGAGGTGTCAAAACCCTGGCCAAAGGAATTGTTATAGCCCTGTATGTGAAATAATACAGATGATAAACCCCACAGTGGAATATAAAGGGCTTCAAAGGCCAAACGCCCTGGTCAGGATCACAGCGTCTCGTTTACCAGGGTCTGTGTTTTCAGGGGATCTGCAGTGTGTGGACATTCAGAACAAATGCTTTTCTCAACATGGTTAATGGCCACATACTTCTGTGATGCTTTCAAAACCAATGATTGCTTCATTGTGTGCCATACCAGTGGAGCCTTAAAATTTGATCTCATATTTTCTTTTGTCACTTCTATCATTTACTGTGTGATTTTTTTTTCCCCTTTACTTGCAGTAGAAGCTGGAATGCAAGATTTAGTGTTCTTAGTTTAAATTGTTGTCATGGTCTGCTGCTTTTCACATTCTGAAATTATCAGGTTCTATTAGAGACTGTGCTCTTCTCTTTCATTTTTATGCCATATATCCTTTATGATCATTTAATGAATGCACTTAACAGTAATACATGTGAATCTGATAGTCATGCATCTTTCATGATTTTTTTCCTTCAACTTTCGCTCTCCATCTCATGCCCCAGGCATGGCTTGAACTTTTTTCCTTTCTATTGTCAATATAACCTTCATTGTCTCAGTTTTCATTTTGTTGTCTTCATGATAACTGAAGGATTCAGTCCCCAGTTGAAGACCCTGTTACTTTTGACTATTAATATTTACTAGTATGTAATATCCAAGTTTTGGTTTTGTTTGTTGTTTTTTTTTTAATTACAATAGAGTAAAACGGTTTTATTAAAATAAGATACTGCTTTTGGTTTTAGCATCTCTTCTTTACCCTTCCTCTTTTTTTTTGGTAGTTTTGTGAAATTGGTACTGTTAGAAATTTCCAGTTACCTAGAAGATGACTCTGAGTGTTATTATGAGAACTCTTCTCACAGTGAGACGCTGACATGTGCTACATTGAACACTCCTTCTTCCCAATCCTCATCTGACAGTATCCTCTTGCTCAATATCCATTCTCCCTTAATTACTCATTTTTTACTATTTTTCTATAAATAAATACTTGTAAAAAACATAATTCTGGAGTTAATTGTGAGTCCCTCTTGAAAAATATTCAAATGCTAAATGTGAAGATCAGTCTCTAGAATGGTCTTACTCCTTTGATCTTGTCTGGTCTTATTTTGTACCCAAGTAAAACCTCCAAGTAGATTTTGATGCACTTGATGACCTCAATGTTATCTTTTGTCATGATGACTTTGCCGCCAGTTTGACTACACAGCATTTTGAAGATATTCCCAAAGTAGCATAACATGAGGTTGAAAAATGGAAGACTCCCTGTGAAAACTGTGGGATAGAAGCCAACATTGTACTTTAGTTCATCCATTAATCAAATGCATTATCCAACATATTGTCAGCAGCCCTCTAATCTTAGGATGAAATATTACAGCTATGACTGTAGTAAATGAGAGTATAATAAAGTCTAGAAGTAGGAATTGTACACAGCTTAACATGGTTCTATTTCACCCTTAATGGAAAGCAAATATTCTTTATTATATTCTTTATTATATTGTGTGTATTGTGATCAGCACATTGTAAAGAGACTCATTCTTGTGCTGCTTGTTCATGTCTCACTAATTTTTTGCACAGTAATTGAGGCAATGGGACTTCCATTTTTCAGCACCTGATTATTCCTTGTTGGCAACAGTTCAAGAAACTTTTAGGCATGTGCTCTTCTTTTCCCCATGTGGGTTAGCTCAACCATAAGAGAAAGCATTTCAGGAAGGGTTCAGGTGCAGTTCTGCAGCTTCTGCCAGCCTTGAGCCTCACATGAGTCAGCTCAACCTGCCAGAAAGGGGCAATTTTACTTGATTTTACACTGATCTTCAATAGGAAGATCATATCTTAGAGCAGTGGGTGGGTGTTTGGAGGGGAGGATGTGAACTAGTACATATATAGACTTCTTTTTCAAAAATTATTTTAATTTTTTTAAGATTTTGCATTTAAGGAAGGAGCCATTCATTAACATGAGATGGCCACATTCTTGGCTGACTTGCCAGGTACTGAGAATTTCAGAACTGAAAGCATATTAGGTTACAGAACCTTTATATAAATCAATTCTTATAAAATTGTTTCAGAAAAATGCTTTCCTGTAGATTCAGAATTAATTGCCAGCTTCCAATTAATTAGATTTCTGAAAATATGGTGATGTGGGCAAATTGTGCTGTACTGAATCATTCGAAGGCTGTGATTTAATTGTTAAGTGTTGTGTGAAAAAGAAAACTAAAATAAAAACCTAGAAGGGAAGTTATATTCTACTTTTCTACAGTAACTAATTCACTTTATTTTAAAATATATTTGTTGCTTGCTGGTTCTTATGGACCTTGCAGCACTGTAAGGGTTAGGATTTTAAAAAAGTAGACAATATTTTATTCTGTATAATGTCTAGATCGTTAGGAAACACTGTGGATAAAGAACAGAGTCAGCACATTTCCAACACGACATTGAAACCTCACGCATGAGGTGGGTCTGGGTTTTTGGAAGGGGAAGGAGCACCAGATGGTCTTCATTAGTGTCCACTCAGTTAATAGCAGAGCCACTCATTGCCAGTAGGTCTTGGGACATTAAATGAGAAATCTTCCTTGTTACAGTGTAATTAAGTGTTCAAATATTAAACGAGGTCTCATTGGATGCTCAGATGACCTTTAGAATACAGGTAAAAGGGCTGGTGTTTTCTGCCAGTACATGAAACCTTGAGTGGCAGGTGGCTGAAGAGAAGCTTTGAGGCACCTTCAGAGGGTGTTGCAGAAGACTGAATAAAGGTGACCACAAGTCTCTCCTGTGCTGCTGGTGTTTGGGGGTTGTTGTCTCTAGAGTAAGAACCAGGCTGTGGGAGTGGAGCCCTTGATCCCCCTTGTGAGGGAATCTATCAGGAAGAGCTTTGTGGCATTTCTTTGTGCAAGGTTTGATATCTAATTTTTCCAATAATGGATCATTTTGTTCCCACAAACGCTAACCACAAAGTTCATTTTCTCTTTTCTGATTGTGTTAGAGACTCAAGGCAAACTTCCCAACAAATGTAACGGACTAATGTTCCAAATCTGCTGTGAGGGAGTTGAATTTTCATAGCTTAATTAGTGTCAGCAGGTTGCCAATTAATTAATGGAATTCTTTTGTGCCATCTCCAGCTGTATTTAATTAGACTGGTTTTAGAGGAGTGAAGGCTATTGTCTGACTGTAGCTAGGTGATGAAGCTTTTTTTCAAAAATTGTGCTTTGCACCTTGTTAAAGGCTTTTTTTTTTCCTTTCAAATTCTAAATTCTTCACATTCTGCAAAGGAGGACAGTGTGTTCTGTCAGCAACTAAGTGGTTAGCAAGGTTATTAGCTCTATGATGTGACATGGAAGCATTTCTGGATTACAGTGTTTTAGATAAACCTTTGAAGTTCACGAGGGAAAAAAACCCAAACAGTGTGATTAATTAAAACTGTATTTGTAAGATCCAAGCTGGATGCTGGTATAATCCAACCTAATGATATGGCATTTTAGAAGAGGACTGTATTAAATTACAATGGGGAAGACCAGATCTTTATTTATTTTGTTAATTTAAAAGACTTAAAAATGTATAATCTAAAAGTAATGAGCTAAGAGAGAAAATTTTGCACAGCTCAAGACTCATTGGAAGTATCTGAATATTTATGTTGTTGGATTTATAGTAACAGAATTTGTATCTTAAAATAAGGAGAACTTTTAGTATTTTTTTCATAGTTGGCTTTCTAGTTACTCCCAGCACACTCATATTAAAAATAGTCAACTTGGGTTAAAAGAGAAAATGTATTAGAAAAAATAACAAAGAAAAAAACCCCACAAGCAAACACCCTTCTAAACAAAACCAAACAAACAAATCCAAACCAAAAAATAATAAAACCAAACAACCAAAAAAAAACCACAGAAGAAAATAAAATGTAGAAACTTTTTAATCTTGGTAGTAAAAGTAACAGTGATGATCATGAACATATTTATTTTCCTAATTTTCTAACTCACTAACAAATATAAGCACCAATTATCTGCATTTTACTCTTTCTTTCACACCTAAGTGCCCTTTATGGTTATTCAAGTCACCATAAAAAGAAAGGCTCATTCTGGGTTTTGATAATAAATGTGGAAGATTTCAGCATGTCAGTGGAGAAAAGATTTCAAATATTAGTAAAAGGCATCATTGTGTCAAAATTTAGTCCTGGAGAGTCATTTTCAAGAGCAAGAGCACTCAACTCCATTTTAATTGAAAAGGGATGAATAAAATAGGTGTGAGTAAAAATACAACTCTGTATTTACAGAAAATTAAGTTTAAGGTGTAGCTTTATTTCCTCTCCCAGACTTAACTGTGCATCACCACCCTCTGGACTGTGAACCAGCAGTGGAGATATTTATTTATCCAGCTGACTGTTCCAGAAGCAAAACTGAGCTCTTAATTTGCTGATCACGACATAAAGTCTCAGCCCAGGATGCAGATATCACATATAGGTTGCCTGAACACGAGTCTGCCTGTGACTGGTTACACGTGCATGGAGACATCTTAAATCAGAATGGCTTTAAATGGTTTTGTGAAACTGTTTAATCTGTATTTAGGAAAAAGAGCCATTCCATTGTAGAAATTGCCCTTACACACTTGTGTATCAGTGTTAATCTCTGCAGGATTATGCATTTATATTACTGTTCAAAAAGCATGTGCACAGCTGAGATCTGCTGTTTCCTCTCTGTGCATTTTGTGATGAACTTGTCAGTTCATCAGAGAGTTCCTTGGGCATCTCTGTGCAGGTGCACTCGAATTGCAGTCACTGCAAATTATATACTTGCCTTGCCAAAGCCTCCTTCCTTCTGTACCAGCATAAGGACTCCAACTAACTAGAAAATTCACTCCACTGATTTTTTATTTTTTTAAATGAAACAATACAAGCATTTAAGATATTATTTATATCTCTTAGCAGGGAAGAGTACTGGAAGGAAAATGCTGCATGACTGAATCCAGTTTCCTACTGGTGCAGTCAGGCATAGGAAAGGGATTGTAAAATAAATTGATCAAGCTACATCTCAAAGGCAGTTAGGGTCTTTGTGTTGACTCTGCAGCTTCAGACTGCTGGAATGCTGCTCCTGAGCAACACAGCCCAAGGAACTTTCATTTCATTTCTATTTATCCATATAGTCATAGACTTTCATTTCTCTTGCTGCATTCCATTCCATTCAACAGGATCATTCCAGTTGTTACTTTATGGTATCCCCCAAAGCTGCTTCTCACTTAAAGGCTTCATTTTTAAGCCTCTTTAATATCTCTTCCCTTCTGTGTTGAAAAGTGTGATGTGCACCGTGTCTGAAACAGAATGGTATGTTTAAATTCCTCCTTCTTGAGCACAACTCCAATTGCTGTCAGAGTTCCCTCTCAACAACGTTAATATACAGAGCCCCTAAAAGCCATTATTTTCAATTAGCAGTAAAAACATTCCTTTTGGACTTAGTTCAAGAGCCATGTGTGTGTGTAAAGCAAACAAAACTTCCAGGCAATGTTGATCACTGTTTCTATCACAGTTCCTTTGCAAATGGCGGTGTGCTCACAGGTGAGGTGATGCACCTCTGCTGACGGCAACTGAATTCATCTTGCTTAGGCCAGCAGTTCAGTTGGCTTCTGCTGCAAAGGTCTGTGAACAGAGTAGAGTGCTAATAATGTATCCACTAAATCTGTTCTTTATAGTTCAGTGGGGACATAGTTGACTATTTTATTGTGAGATAGACCTATACTTAAAAGTTAAAGGGGCAGCGATAGCTTTTAGGCCCAACATTTAAGTAAAATCCACCCCTTGACATTTATTTGTTTTATGTGATAACTTTATATGATCTAGAACTAAAGGCTTTTTAATGTATACCTATTTTCACATAAATACATATATAGAGAGAGGAGTGACTAATCTAAGTACATATTTAGTTCTCATTTTAAAATAGAGTTGAATCTCAAAAGCTGTATGGCTTTTTCAAAACCTTGTTGGGTTTCCTTTAGAAAGTTCTAGAGCAGAATTACTCAGCACTGTCTGTGCCTTTATTAGAGCGACTATGAGGTTATGTTTTCGGATCTCAGTAATTATGGTGGTTGGTTTATATTTAGTACTATGTCATGGAGTGCTATTTTGGTTCCTGTGTTTGGGAATCAAGCAGAAAAACTGTGAAGCAGGGAGGAGCCAAACTGGAGTTTTCTGGGTAAAAACAAAGCTTTTTTTCCAAAGAAGAGCAAAAATCTCTAAAGGTATAAATCTATTCATGCTACTGTTGTGGAGAGCTGTTTGATATACAAATATATTAAATGTCTTCCCAGATGGGCACTGCTTTCCTCAGCTACTTGAATGTTCTACATGTTTTTAGTTTCCATGAGATCAAGTGTGTTAATTCAGGTCTTCCTTCTCAATAAGGACTTTTGTGCAGGGTCATAACTGAGGTACTGGGTTTCATTATCATATCCCATCTTATCTTCCCAAATATTAGTATTTTGTCTTCATTAAATAACAACATGGTAATATAAATTTGAGCAAGTCATCAGTAGTGTCATGTTCTTAAAGACATTCTATGAAGTTTTTTCAGATAAACTAAGTCAATCCAAAGATAAAAATATGATAATAGTTGCATTTAATATACAAAACATACAATTCAGTAATTTGTCTTTTAAAAATGGTAAAACAATCTTACATTTAGAACATTCTCCAAGTCAGATTAAACTGAGAATGTATGTGCAGGGTATGAGTTACAGCTGGATCAGAATGCCAGGGTTTCAAACCAAAAATGGAAGCAAAGGATCCGTCTTTTTACAGTCTTTGTACATATTGGTGACAACTGTGTGATAAATTGCATTTTTTTGTGGTAAACTATTCTTTCCTCTGCATGTCCTGGATACACTGTGCACAAAACTACAAATATAAAAAATTTCTGAGTGCTGCCAAATAACAACTTCTGATTTTTGTGCTTGATTATGAGTGGTTTCCTTCCTTCAAAGTATAAAATCCCCTTCCCACATGTCACAGGGACTGTTTGGTCTTTGAGGTCCACACCTGTCACATTTCTATTTTCTTCTACCTGATGAGATTCAGGCTGTCACAGTTTTCAAATATACTTAAACAAATGAAAAATAAAACCATGTAGAAAAGACTGCTTATTGAAGAAAGCACATCAGCAGAATCACACCTTTAATCTGACTAAAAGACCCACATGAGAGACATTTTACATTAGTATTAAGGAAATTAACTGTTTTAAAATACAGAAGGTTGCAGTTCTATCATCTGCACTGGAGTAGGAGCAAAAAAATAATGGCAAAATGCTTCATCTTGTTTCAGAAATGCTGTTTGGCAAACAGTGCTAGTAGGAGTAATTAGATACNGTCCAACTGTTTCACCAATGTTCAGTTTATTGCTCAGTTTCTCTATGGAGGAGAAGAGAGGGATGAATTTCTGTGAATGTCCCCAGGCAGGAAACACTGAAAAGGTGCCTTGATCTGTTCCAGGCTGTTTCTGGTCAAAGATGCTGCCCAATATCCAATTTATTTCTTTAATTTTTAGCTTCTCCAGGTCTCCTTGCTTCTCTGGGCTCCTCAGCATCCTCCAGGTTTCCTCTCAAAGGTTTCCATTCTGTTCATGCATGTTCCTCACCTGTACCTTCACTGCTCTTGTCCCCTGTGGAGATCAGCTTGTCATGTGGGGATTTTTAATGGTACCTTTTCACGTGCAGGTGTTTGAGATGATGATTCTGCTCTTCCAGTGGCTTGTAAATGGAGACACACAACTTTAAATAGTGCCTTTAGCAAGTTTTGACTGGTACCAGGGTTATAAGATGGATGAATTGTTTCTGAGCTTGAGTAAACAGGTGCCTCTCATATTTTTGGCATCTGGTTCTGTAGCTTGGAGCCAAACTGCTGCAGACCCATCTATCTGGGAAAAGGGACTCTGCAGTGAAGCAATAAATAGGACAGTGCTCCATCTATCCGTAAGTTTTAAGACTTTTATGCAGATGAGCACTAACCTGTGTTTCATGAGTCATTGATATCTCCATTCTGAAGACCTGCTCATGTGACTTAATTATATACACACACAAATAAGTTTATATGAGTCCCAATCTTGTAAAGAAGAACAACCAAAAAAAGATGTTTGGATGATGTATGTAGCTTGGGATCATCTGAAGGGACACAGACAGATTCTTGTTCTTTGCATGGACTCCACCTTGCAGAGCTGGAGTGGAGGGCTGAAAAATTGAGGGGTTGCACCTTTGGGAGCATTTGCTTTTGGTTTCTTTAATAAGCCCTTTCAATTGCATGACAGGTTGCAAAGGTTATTCAAAGAAAATGTTGCTCCTGATTTGTGGCTGCTGACTAAGTAGGTTTCTGTCTGTGTATTGAAGTTTCCATTAGTGTCAAATTTTTAAATTTAAATTTTATAGCCTGTATAATTTGTTCCTGGGAATTGCATTCAGTTCATTGTAACAAATAAACTCGCAGGAAAATAACTTTGCTTTTTCACAGATCACAGATTATTGAATTGATGCTTTAACATGGAAATTTAGCATTTAAGATGTATGTTATTACTGTCATTTTTGCTTTAAAGAAGCTTCTGAAAAAGTACTTTCACTTTAAAACTGCGTAAGTGCTTTACACTAGGCAGAATAAGGCAAATCTAACTTTGAACTATTGAACAGCAGGACAAAAGCTGCCTGTTAATAGACCAAGGAAATGATTGGGAGAAAAATGGAGCAGCTGAGTTTAGAGAAACTTGTACTTTTTTCTTAATGAGCAGTTTAACTGCCAATTGATTGGTCATTCAGCATTACAGTAAATGGTCAATGAAATATATAATGAAGCAAGACTGCACTTTAACAAGACTGAGGCTTGAGGCAATCAGGAATGCTTAAGGCAGAAAAATACATACAGAGCAAATTTCTTTCTGTGCTTAATTTAAGGAAAAAAAAGGAAGAAAAGAGCAATAACAGCCATTCAGGCAGCTAATCGATGGCTTTCCTTACTGTGAGTGGTGGCACACTTGCTCACGACATTTCCATTTTGTGCTTTTGTCTTTTGGTTGTTTATTTCACGCTACCGAATATTTTACTGTTAATTTTAGTCAAACCTGGCTGCTGGAGAATGGTTGTGGTTTTGTCTTGAGCTCACAATTCTCTACTTACTTGCTTAATTTTATACCCAAGAGCTTGGGGTATCTATTTAAGTGGATGAAACTGAGAATATCGGTCTAAGTTGCAATATTAACTCCTACATTAACGTATGGGTGGGCTAAATCAGAATGCAGGGAGAATTTCTATTTTATAAATTAAAAATTATAATTATTTTAGTGTTCAGAAGGATAGCTTAGATCTTAATCTAGTAAAAATCAGAGCACATCACTGTCTTGCCTCCCAACAAAACCGTGTTATCAAACAGTCCTTTGACTGGTGACATTTGCCAGTGTGAATGAGAAATAAAGGTAGAACAAACAGGGGTTTTTTTCTTCTTTTCTTTGCATGGGATGTGAAATGTACCATTATAGGCAGCTGTCAGTGTGAATGGATTAACATTTACCTAATTTATAATGTGTGAAAATAGACACCTAACAGCAGAGCAGAGGGATGGAAAGAGAACAGCGTTTCCAAGGGCACAGTTCAGGTGATGTTTACCCCTCTGCCCTGCCTCGGGTCCTCTGCCACTGAGTACACTGTTTGGAGGGTTCTTAAATATTTGACTTTTACGTTGTGACCTCCTCTTGCAAGAAAGAAGGGAAATAGGAAGGTTCAGTTTGACATCTTTCAAGAGATCAGGGGGAGCAACGGGCAGTACCGGCCTTTTTTGATCCCCAAGTTAAAGAAGCAATTTTTCCCCTCAACAACTTGCAGGGAATTAAATTGTTGTTTTCCACAATGTGACCTGATGATTGCGGGAGGCCAAGAAAGTCATAGCAGACACATAAAGCACCTTTTGACAGGAGACAGATGAGTGACTCTGATGCATCTTCCATTGACACTTTTCACCTCTAGAAAGGCTCAGATTTCTGGGTACTGTCTCCTTATTTCTGGACAGACTTTCCAACGGGTTTGGAAGGAGAGAAGTTCTGCCTCCCTGCACTCCCCTGTGTGAGCACTGCATATGAACAGCCCAACTGCCCCTTGCAGCAGGTGCAAATAATGAATTTAGTACTCGAGTCCTCTGTAAAATGTACAGAGGAGTTTGGAAATTGCAGTATTAAACAAACTAATTATGATAGCATTAAAAACTCTCTTCTGCATGCACAGCTTTAATTAAATTTGATTTTGTACCTAACAGAACTGTCTCTGGGCTTTGTAAAGAGTAGTAGTTCTGGTATTGATTAAGACTGAATGTGATTAACATTAATTATTGATTAAACTTCCCCATATCTTCATATAGCATCAAAGAGAGATTTATTGATGAACTCTGAAAGGTCTCACAACTGCAGTTATTATGCTGTAATTCCTTTTGACTGTAGCTTAAGTGGAACATTCATGACGTATCTTTAATCCTTTGGGAATTGAATATGAAGTCCATCTCCTAAACATTATCAGCTCAGGCACTTAGAACATTCTTGAAATATCTATCTTTATCGAAGCAGGTGGTTGTGTTGTAGGGTTTTGTTTGGAATTTTTTTAAGGGTGAGAGAGGAGGGAAATGAAGCAATGTAGACCCTAGATTAGGACACCAACCTGAGATACAGGAGAAGCAGTTCTGATTACATGTCTGGAATGGAAAATTCAGCAGCATTTCAGGCAGTCTTGTGGCTCTCTGTTAGTAATTGGCCTTGAATTTATTCTCTTGTTTTTTTAGCACCTTGCAGGTGCTAAAAAAAAACAAGACAGAACTGGAAAATGCTTTGCCTTTGACAAATCATCATATTGCAGGAAAAATAAAAGTAATTTAAAATTACTGTATGAATAAATAATGCTTGAGTGAGAAGAATACTATAAAATTGATCTTCTGGACCTTTGGGAATCAGAAGGATTGTTACATTGGATTCTTAATTATGGAAGTCTATTACACAATTCTGTCTTCAAATAAATTTTCATCACTTATAATTTTTCAAGGGGTGTGAAACAGCAATTTATGACCTTTTCAGTTTAACGGATCCACCTATTTATCAACTATGCCTTGTGTTCAGTAAACATTCAAATGATGTTTTCTGAATTAAACAAAGAACAATAGCTCTGCTACATAAAGGATGATGTAACAGCGAGGGGAAGAGGATGTTGCTTTGCAAGGCTGACTGTGAGCAGGGCAGCTTCAGGGACCTGAGTCCAGGTGAGAGTTCCAGATCCAAACAAGAGGACATGGATAATGTTAGGGCTGTCGCTCGGGGGCAAAGGAACACTCCTTTCCTTTCTGTGTCTTGCTGGCTATAATGGTTAGATAATTTTGGATTGGAATGAGTGATCTTTCCTACGCTTTGTGTGGGGAACTTGTTATACAGATTGCTGAAATTCTGAAAGATGAATGTTCTCCCCAAATGGGAACAAACCTACAACTGGGAATTTTGGACTGTTTTCCAAGTGCTTTAATTTTCCCACCATTTAGACGGGAAAGAAGTCTTAGTGATTTTGAGGTTGGCTTGTTTGTTATTTCTTCTGAAAAGCCATAAAGAAAGAAGGCTATAATCAGCATCATGTAAAGCAGGACAGTTATCATTTTTCGAAGTATCAAGATAATGAAATGCTTCTTTGGGAGCAGGTGTATCAGAACTGCCAACATATCATGTGTTAACATCACGAGAGGTCACCATACTGTTGTAACTACTGAGTTGGGGTATTATTTTAATTGAGTTTTTCCCACTGATCTGCATGATCAGTTTGCAAAAGATGCCAGAGAAATGTGGCTTTGACATTAAAACAGACTCCCTACACAGAACAATTTAAGCTGAGGTTAAGCCCACTGTAGTCATGGAATTTTGCAAGAGCTCATGGAAAGTTGCAGTTGGACACTGAATACTTGCAATTACTTATTTATATTTAAAGTACAGAGAGAAAAATTAAAAGTGTAGGCATGTATGATTTGGCCAAACTGGGTCACTGAGTTCAAGACTCAGGCATTCAGAAGGTGAATTATTTGTGTACTGTATATTGTCCTGTTTTCTGCCTCTCTCCCATACGAAGTGATTGATGTGCAGAACTCACATATAAGAACAGTGTTTGCCTTTACTCGTCTTTGGAAATTGAATAACAACCCCAAATTCACTTCTCCATATCCATATCAGCATAGGCTGTAGGAAATTCCTTCTTTTATACATCTTTCATTTCTCTGTTGCACAATGAAATTTTTATTTTTTTGTAATCCTGTTTTTCTGGAGATTTTGATCATGTTGAGTTATTTCAGAAGAAGATGTTAAGCAGGTGTGCTGTAGGGCTTGTAGTTCCTTTCTGGTTCAAAATGTGTTTCTGAATCTGATTTTGTAACATCAAGGACAAGAATCTTAGCATGAAATTTCTAGATGATTATTTTATATTTCTATAATAGGTTTGAACAATTCTGTAAACAGAACTGTAAAACTGTGTTGTTGTTGTTTTTATAAATTCTTTTTTCTCTTAAATCTTCTTCAAGTTTGCAAAAAAAGAATAACGTTTTACTTCCCAGCATTTCTGTCTTCATTTTTGATTTCAGCATTACATCATTAGCCACGTTATTGCAGTTTAGTCATTATCTAACTTATTTTTGAGCATTCTGTATACTGTAGAAGTAGATCCTTTCATAGTAATAACACCTATATATGTATACATAAAGGGCTAAAAGTGAATTCTTTTTCCTGATGCATTTTCATGTATGTTTAAAAAGTATAGTTACTTTGAATTGAAGGTGCTTTGACTGGAAAGATGTATTGAACCTTCATCAATCCTGTTCCTGGTTTCTTTGTTTCCTACAGCTTTCCCTTGTTGAGGAGGGATGTAGCTTTGGATTATCTGTGTAATTAATGAATAGATGATGACAAGTAATTTCCTGAGTTGAGACACTCAAAGAGAGGATTCCTTAATAATAGGAATTTCTAAAATTATGTGG
The DNA here is from genome assembly GCA_013396695.1 of Sakesphorus luctuosus. NCBI lineage: Eukaryota > Metazoa > Chordata > Aves > Passeriformes > Thamnophilidae > Sakesphorus > Sakesphorus luctuosus. The sequence goes on from VWZD01002478.1 coordinate 744,990, forward strand.
TCATTATTTACAAGTAGAGAGAAGTGCAGATGAGAATATAGGAGACGAAGAGTTCTTTGTTAGGGAATAACTATAAATAATGAGATAACACTATGATGGCTTAAAGGATTACCATGTTAATCTATGTCCCTCTGAGACAGGATTTTTAAATCTCCCAAGGTAAGTAGTATATCTGATATGGACATTTTGCAAGAATATCAGAAAAAAACCCACATTCAGGCAGTAGCATGTTCTCAGCCTCAGTGTGCAAAGAGTAAAAGCTCTGGGCACTCTGGGTAGCTGGAAAAAGCACAAGATCAGAAGTATGTGCAAGGTAAGGTAATGCAGCAGTTCCCTCTTGAAGAGCCTTGTGAGCAGTGCTAAGTACCTACAGGTATTCCAGCAGGGAATACTGTCAGGCTGCAAATCCACAAGCAGGATGTGACAGATTTAAACAGAAAGGTAAAGTATTTTCTCTTAAAAAACCCCCCTCGTGTGAGGTGGAAAGAATGAACATCTCAAATATTTAACTGTTAAAAGCTCTAGGGAATGGATGTTCATAGGCAGGTTTTTGTGTATCAATGAGTGATTCAGATAAAGGAAAACCAGAGTGGACAGGTTTAGCTTGGAGACTTGAAAATAATTATATTCCAACCAGCCTTAAGAAGGAACATACAGAATATATTAACAATGGATCATGACATAGATTCTGGCTCTTAGATGTAACTGTTCATGTAAATTACCAGAAGCAGGTTTTGTGATCCTCTAAGTTTTGTACAGTCATTCACAGCTCATTAAACCTTCACCAGTGCTGTCATTCACTAAATACGAAGGTAGAATGGGAACTGCATAATTGAAGTGTTTTAGGCAGACTGCTGAAGCTAAATTTCTAAACAGTAACCACTTTACCTGTACCGCATTGTGGTTTTGTGGAATAAAGGTTAGTTCAGATAATGAGAAAGATGTGTCCCAGTGGACACCAGAAGTTTTGGCCATTTATTGAATCTTGTTTAATGGTTTAGCCTTTGATGTCAGGGCATTCTGGTTACCGAAACAGAGTGGTCCTGCCAATGCTTAGATTCTTATCCTAAGTATAATGTCATAACATTATGATATTGTGGTCATCTGACAATAAAGCTAAAAGCAGGTGGGCCACTTATTGAAACACTGATAGCATTTGAACCTGTGTGCAAATGTGCTCAAAAGTGTTGAATTTATGTTAATGAACAATTTTATTTAGATGTCAGAAAAAACAACAAATATTTAGGTAAATTAAATTGTACCAAAATCTTAATTAACCTATAAAATGCCTTTATGTATGTGATTGACTGCTCCTGTCTACCTCACTTCTCAGTTGCAGACCAGTTTGCACTGGAGAGCCTCATACATCCAACACATAAACTCTTCTGCTTCCTCAGCCTGAATGAGCTTCAGCACTCCTGATTTCTTCCTTGGTAACTCCGGCACTTTCTTGGGAAAGAAGAATGAATGACAGGACATGGATCCCTTGGGGAGCTGAGAACTGACCACTGATAGCTCCACATTCTGTAACTCAGAATCTTCAGGGTGGTATTAGCATTTCACCTTCACACTGACACAATTACAGGTGTTCTTGACCTGAGAGGGGTCTAACACAGAATTTTTGGCCTGAATTCTTTTGCACTTATCTGACAGAAAATATTCCTATCATGGATTGAGTGAAACCCTCAGAAAATCTGCCTTGACTTACTCCAGGTTGCCTCACACCCCTTCTATACTGCTACACTACAACTCTAATAAATGTAATGGCAGCAACTGTGTTTTCAAGGACTTTATCTCCCTGTTCAGTCCCATTTTCTGGACCCTTGATTGTCTTTGTTACATAAATATTAATTCAGTGATAATTTCTCTTTTGCTTTGATCTATTTAATTTTCTGTCTAAGTTGTCCCAAACACAGATGTGTTTCTGGGAATCACTGTCTGCAGGGACTTTTAGGACCACAAAGGAGACTGACCTGGGTTTGGTTGTTCCTTCACCTGGACACCACTGTGGCTTCATGCTCTCGGGGAGCTCTCGTGCTCTGAAGTCACACCCACAGCACAGGGCACAGCTGGCACTGCAGGGCACACATGCCTCTGTTCAGGTGGGCTGCAGCACAGTGCTAACATCTTATCAATACTCATTAAAACTCCTCACAATCCCCCCCAGGTGAGAGAATGAGACACACCCTGGTGTGAAGCTCAGAAGAATCCAGGGACACTCTGCATGAGCTGTCTGCAATCTGTGACTCATTCCCTCGATAGGGATGTAATTAGCACTGCAGGTATAACCAGAGTTTCCTACTTACAAGGTCCAGACTGAAAATACTCTTTCTCTATGAGTTACTAACTGTGACCGTTCACTGGTCACAGTTGAAATGATGAAGATGGGGGTTTAATTTTCTGACAAAAATGCATGTTTCTGTTTCTGAGCTTTCCTCCACTGACCTCTTCTTACTGCCCTTGCAGTAGGTCCCATGTCTGACTGATGTGCAGGGAGATGTTCCCAGAGTGTCTTTGTCTTCCAGATGTGACTTTCCTTGATTTTATATACCATGGTCATACAATTTAAGCACCTAAAGTTCTGCTTCATTGATTTTAAGATCCTGCTACCTTTCAAAAGGAGGGTTTCATTCTCCCTTCCAGAGTGAGCCACAGGGTGATCTGGAGCAGCTTGGCAGAAGACTAACAAGGCTGAATAAAAATAGTTGGGACCACGAATATTTGAGGTCTGTGGTCACACCAGTGTCAGACCAACACAAGAGAAAGGGTGGGAGGATGAAGAAGGAGCATCGGTGCCAAATGCAAGGTCACACTGTTCCCTCACAGCCCATGGCACCATCACCTTGAGCTGATTGTGCAGCCACAGGGTCAGGCTCCTGAAAACAGGAGTTAGGGGATGTGTGCTGCATTTATTGAGTATTCCTTTGCTCCTCGTGTTATTTAGGATATATGGATCCCCAAATACTTTATCAGGTTTGCAACCAGCATTTTCTAGAGAGTTTGCAGTGCTTGAACAAAGCTCCAGTGGTGCTGCTCTCTGCTTCAGTCCTGATTTTAGTGCTAATGATAAAATCCTTTTTTCCTAACTCCAAGCAGGTTTTTAAATGTGAGAGTGTTCTTGTTTTCCATTGCTACTGAATGCAGTCTATTGTTTATGTAATTAACATAATTATTGCTAATTATGTAATTACTGTAAATACATGTAATCAGTGATTCTAATTTGTAATTATAGAATTTCGATGTTTATTTGTGCAAAAATCCTTACAAACTTAGTACAGGAAAGAAAAATTGGTCATATAGAGCAAGTAATTTAAAAAAATTTGTAAGAATGAAATTGCACATTTTTTTTGCCAGCTGCCAAAAGGAAATTAGTTTTCATTATTTACTAATTGGGTACACTTTTTTTAAAAAAATAAAAGGTAATAATTACATTACAGAAGCCTAAAACTAATTTTCTCTCCTCTTATGTTATAGCTTAAATGAGCTAGGAAAATATTAGATTAGTAGAGTGTAGGTGCCAAATTTAACCTGTAATTACAGTAGCCACTTGAAGTGAAATTACAGCACAAAAAATCTAACCAAAAAAAGATAAAAATGCTTTTGTTAAACTCCCTTTCCCCCATCCCACTACAGGAAGTAGGTTATTTACAGAGAACTGGCTATTGCTTTCAATGCAGACATAAAGCTTCTGCTGGGGAGACTGTAATTACCCAGTGGAGAAAAAAGTCCGATGGAAATGAGCTCCTTACCATCTGCATATTGTGAAATACTTTGCCTATTAGCATATTCTCAATTCTCCTCCTTCCCCTTCCATGGAAAGAGAGGAATTCCTGCAATCTTAAAATTCTACTTGGCTCTATTTAAGCAGAGATCAATAGCTATGGGTCCAGTTTATAGTCCAATTTTTGTCTCTTTTTATTACAGCTGTTGGTTGCTGACATCTATATTTTCTTGTCAGAGAGAATTTATTCTGGTGCAATGCAAATTGAATTTGATTTTTTTTTTATTTTGTAACCAAACTGGAAGTTAAGGAAACTTAATCAAATCTATCTTTACTGTACTTTCCATTTCCAAAGAAGAAATAATGAAAGGAACCTCTACGCGTTTTGTGTCATGAACTACTTTCCACAAGATAAAGTGGGAACTTTTACACCTTTTGGTTTTGGTTATTTGCAAGAAAAGAGAAGGAAATAATGAGCTGGATGTGCAGCTGTGAATTCATGATGACAATGATGTTTGTTCCTTTTATCCCAATGATAAGAGCATGAGATTAAGGATGGGGAGAGAAGAGTTCAGATTTCGAATGTTAGCCTAACCGGTTAAGCTCTAAAAGAGAGGATCTTCAACTCTTCCAGTTCAAACTGCTTCATTTGGAATATTTGCATCTTGAAAGAGAGGGGAAAGTTCTGGCTGGAGAGTGTCCCAGTCATCAGCTACAAACCTCTGAGCGTTCCTGTGTTTGCACAGCAATGTGAAGTTCTGTTGGTGTTTTCTTCTTTTTTTTTTTCTTTTTGACATTCTTCCACTTTCTTCCCATCTTAATTCCATAAAATGTGCAACTGCTTCAGGAAAATCAGTTCTGAAAAGTATTTCCTTTGTGTTAAGAATTATTTTTACTTCTTTTCTGAAAGGGCATGGTCATAAATGCGTCTCTTTGTGACTTCTAATGACAGAATGTACAGTAATATATCCCTGGTTTAGTGGCTTAGAATGCTGAAGTCTTTTGAGTCTTGCCTTTTAAATGACACCCCTGGTCTTTAGCCTGGAGCAGAATATGCCTTCTGGATTAAATGTGAAATTTCTTGTTATCCACACAGAACCCCCCAACCTTATAAACATCTTCATTAAAAGGTGCCTGGAAGCAGTGAGTTCCACGTGTTAATAATGTATTATATTAAAAAAAAAATAAGGTCTGCTTTAATAATTAATTCCCAGTTTTCATTAGCTCTCAGATCAGTTTTGATGAGATGGTGCATTTGGAGTCATATACATATAACTCTTTATCTTATATACCTCTCCTATCTTTTCTTAAATCAATGCATGTAACATGATTCTCTTTTATAACTTCTTGTTGAAAAACTATGTCATCAGTTTGATTCATTAATTAAAGGATAGCATTATAATCTAAAAAATGCTACAAAATTCATGGTCTGAACTTGAGCATTGTTGTGGTAACCATGGATGTGATTTCTGAATTCTTAGCATCCAATTTTCATGATTTGACCAAAATGCTGAAAATATTTAGTATCTCTACATACCATAGATCGATCAAATGACCTTATAATATACTCTCAGTAGATTTTTATAACAAAGGAGCGAGGCTGAAAGTGCTGCTAAAACATCTTCAGTCAATGTTTTTCAGGCAGATTGATAGCACTGTAACTCCTACTGAAGATCATGCCATAATCTCCATCTCCATCAGCTGCTGGCTCTTGGTTTCCCTTGATGAAGTGAGAACCTGCCTGCTCTCAGCTCCATCCAAATGCCAGTTTGGAACAGGTCAACTGCCAAGGTTTATAGTGGCAGGAATAAATATCATGAATATGAAGAGAATTGGTGTCTTCTTCCAGTGAGAAGTGATCACTCAAGTGTCAGGATGACCTCCAGCTTATTCAAAACTGTCTTCTAGAAGCTGAATGCTTTAAACTAATAGTAATATTTCTAAGCCCTAGTGTGAAGGCAATTTTTCACTGCTGTAAATACAAGTTTTACCCTCTGGCATGAATGCAATAAGCATTTGTGCAGGGAAAAGGTGTGGATTAGTATTCAAATTTTAGAATTTCTATAACTTCACTTACACCATCTCCTTAGGTCCAGAGAATGTCCAGGAATACCCTGGAAAATGAGTGTCCTCAGTGACTCTACATGCACTTGAGAGATCATATGGATGTGGTGCTCTAATACAGGGAGGGTTAAACAGCATCTTGTCCAGGTAATTGTTATGACACGTGAAATTAGGTATCATATTCTGTTGCTTATTTTTTAAATAGAAAGATTTTGGGGGTTTTGTGAGAATTTTAATGCTAATTTGTAAAGCTGTAGATAAATGTCAGGATTTATTCTATTTTTTCATCCAGATTTGGTTAGTATACAATATTTCTTGCTCCTAATCTAAGAAATAGAGCTTTGAATTAATCTTACTGATGGATTTTAATCTTAATAGATATATGCCAATGGCATAATTTCATATTCTCCGTTATTTGGAATAAAAACTCTACACACAACTCCCTCACCAAAAAAAACCCAACCAACCAACCAAAAAAAAAAACAACAACAGCAACAAAAAGAAGCAAATGTGATCGTGCATTTAGTTTTCTTGCAAAATCAGCACCCACCAAGAAGTCTGAAATCACAAATTTTCTGGAATAACCACAGATGATGGAAGTCCTCTTGAGCCAAAATTGGACACCTCAGTTAGAAACATGACCTGTGCTTTTGTTAGACCTGTGGGTTTTCCAATATTCTGTCATGCTGCTAATTTTTATGTCTCAACAAACCTTAAACAGAAAAAATAGAGAGCAATACATGAAGTTCCTGTAGACATATGTTCCATTGTAAAATTTTGTTTTATAAAGAGATAATAAAGCATTATTTGTAGGCTGGATCTGTCCCTCCTCAGTGACTTGTATGAGGCAGATAACATCAGTAGGATGCAGCAGAGACCCTTTTGGTCATTTCTGTGCCCACACTGTGCTTGTGGTTGTGCTCCTTCTGAGAGCCAAATGAGTAGAGCAAAGCAAGCCCAAGACCTGGATAGAAATCTCATTCTAACTTGTCCAATCAGTGAGTCATCCTGCTCCTTCTCAGGATGTTGTCTGCAATTCAGCTGTTGCTATGCATTAAGTTCTATTTATCAGATTCAATATTTCTTTTTCCGTTCAAATGAAACAAAAGAAAGGGATATTCTTATGTTAGAAAAGTGACCAGGGAAGGGGAAGGGGACTTGTTCCCCCTCCAAAGTGCAGGTTGGACATTATTTGACACAGCAGAGCACGTCCCCTGCTGACAGACAAAGCCAAGTCCTGCACAAGTGAGAGTGGACACCAAGTGATGGCTTCAGGAGCAGCTGAAGTTTTGAGCAGTTTTGAGACCACCCTTAATGAGCTCATTAAGCTGCAAGAGTGTGTGACATACCAAAGCTGCTGCTGTGGGGATTCCTTTATTCTGCCCTACTGAGATATATGCTTCTAGAATACTAGAATACATACTCTTAACATCTGGATTTTATGGATAGAAATAGAATTATTTCATTGTTAACAGAATTTATGCAGTGCTGTGCATTTACATAACAGTTTACAAACACTGACATGCTTCCTGCCCTGAAGAAATGAGGGAAGGAAAATAACTTAATTTTTTTGAATTTTGTTGTTTTTAAAGTGGGTCAGTGCCTAAGGTGCACTAATTAAAGAACTGCCATTGGGGAGAGAGTTGATGTACTGTTTTGTAGAAATCTTAGTATCTCACATTTCTTATCTACCATCAATATACTGCAATTGTTTCAGGGTGAATGGTAAGTCAAAAATATTTTTCATGAACGTTTTGCCTTCATCAAGTTTGCCTCTATCACAAGCTACCATTGCTTACAGTTTTCTTGATGATTGTGTTTGTATTTCCTCTCTCTATTACCATACTTCAAAATGCTCTGGAAATAATACATGGTTTTGAAAAGATCAAAGCATATAATTTTTCTTTTTGTAGTTTTGGATGAAAGTGTGATTGTAGCACAGTATCAGAATATGGAGTGCAATGTGTTAAAGGATTTGAAACCACCAACCACAGCCAATACTCATCTGTGTTTAAGCCCAAAAGGACAAAATTTGCTACGAGTTACATTTTTATAAATATAAGGCTTTCCTCTGCAATCAGCAGAACAACATCATTGCAAAGTCTCAGTAAATGGGAGGAGGATTTGTGAGGAAGTGTCTTCTGAGCTGCCTCTGCAAACCCAGAAAGCTCCGATTTTCCAGCTGCTTCAGCCAGCTTTTTGTGAACTGTACGTGTGACACCCAAGAAGCTGAAAAATATGTAATTGCAATGAGGCAGGAAGTGTCTGCTATTGCATTATGTTTGTAAAACTGTAACAGCATCACGGGGACTGATTGAACTCAGGCAAGGCAGAGCAGGCAGCTGCTGGGTGTCCCTCAGCCATGTGGAACCTGCTCACCCATGGACAGCTAAGCCTTGAGTCGAAGGGACTGGTGCAGATACACAGAGACTGCTCATCAAATAAGCACGAGAAATACAACCAAAGGTAAATGGAAGTGAAAACCAGGATCTAGTGGAGCATGTGTTAATCTTGTGGAGATTTTGCCTTCTGCAAAGGCATATTGCACACTGCCTCTGAGGAGTATGAATTGTATTGCTCTCAGCCTACATATAAATGTGTTCATAGAGTAAATGCAGTTACAACCTGGGCAAAAAGGCTGCTCACTAGAAAAACTTGAGAGCTAAGGCCATGTGATTGCTCTCAAATAGTTCTAGAGACTTTGATAAATGGTATATTAGTAATTTATCAGACAGCATTTAATTCTTCATCTGTCAAATCAGAGAAGTCTGGTGGAAGGAAGAAGGAGGTCAAGCCTTTCTGAAGAAGGCAAGAACTCCAGTTTTCCTTTGTTTTACTTTTTGATGGCTGGTAAGCAAAAGCCATCCTCATAAACTAAGCATGCAATGTTATTTGCATGGGCAGCAGGCAAAACTGTGAGGAAGAATTCAGCTTTCAGGAAAACTCTCTCCTTGCCCATAGACCGATAAAATTGCAAGGGGGTGGAAACAATAAAGAGTGAATGTGATGCACCATTATATTTATGTTCTAGGAATAGAAAATGTTGGAGTTTTAAATGCTTAGTTGTTAGTATGAAATTATGCAACTATTAAATGTCTTAATTTGCATAATTTTTCTCTCCTACAAGCCCAGTTTTGAGCACTTCCTCATCTGTCCATTCACAGATAATGTGGGTTTTGATTACCCTGGAGTCTGAAGGGAAGGACAGTCCCCATAACGTGCAAACGGTCTCACAGAATCTCCCCTTCCTGCACAAATATATGAGCAAAACCAGAAATGCCTTTGTAGGTACCCAGGTGTCTGTGAAAGCACAAATATCCACAAATCATGTCACACATGGCAAGGTTAAAGTAAGACTCTGCAGGTCAGGATGGAAGATACCTAAAGGCCACAACTTTCAGGTCAAAATGACAGTCTTCTGACAGCCTTTGGATGCCACATTACTGAGTATAGTCAAACAGCAGTAATAGCTCTTGGACTTTTTTGTCTTATGGATATGTAAGAAATAGTTCAGCTCCATGACTATTGTTATTATTTGTTCATCTCAAAGGATACATCACAGCAGAGAAGTGAAGCTGGGGTGCTCCAGACCTTGTGGAGTAGATGAAGAGACAGCAGTCCATGTGCAGTATATCTTAGAGACTGCAGTGCTCAGGCCAACAAGACCTGATAAACTCTGGTTCTGTAAATAAACTGTTTATGGCACTGCAAGAGTGGGGTGCTCAGTGGCACATTGGCACAGCTCTGAGCCACATCAGTGTGAGAGTGCAGGGTGCCATCATCCAGGGAACTCTGCAGACACTTGCACTGCACTGGTGTGCCGAACAGAAACATTGTACTGGTACTTTATAGTGTGTATAAAGCAAATATCCAGCTCTGGGTAAGTGAAACTTTGATTTTAGACAATCTATTAAATGGGAGCAATCAGTAGTGCAAAGAAAACAGAGGGAAGGGATGAGAGGATTGATAGGTTTCTGTTAGTTCATGACTGGAAAGTGTTTTAGATGGGTGGGGATGTGCACACTTACCTCTGTGAAATAATCCAAGTGCTTGTATGTAATCTGAAGGGCTGTTGTGATTAGATTCATGCTTTGAAATAATCCTTTAGAAAGTCAGTTTCTGCATGGACATGATTAATAATATTACTGGTGTAACCAGCATAGCTTCTTGCCCAGCTGCAGGAAACACTGTAACAGTTCGACAGATAAAAGACACATATTCATTTTAGCTGAACTTAAATAAGGACTCTCTTATGTCTGTCTTTAAACTACAAAGGCACATATAACTGTACACAGAATCCTTGAAGATAGCCTTTGTCTAGTATTTAAGAGTGTTAAAGCGTCTCATACTGAGACTGCAACTTAAGAACTTGTACAAGTCAACAGCTGTGACCTCAGCCAAGCAGGCAACTGAGTTTTCAGATAGCAAGCTGTGCCTCATTCTTCTTTGGCCAGAGCTATGTATATTTAATTAGTGTCCTCTCACCTTCACGCTACGTGTTTTCCCACTTGACGGTTCCTGGCATCAAAAGAATGTCCTTGAGAAAAAGTCAGGCCTATTGACTCCTAAGCATATTATTTGACTTGCTGTTCAAGTAGTCTGAAGAAAGAGCTGGAAATAATGAAAGACACTGCAATGTGGAGCTGCCTTAACTGACAGTGTCAGGTGGGTCGAAGCTATTGAACAGTTCCTATTAAATTAGCTTACCTTCATCTCAGCTAGTTAAAGCTGGCATGCTGACAAATTAGTTGCTTTCTGTATATAAAAGAGGAGAGGCAGGATGAGATTCCCATTTTGTAGCTTAGTGACAGTAGATATGTCACATCACAAGGTCAATAACAATCTGTCCATGGAAGAAATGTAAATGTTTGGCTGATGTCAATACATTCTGGATTAGATTGTGAAATATTCATTCCTACAGCAGATGAGCTCATTTGCACTAATAAAGACCACTTTATTCCAACCCAGTTAATTACAATGCTTTATATTGTCTGTTTTAAAATCTGATTACAGCTTTTGTTTAGCTTTTCCAATATTAGCTCTTGCGCATTCTACATGCTATTTCTACCCAAAGAGTGCTAATAGAGAAAGTTAAGGGACATGCTTGGAATGTGAAAAGGGTTAGGGGCTTATTTATTTATTTGTGCTCATCAGAACAGATGGATTTTACAGTTTTCTTTAGAGGGAGACTCTGAAAGTGTCACGGGCTGTGTTTTAAATTCAAACAGAAAGCATTATTGAGGGTGGTTGGTTGCTGTAGATGTAGATTATCTCATATGGCTAAACTCAGATTTTAGGAGTAAAAATGCTTAAGAAGGTCAAACTGATTTTCATCACGCTATGGTAAGTGTTGGGTATACTTTGTTGCTGCTGTTGACATACTCCAGACTCCTTCATTGCTGAGTTTAATCCTAAATTACTTGCTGACTAAAAGGACTGGATTTCATCTTTTGGGAGTAATCTCTGGTAAGGATATCATGACCTGTGTCTAAGCACTGTTAGATTACACTGCTAATTACTGCGGAGCTACCTGGCAATGCTCTCTGTTAAGTCACTGTTTCTTACATACCAGAGTGAACGTTGTAGATGTTTTGAAATTAAAGTATATTGAAATCTAATTACTGGAAGCACCAGATGAAATGAATACATAATTTCTGGAGAACTGGTAAGGTTTCTTCTTTATGGGTTTCTTTGAGTATGACTTTTCAATTCTGTGAACAATTTCTGTCTCTTTCTTTTCATATTTTTTTTAAAATGAGAATATGTGAGTACTGTAATTGTGTCCTGGAGCATAGTACTGAACTTGATTCTATTGTTTCCAGGATGTCTGTAACTCTGTGAAGTTTCATTATCCCTGAATTTAGTCTTCCCAAGTCATTTGGGCCCAAACCAAAGCTCCAAGTGTACAACTGAACTTCTTATCTGAAAAAGTGCTGTACTGCACAGGGCTTAGTCTGAGTAGAGGTGAAGACTATTCAATTCTCTAAGAGTTTATAAGGTAAGGTATGATTACTAATACATTTTTTTTGGCATCTCCTTGATGTGTAGACAACATGAGCTGTTTTCAGTGCTTTTTACTTCTGCTGCAGGGCCTGGATTGTGCCTGGAATCACACAAGGAATTAGCCTGTACTTGATAATGGTCATGCACATGCAAGCAAAGTCTCATGTGCAAAGGTGACCTGCAGTGAGACACATTCTCTAGTCCAGTCCCTCCTTTCTCCCATCCCATGGCTTAGTGCACTGGTGCCACACCTGGCATGACCCTGTGCATACATTGTGCATCATATTATACCAGAGAACCATTTTATATATCGTGGTTTAATGCATGGAATGGCATTTCTGTAAACTTCAGTTCCAAAAATGGCCTCATTGTCCGTTCTCCAGGCACTAACAGCACTCTTAGATGCAGGGAAGGACCTCCAGGTAATTGTGAATAGGCTAATTAATGTGGAAGTGAAAATTTTAGGGCTGTCCTGCAGTTAGACCTTAAATATTGAAGAATTTTTTTTGTTGGGTTGAAAATCAGATAATGGGCAGTGTATTTCCTAGAATTCATCCCTGAAATCCCTTCTTACAAGCATATTTGCTCTGGTGTAAGGAAAGATGTTTCATCAATATTTGTATCCATTTAAAAATATATATCTTTAGAAATGGAAAAGGCAGTCATATTGCATCAACATCTTACCAGGAAAACACATGATCCTCATTATAAATAAATTATCTGGAGCAATAAGAGAGCTGGTGTTGTATGAACCAACCTATCAGCCTGATGCCTCGGTATATACCTGGAGGCAGAAAAGAAATAAAGTAACTGCTATTCTTTGCTTCAGAGTCTGATGAACACAGAATAGAATATGGAAATACAAAGATATTACAATTATAAATTTTTCATCTGGTGTGCTCAGCAAGCTTGTTCTTTTTGCCTTATTCCATTTTTCAAGCCTGTGAATCTCTTTACTGAGGTTAGTGAGCTGTCTTCATATTTTAAATCAGCAATAGTTGGAATGAGCACACAAAACTTATCCAGAGGTAGTGGGGTCTCTAAATGAACGAGCTCTCAGATGATATTCAGAATCCTTATGACTCCTAACTTGCAGTTCCTGATGTCTTGTTTGTGTCTGTCTACCTCTTTTTATCAGAAAATATGGAGGACATGTTGGGAATTGCAGTGGAAATTTTTACTTTGTGAAATTAGCTATAGAAGCTGATTTTAATCTGTGCCTGAGAGAAATTTATTATTGGCAAGCAATTTTAATGAGAAATGATACGACATCTGCTATGGAGGTATAAAAGGACATAAATATTTTTGTATTCTCAGTAGAAAAATAAACAGCCCTGGAATATCTAGTCTTTAATTTTACTTCTAAAACATCTCCCTACTTTTAGCAACAATTATTATTGACAGATACCACCTATACTTTGTGGCACTCCCTTGAATCCAATTAACTGCACGATGATACCCTGAGGTATCGAAAATAACAACCCACACAAATATCACTTGCATTGGTCTGGAAAAGTGTCTGTTCTGTTGAAGTTAGCAAAGAGTTGATTCCTTTTCATTGTGCCACATGTATTGTTTTATACTGAATCTGAGTTTCAGACTCATCCCTAGAGAGTAAGAACAGAAGCATATGGAAAGAAGCATAGAGCAAATTCCATACTTTCGAGCTGTGAAAATCCTGTTTCATTGGAGTGTGTGTTGAAAAGAAGGCAGTTTCTTCAACTCTGGCTGCTTCTCAGAAGCTGTTTGGGGCTTAGGAAATCTTGTGAATTTTTGTCTGTGATGTGGATTTTCTTGTCCTTTCCTTTCATGCTTCATATTTTGTTGTATCTTTCTCCTCCTGTGGAAAAGTAATCAGAAAGAACTAAAAAAGAGAATAGGTTTGCTATGCCACCAGGAAAATGGCTACTGTGTTCTTTTTCATGAATGTTTGGTTTGGAGGTGTTTGGGGGGGGGGTTGAGACTTTTGTGTAGAAATAGAGGTATCAATGTGGCATGAAAGCCACGTGCACAAGATTTTCTTGTGCCTCTCTTTTCAGCAAATAAATGTCAAATGAGAATATGGTTCTATAATGAATTAATTGAAAAGAATCCAAATTATTGGGTTATAGAAAGGTATTTCTAGCTTAGGTCAGGCTAAAATTCCCTTTTGTGGAGCATAAAAGAAAGTTCAAAGTGAGTTTAGTACTCAGCAAAATATTTGATCACATGATAATTGATTTTGATTTGTCATAGGTTGTTCTGCACTATTTGAAATGTCTGAAGTAATTAGTATTTTATTAATTTAAAAATATTTATCTAAAATACTACTGCCAAGCCCTATGAAGTTGCACTGGAAGCAAATTAAACTGCTTACTCAGTTACCTTAAATTAAGCAGCTAATGTGCTGACCCTTCTCTCAGTTCAAAATGAGATGGCAGGTAGTTCAAAGGAGAGGGTAAGAACTCTGCTTAGGTCATAGCCTAGAATGAAGTTTGTCTAAAATCATACAGTACCTCCTGAGGGAATCAGATGGTAAAGGCAGAACCCCAGTGATAGGAGACTGTCACATGAGTGACAGTTCTGATATGACCAGCAGTGGCTAGTAAAATAGATTTCAGCTTGACATCCTATTTCTGTTGACAGAAGGTATATTGCAGTCGTGTTCTGTGATGGAGGATATGCTGGCCAGGAAATGTTGGTTCTCCCCATCTGTTTTCAAAATGTTTAGTGAGATCTGTAGCAATGAACCCAAATCTACAGCATCTCATCCAAAGCATAGCACATAATAGAAGGCAGAGTTAGTTTTGGCTGGGCCCCAAAAGCCTGTCATGGGAAACAGAACCACCACCTTCTGGCCCAGCAACGAGGGCTGCCAAAGGTCCTCCTCAGTGCCCCCTGTGAAGTCACCTTTAATAGTAGAACTATTCCTCGCACTGAACTGCAGATAGGAAGTGAAAAAGTGTGACACACAGCTTAAAAGTGTGACTTCTTTATTGCTGATTCAAATGAGTGCCTGGAGAGTTATATGTGTTTGCAGGACTGGGACACTTACCCTGCTCCCCAAATTCCTTTGACTATATTTGTGCACTTCAGCAGCAGCAACTCTTATATCTAAATTACACCACTGAAGTGTTAATTACTCAGATTTTAAAAGATACCAGTTGTTGGGAAGATATTAATGACTATACTGGAGTATGAGTGGGTAACAACAAGAAGATGAGGGAGCCCGAGGTTATTACCTTCAATCATGCAAACTCAAAAAATAACTCATTCTTGAATGACCAAGCAGTAAATATTTAAAATTTCTCTTTCACTTATCTCCTGCTCTCAGTTTCATGTAGATTTTCTGGTCACAAATTTCACTAGACTGCTTTTATGTATTCAGACAGTGCTACTGCAGTGCTGCTGCTGAGCTTACAAGTTTTCTCAGAAAAGCCATGAAGCAGGGGCAAAATACTAATGGGATGCTTTGACACCACTCCATCAAATATTTAACCTTTTTCATTTCTTCTTCACACACTAGTTATTCCAGCAGCTCTACTTTAATTGTTTAGGGCTCAATTCTCATAAAGTGGTATCCTTGTGACCCACTTTTAGTGCCATCTTATCCTTAACAGGCGACATGGGAACTGGCATAACTGTAAGAGGCTTCCAGGTGCTTCTCACTGCTCAAAAAACTGCTGCTCCAACACTCCTCTGATCTGTCTGAAGAACTCTTCCATTCACATGGTTGAATTTTCACATAGTGGTTTCTAATTTTGCCATCAAATAGGTTAAAGATAAAAGACAAAAGAAGAATAGATTTCCATTTAGTAAGAGAGATATTTCAGGTTCTATATTGGTCCCAAATTTACAACAAAACAGATAAATTTTGCCTACAGGCTTTTGTTAATGTCCAGTGGTTCAGACTTAGGCTCAGTGAGCCTGGTAACTCAAGTTGGTTTCACCCATGATGTCTGTTGTCCTGATTGTTTATTATAATTACTAGTTGTATTACCTGTATTATCACTGTTAGTGCTAATTTCAAATTGCCAACAAGTAGCAATTTCTGTAAAGA
Source organism: Sakesphorus luctuosus (assembly GCA_013396695.1). NCBI lineage: Eukaryota > Metazoa > Chordata > Aves > Passeriformes > Thamnophilidae > Sakesphorus > Sakesphorus luctuosus. Next base: position 760,817 of record VWZD01002478.1, read on the forward strand.
ATGTTACTGGAAGCTGCTGGTCCCAATACCTGAAAAAAGTCCTGTTACTGCCCATTGTGCACTAATTTGGAGCATAGGAACAGTGTGTACAGCAGTGAAGGGTCTCAATTGTGATTACCATGCTGTGTAAAGAGCGCTGGGTAATGCGGGAGATTCTGAGTCCATTGCTGAAGTTTGCAGCAATACAAGGCTCCTCTAAGCCAGAGTTTGCATCCAGCCTACCAGACCATGTGGCTATTGGCAGTGGGAGACTGGCACCACTTTGTTCTGATTCTAGCTGGAAACTGCCTGCCCTATCTCTGCTGTGTGAAATGCAGCTGGAATAAACTGCCAGCTTGCTCCCATTTCCACTGGCCTTATAAACTGCAGAAAAAGCTTCATGTGAGGGAACAGTAGAACTATTTGCTCATCTGAATAGAACTGACAATTATACCGAAATCTGCTGCTCCTTTTTCTATTATATACTCTTGCAAGACAGAGAAGTGCTTATGTATAGAGTTTTATCTGAGTCTGCTGATAGTACTAAAATCTTTTGGAATCTTGATGGAAATTCAATCGCTTTTCTCACAGTTTCCTCACCAGCTTTGTACATGTTCTTTCAGCACTATCCTTGTTAAACCTAAAGATATGGGAAGATTTTCATTCAATGGCCCTTTCAGACTTCCCCCCCTCTAAAGATTACATAATTATTCTGGAGAAAGAGTGAATTGCAAAGAAAGTATTTCTTTTTGTGCCAGTTCTGATATTTATTTTACAATGTGCATTCATCTACTGATAATTATTCAGTGCTCTATACTAGGATAAGGTGTTCTGCTGAATATAAACAGTGGTGCAACTTCTGAAGGTATTAAACAATGGCAGCTTCTTTGAAATGAATAGGAGTTGCAGGTATTCTATCTCTGCTTACATGATTATGTATGAATTTTATATTTTATTCTGCTGTCTGTGTGGTACCATTATGGTTCAGCAAACTAAATCTGTAGGGAACAGAACTAATCAGATAGGAAGCTGAAACAGGATATAAATGAGTTCACTATGTAGTCAGAGAAGAAATATAAAAATCATATTCATTGCAGGAAGGGAGAGAAGATTAAAAATAGGTGATGTGAAATGTGTTACCATTGTTCGCATCCAAATTAAAGTTAGAACATGGGCCATTCATGAGCAGAAGTATAGAACATGATTTCAGTAACAATTATCTTTGCAAATTGTATAAAGTCTATCCTGCAGATTAATTCTGCAGAATTAATCACACTAAATGTTAGGACTAGAAATAGCAGGTACCTTGGTTGGGAGTCCAGGCCCCTCTGTCATTAGGAATTAAATTATATAATCCTATTTGCAAATGTTGCAAGCTTTATTTTACAATTAATTAGATTTCATCCCTGGCTATTGCTGTGAAATGGTTATCTAAACACTCTAAAACCTCCCTCCCGGTTTAGGTATGATCAGGCAGAATTACAGAATCATTGGGTCACTGAGGCTGGAAAAGACCTCTGATATCATCGAGTCTGACCTGTGACTGATCATCACCTTGTCCACCAGACCATGGCACTAAGAGCCTCATCCAGTTGTTTCTTGAACTCCTCCAGGCATGGTCAGTCCACCACCTCCCTGGGCAGCCCATTGCAATGTTTAATTGTTGGATTAGACCCGGATTTTATCAAGTGTCAGAAATACTATAAACGATGGATTGACGAGGACGTAGAGGTCGGGGGCCCTGAGGTGGCTGCGGACCCAAGCAGGCTGAGAACAATTTATGAAGATTCTACCCAGTTCACCCCATACATTGATGTTTCCCCTGTTAATGGCGTTGGTCATCAAGTCTACCCATAATATTTCCCCTTAGCAACCCTATCCAAGTTCTTCTTCCCACAGACCCTCAGGGCTTTTTCCCGCCAACCTTTCCCTCATTGGTTCAGATTTGGTGCAATGCACCACTTTTCCATATATGGCTCCGTTTATGCCGCGTTCTCCCATTGGTTCCTTTCTTGGTTCCTCATTTGCATACCCCTTAGCCCATCAGATGCTCCCCCCCTCCCCTTTTTCCAGAAGGTTCTACCCTGACCCTATATAAGTCCCGCGCTCGCTAATAGACTGGCTTCTCTCGTGGACACCTGGCTCCGAGTGTGGTCCTTTCCTGGGAGCTGCGCCGGGCTGGGTGCAGGAGGAGCTGACCTTGGCTTCGAGAAGTGGCTAAAAGGGCTGATATCACTTAAGGCCTATGGCCATAATACCTCTCGGAGCTGAAGAGCTGCACTTCGACTACAGAAGCTCCTTCATCCACCGATATTTAACAACCCTTTCCATGAACAAGTTCCTCCCGATGTCCAACCAGTACCTCCCCGGCGCATCTTGAGACTGTGTTCCCTTGTCTTGTCGCTGGTTGCCTTGGAGAAGAGGCTGAGATCCACCTTCTTACCTCCTCCTTTCAGGAAGGTGTGGAGAGAGGTAAGGTCACCCCACAGACCTAAGAAGGTCAGTTCAGAAAGGTGGAATAATGGCATCTTATGAATTTGTGTCATGCTATTCTATTCGATGGTATCCATTTCCCAAATATTGACCCAATGACATTTTAGAGGTAGTGCCATAAATTTAATCCTTCAAAATGTCTACATTGTGAGATGACTATAATGTGTCTGCTGAAAAACCCACTGGATTTAATAAATACATTTAAGTGCATTTAAAGAAAAAAGAAGAAAAACCTCACCTATTTGTTTTCTTGTATCCTTCTCCTGTGGACTGAGTGTCATAGTTACACAACAACTACAAGTAAGTTTAAATATTTTACTACCTCTAATTCATGATGTTTCACATTTCATTAATATCACTTTTTCTGTCTTGGGAACACAGAAAGAAGAGCCACCACCCCTTTAAATTTCTATGAAGGCAGAAATATAGATTTTTATATGTTTCATTCTGGAAGTGAATAGACACAGTTTAATGCTAACAAAAAAAAAATGACAGGGTATAGGAAAAAATTGAAAAAACCTGTTAAATACTTGTCAAGGTTTCTTTATATTTGTAGGTGCACAATGACTCCAAACGTGTTTGATAGTTGCTTATTAAAAATTGTAACATATTTAGTAGGAATATAGCCTCTTCTGTCTCAGCAAAAGGACAATGTATATACAGTGTGACAGGGACTAAAGTCTTGTGAAATGTAAACAGAGATGGTTGTTTATGTTGGAGGCCGATCCATCAAGGAATGCAAGGAATGGGATTGGACTTCAGTGCCCTCACATGCCACAGTGATGAGGGTGGTTTATATATTTGGGTAGATATTCAGTTATTGGAATATGATTGATCAGAATTGTCATCAGCTTTCAATGCCAGTTGCTTAAGACTTTTTAATCAGTAGTTGAACTAACATGAGTTGGATTTTAGAAAAGGAGAGAAGAGATAACAAAAGACAAAATGTATGGAATTCAATGTTTTTCTTCCTGTTAGAAATGGAAGACTGTTACTAATTTCACTAGAGAGAAGGATATCATTCTCCTCTAAAGGTTTTACAGACATTGTTTAGGGTAACATGATGTTTTTCATTCATGGTTCTCTTCGTTGTCTATTAGGCACAAAACCAAGAGATTATTCTGTTGTTCCAACATAAATTTTTTGAGCAACAATGTCTTTTTGTGTGCAATTTCAAATTTACTCTGCTCAGTCCCAGGGGTTTAGCCTCATCACCTGCAAATTTAATAACAAAATTAATTATGGTTACTATTAAAAAACTTCCTCTTGCTCCTAGGCTGTAAGGCCTGTATGCTCAATGCAATTTGTGTCAGCACTGCATTTGATGTAATATTGAGGGAACAAGGCTGTGCTTCAATAAATCCATAGTTCCTAAGATCGAAAAAGACTGTGAATGTAAAGCAAAAACATGCAGATAGGATTTATCCTGTAAAACATTTTCGGTTTCCATTCTAAGGAACACAGTTTTTGGTAGCTATCTGTAGTCAGGCATATATGGCAGTTGATAGGGCTTAGGAAAGAAAATTAAACTAAATTGTGTCTGAAAACAGTTTTCAGGTAGATCATCTGTTGCTAGAAAGCTAAAGGAATATTTTTTTCTTCTTAAGTGACTCTTGAAGATCCCTAGTAAATGGATATCAAGAGTAATGATATGCTTTTACCAGCCAGACTCTGGGTTTGATTGTCTTTTTGATTATCAGAATAGAAGGAAATAAAATAAAATTTCCAAGGAAACAGGTATTCACCTAATAGAGCACTAAACACAAAGTTTTGAACTTCTTGATTGATATGGCCTAGATCTGGGGCAAAGCTTTTCTTACATTGGTGTTTAACCAGTCAAAACAATAAAGATAAATTCTTTTTAATTCATGGACTGCCATTTTCACAACTACTTCAAATTGTTGGGGTTTTTTTTACAATGTATCCAGTCCTGTGTGTGCTAGCTACTTTTCAGACTATTTGTTTAGCATATAATTTCATGATAAATTTGTTTTGGTGAACCCTAAGATTACATTTCAGACACATTTTAATATTTCAGAGGGCACATTTCCCAATGGCATATGAGCTTTTTGTTGTTCTTGCTAAAGCAGCATGTATCATGTTCCCATAATCAGGCTCTTAAACACTTCCAGACTTTGTATTTGTACTGCTACATATGTGGGATTTGCAAACCTTGGTAGACAGATCCTGCTTCCAAGTCAGAAGGCACAAGTTGGCTCTGTGGAAATGCATTTTCCTGTTAGACTTCATCCAGTCCCAATTAAGCCACATCTTTTTGACATTTGAATCAGTGTTTTAAAAGCAGAAATTTTCTTCCAATTTCAGCTTTCTTAATAAGACCTCAGAAAATGTTCTTTGATTCCAGTCTTAGCACTTTTGAAAAGTTCCTTTCTTTTTTTTTTTTTTTTTCACTAAAAGCTACTTTCTTACCAGAATTGAGGTCTTAACAGTTGAAGCCATAATTAGAGGTAAATTACCATTCCAGGGGAAGATTTGTTCCACTACCTCACTCATTTGCAATAAAATGTAAGAGTTAGTAAAGTGTTTTAAGGATATTACATGTTATGCCAGTTTATATTCATTTGTTTTGTGCCACCCAAGTAAAGTGATGAAAGGTAATCCAATTTATTATGACAAACTGTACAGGTAATTAGAACTAAGTTCTGATCAAATCTACTACTACACTAAATCTTAATTTAAAGTAGTAGCAAATGGACTTCCTAGTGTACTCTAAATGCATCAGACAGCAGAGTTCAGAATATCACTGTCTTGGAAAGAAATCTTTTATGAATATGCTTTCAAAAGCTTTTACATTATGTGGCACAGTTAAAGAGTTAAAACAGCAATGCTCAGAAAACTAAAGTTCCTTATAAAAACAAAGTTTCCAAAGCAAGTGAGTGTTTTAAATATTTCCCTTTATTTGCTGTTTGATTTTTAGCATCCAGTTATCTCCACTTAGTCACTTTTTAAGGAATTCATCATTGGATTTAGGCACAATGAGTTGCCTTGGATATTTCTGCTTATGTATATGCAGAAAAAGGTTTTCTCCTTTGTTGTTCTGTGTCACTGGTCTGATAAGTGAGATGTTGGATTCTGTCAAAGCATTTATATCCATTTTCAATTTCTCAATCAGAATTTTTATCATTATACATGACATGTAATCAAGTCTCAGTTATCAGTTCTATGTTGTTGAAATCTCTGCTGTAAAGTTGGTGCCATGTAGATTCTGTATCTATTTGAACTTCAACTAATGGCTATTAAAAGTCATTCTTAGTGGTTTAGACACCATGACCAGATAAAATAGAAAATAAAAATATTTTTTTAAGTCCTTCTTGATGACCAAGCTCCTTTCCCATAGGCCTTTTTCCAAGGTAGATAAATACTGACCTGGCACATTGGAGGTGTTTCTAACCTGCTGAGCTCTGGCCCAAAGTGTATCTACAGAATGCAGATTTAAGGAAAGGCAAAAACACCAACCTGCTTTTCTCTCCAGCATTAGTAAAAGTTCCTCCCTTCTCTTACTATTGTGTACTGGATTTGAAAGCATATTTATTTTCTTGACTAGTGCCTGGATTCTAGTTAGACAGTTCGTTTGGAGGTTTGGGGGAACCTTTTGGCAGGTCCCTTGTTGGCCCCTCCCTGTTGCTTTGCTGGAGCCCCAGTACCAGTGTCTGCATTGAGACAGGGGGATGCATAAAGCAAGTGTGACAGAGGAAGGTCATATAGAAGACATCACTCTGTGGAACTGTGATCTGTGAAAGGCAGGGATGTGTGAACTCAAATTTATAGGCTCTCTGTTGAGACATTTCCAGAATATTGCTCATAATGCCACCATACTCCATCAATCATCTTTCTATGGGCTTGTTCTAACTCACTTCTTCTAAAAGACAAGAGAAAAAAGATATTTACAACTTTCCATTTGTATTCTTAGCATGAATTGAAGCTTCATAAGCACTACTTATAGGGTTTATCTTTTTTTATTTGATTTATCATATTGCTACTTATTCTAGCCAAGCTTCTATTCCAAACATTGCTTATTGTAGAGACACACAGCTAGTATTGCAAACAAAATGTCATCTAAACACCAACTCCAATTTAACAGAGGAGTCATGTCTGTTCACTCTTAATCAGCCTGTCATTAATCTGAATTTCAATGTCTTTAAAACAACCATCATGTTATTTCCATTGGACTTTACCTTCTTTAAAGCGAGATGCTCGGTGCTCACATAATGCTCATTATTGTTCCTTTTCTTGTCCTAAGTTATGATATGCAAGTAAAATCACACTGTTAAGATGGAATTAGTTTCTATCTGGCTTTTGTACAGAATCTGAAAAGTCTACTGTCAAAACAATAAGATGAAAAATGAAAAATCTCTCTGTATCATCGGAATTATTACTAGGGAATCAGGGCACAAAGAGAAGATACAAATGCTCTCTCAGTACAGGGTGCCCAAAACAAGAAAGCAAATACTGGTATTTTCAGCACATTCATAATTATGTGGAACTTGTATTTTTATGCCACAGTTTCATCGACTCGATTAGCTGCTGTAATACCATATTTATAAGGAAGATCAATTTTCAAAGCTGTGTGCCTGGGAATTAATGAAGATACCACACTTTCCATGAGGAAAATGACTACCTATGGAAAAACCTAAATTAAAGGATGGCATAGCATTACATGTGAATTGTGCAACAAAGGCAATTCTAATTTGTATTTTGAACCATCATTCAGCCATTCTGAGTACCAGACAATCCTTTTTTCTTTTTTAACAATGATACATTTACATTCCAATTTCTACAGGAACTGAAACAAATAAATGTACAATGGCTTTGTGTATCATTCACTAATCAGAGTCTAAATATGAGAGAGCCAAATCATTCTTTTCAGGCAAAGTTTACTCTCATGTTTTAGAATCTGGTTTTGGGGTTTTTCTTGCAGCTGTGACATTTTCATATGTCTCTTTTTTAACTGTTGAAATTTATTCATTGTTTTTTTCATCAGATTGTTGTTCCACTTCCGGCATCAGTTTGGGAGGTTTCCACTGCAGTGCTGAAGTTTGCTGCTCAGCCCAGCAGGACACCTTGCTGGGGGCAACCTCTCTGCTGGAATATCAACCAGCCCTAGGTAGGAGGGAACATTTCATATATCTCCTATAAAAAGAATGGTCAGTCGTGTGTCTCATTTCAATGCAATGCCTCATAGAAGCCAGTTCTCCCTACCTTTGTCTATTCTTTTTGTTCATTCTCTTCACTTAGCCAGGAGTTTTTTTCCCTAAACTCATTTTTAGTTTAGTTCCTCTATATCCAGAAACAGGCTTTCCATCCTTGTGTCCTTGCTCAGTCCTTCCTACTTGTCCCTCTCAGTCTGGATGATAACCATATAAGTGATATTTCATGTCTTTCCATACTGTCAGAGTACTTCTATTTTTTTTTCCATTGACTGGCAGCAGTATCCTAAATTCTAGAATAAAATGCATTTTCTGCTGAATTCTGTTGTGTGGCAGCACTGAGTCCTCTTCAGTGCAGCTTTGTTACTGTGTAAGTACAACCAGCCTGGGATGTATAAAATTTCCTTATGGCAGCCTAGATTTCCTTTAAAATGATCTAGAAAATAATGCCTCTACCTACAGTTAATATAAGCAAATAAATAGGTGATGTAAAAAACTTAAAGGCACTGTTTGGTACACAATTTCTCAAGTTAATTAAGAGCCATTTCAGCATGAGGAACAACTGGCAGGGCAGCAGGTCACAGTGGCTCTATGGTTATGGTTGTAATACTTATTTCCCAATTTTATTCACACACTGCAGTGACTCATGAAAATTTCCCAAACACACATTTCTTGATTCAAGGCTGGGTTTAGTTTGTGCAGAGGTTGTTTTAAGGAGCACAGGGTCAGTCAAATGGGGTGGAGGGTTGGCAGGCTGGGCTCACCTGAGGACAGGGCATTCAGGGGCCCCTCACACAGCAATTCCTCAGGCTGGGATCTGCATGGGACTGACTGACCTGGAAAGAGGGAGGGAATCACTTCAGCCCTTCAGCCTGTGATCATCTCTGCCCACGGCTAAAATAATATAATACAATAAATTTAAAGGGTGTTGAGCCATGGTCTCTATTAAATGCAAAGGAAACAAGAGAAAGCACAATTTCAGTGAAAAATAAGTCCATAAGTAATTCCCTAAGGACTCACTGTGGTCTGGGGATTAGGTTTGGGATTACTTTCAGAATTTAGCAGTGACTTATTGTGTAATTTTTGGTAAACCATTTTAGCTTGGAATTTTAAATTTTCTATTGAGAAATGAGGCTGATAGTTTTCTGTCACATACATTAGCATTTGTAAAGCATGCTGTGCCTTTTCTTCTCTATAGTGAACCTGTTTCTCCTGGTGTCTGGATTTCTGTTGCTCTATATGTTATTTTAAAAACTATGTATTTTCTTTTCTGGTCAAACTGCTCATGAAAAATGCCCTCCTATCTTCTAACTCATATATATGCATGTATGTGTATGTGTGTGCAAGCAAACCAAAAACACAACTTTATATCTTTTGATTGAATATAATGGAAATGAACCAGAAAAAAAAATACAAACAAATGAGTTCTCCAGGAAAATTAAGAAAGAGAAAGACTAAAAGAGGAATTTAGCCAACTGGTCTTGATTTACTAGTTGCAGATGGCTCTTCTGTGTAGAGACACCTGGTATGTGAGCCATGAGACAGGACTTTGTGGTTGGTGTAGGGGTTTTGGTTGTTTTTTTTTGTGTCTGCCTCTTAATTCTCTATTTCTTGGTCGGACATTAGGGGTGACCATGTGACCTTCCAGTAATCTTAAGCTGTTCTGCCTCAAGAATAGAATACCTATACAAAGCCTGAGCTGACCTGCCTTCATAGCTGCTCCTTTCCAGCATGGTGGGAAATTCTGCTGGTACCACTCTCAATCTACAATAATGTAGTACTGGATACCCATTCAAAAACGTGGATTAACTGGGGGGATAGCAGTTGGTGCAGCTGCAAAACCCTGTGCAAAAGCCCCAGTAGGAGTAGCTTTCTGAGCTGTGCAGCCTCCTATAAAATAAAGCATAAAGTTTGGGAGCAGTGGCTGCTGTTGTTACACGTTTGTCTCTATTGACTCCCCAAACAGTCCTCCTGGGTGCAGAAAATGAAATGGTTCCCTGTTTACCTGAGGTAGGTGAATAATTCACTACCATTTCACATGTCTCATCCTTGTAAGCCTACAAATGTCGTGGTGGGTGAACTCAAACATGTTTGTGCTGCACTATTTACTACTGAGTTAACTTCTACGTAACAAGTGTTGGTGTTCACTGCGGGCTTGGGTCTCACCTATACAGCAGGAACAGCTTTAATGTATTTCTTGAGCTGAGTGAATAATTCATCAATATTTTTGCATGTCTTCTTGCTGTCAGTCCACAAACATCACGCTGGAGAAACTTAACATTTGTCTTCTGCTATTTACTCCTACATTACTGTCCCCAGATCGGATGTCACCGCTCCCCTCTCTGCTGAGTATCAGCTGTCTGCCAGCAAATACTTGCAATTTACTGTAGCAGCATTGCTGAGCAGCTGGAAAATAATTTTTCTAACATGTGGCAGAACAAATTATTGCACAGGAGGGGGTTAATGGAATTGTCTGCCAGAGGAATAAATAATTGAAAGGACATGGATCTACTTATTAGCTTGAATAGAGGCTTGATGTCCTAAATTATACCTTGTTAGAGGTAGGGAGCTTATGCTTTGTTTCAACAGAGGCTGACTTCAGGAAGCAGTGTCAGTACACCTGATATTTTTGTCTGCCACATATATCCTAAGAAGCCGGAAAACTAGAAGTTGTAGTAACTCTCACTTACAACAAAAGTGCTATTAATTTCCTCTATGAAAAGTTTTCTCTACTACAGTGACACAACAGAGTCAGAAGGGCTGACAGGAAGGTGCCATCTTTAAAAATATAGTTAGATATTTTATTTTGGTCTGGCTAATACTGCTATTAATGAAGGACTCTGTGAAATTTAAACTCCTTGCTGAGTTCTTTTCATAAGGTTTTTCTACATTATTTTTTAAATGAAGCTATTTAAGTGATATAGCACAGCTAGATGCTGTTTCCGTATTAAAAGCTTAAAATAAACTATGTCGTGCAGTATGAAGTTGTACCAGGTTTTCTGGAGTTGTTTGTCAAAATGATGTGGTTACTTAAAATTTCATTTCTACATACTCTTTTTTTTACATAGAAACACAACTCAAGGCTGACTGCTTAGAGTAATTCTTCTTACTCTCTGAAGTTGTTCAGTGCATGCATTTCATAGCAGTACTTACAAAAATAACCTTATATGATTTTCAACCAGGAAGATGGAAGTATTTTATTAAAATTAAGGTTTGGGGTATTTTAAAAAAATAAAATAAAATTATTATTTTGAAGTGTAACAGAGCAGTAACAAGTCAAGGTACAGAAATGGCTAAACATGTTTAGAGATTGTTTTTATTCTAAAATGATTGTAAAGTAACATTTGGACAAGAGGGCTGGATATTTAAAAGCAAAACAAATAACCCCTTGAAAATATTATTATGTACCTCTATGCATCTCCAAGCTGGAAAGGAATTTTGACAACCTTTCTGTAAGCAAATTAAAATACAGATTACAGATTCCAAAATTGCCTTATATAAAATCTGATTTCAGCTCCTGATGATTTTACTGAAGACTTGTGTTCTTCATTCAATCACCTTGGAGTGCCAGCCTAAAGTTAATCCTGGGATTCTGATGCAGGGCTGCTCTACAGCAGAATTACCCATAATTGCCTCCATTCCTGCTGACTGGTTATTTTTGCACCAGTGACTCAAATTAGGCACAGCTGGCCCCAGCAAGTTGGAGTTTAATAACAGCCAATTGTCACAAACTCGCTGACGGTCAATGTTTTTGTCTCAAAAGGGTGAAAGGAACAGTGACAGTTCTCCCCCCTCTCCCTCCACAGCCCCTGAACAAGGAGGTATCTTCTTTCTGAAGCTGAAGAAACAATAGGTTGAGTAAGCTTCTTCCTGTGGGGAAATGTTCTTTTCTTGCTCTGAACAGTTGCCATAATATTGAGATGTCTGTACAAACCATATGAATATTTGATGGGTCTTAACAACAAAAGGCAAAAAAGATCTTGTTCTTTTTTGTGCATGGGCATTGTACATTGTCCTGGTAAAAGTCAAAAACTGAAAATGAGGTTTAAATTGAGAGACTTTGTGTTTGAGGGGTGGGTCATCCAGACAGCAGTGGAGTTTTATCATTTGAAATGAGTCTGGCAGTGGTTCTTCAGGCACCATGATAGCCCTTTCCTACAGCTGTTGGCTGGTTTTACCAAGAAGCAGCACTAAAATCCAGAATAATGAAATAGAGCAGTTCACAAATCAGCCAGAGGAGAGTCTTACAGCTGAACAGGCAACTGTCTGGATCTTGCAGTCACTCCTGTTTGCTGCTTCTAGAGTTTTGCATAAAATGAGATCTGATGCCCTTTTTCTTGGTAGAGATGGGTGTCTTTTGTGGCAAACTTGGCAGGACCACCTTTTTAAAGGACTTATAGTGAGGATTGCTGTCTGTCAAAAAAAGACTGAAAATATTTTGAGCAATCAGCTGCTGAGTAAATCCATGGGTTTGTGATGTCTAGTTTCAAGGCAGTGCTTCAGCTGCATTTTGTTCTAACAAAGTCAAAGGCTTTTGCAAAATTCCCTATTTAAATTCCTGCACTGTAATGGTGTGCACACTTGGCCCTGCATATGAGAAGTTTAGAACCATTACTGTGTTTGCTTCAGTGCTCACCTGTCCAATTAATATGAAAGAATTCCTTGAAGTTAATTAATGTTGCATCAAAGAAGATCACTGATGACAAAAGCCAAACACCAAAGTTAGTGAATGAAAATCAGTATTTCTACTTTAACTATCTAAAAACTATCCTGGAACAGTAACTGTGCATTCAAAAGCAAGGTGCAATGCAAACAGGCATGCTGGAAATAGTGTTATAAATTTTCTACCAGAGTATATAGTGAATCCAAAGATATTTGCTGCATATGCCTGTCTTCATTATTTTATGAGACCTTTAAGAATCACAAATGCCAACACAAAGACAGAATATTAAGACATCCCCAAGGGTAAGTGGAATAAAAATTCCCGAGAGCCTATAAATCTATTTGAAGGTGATAACCTAATTACCAGTATGCCTGTCAAGTCTCAAGAAAAGTGATAAGTAAAACAGTAATTCTATGAAATATGGACTTTTACTTATCTGGCTTGACCTTTCCTCCTGCTCTTTAACCCTCCTGCCCTTCAACTCTCAAGAAATGGTTGCGTACAAAGAATCCTATAATGCAGCCTTCGACTTGGTAAGCTGGAGATGTTGAGCACTTCAATACCACATTGAATCCTTCACCCACTGAGGATCTGTTTGGAAGCCACATAATGAAATGAGCAGAATGTGCTTGTGTTCAATTGACAATTTGTCCTTTTGTGAAAAGAAAGGTTCCATGGGACAACAGCCCCTGGGTGATACTTTGAAGCTAAATTTTGGAAGCAATGTGGCCCAAAAGAAGTTAGCTGAGGGTGGAATGAGCTCTGCACTGCCCTAGTTCGTGTCTTTGAGATTGGAAACTAGGTCATTCCTTGGCATTCCTCAAGAATTTCTGTGTTGCAACACAGAGAAACGCACAGAACTGAACAATAAACACCTAAATCAAGGTCAGAACAGCAAGTTCATTTGTGTCACCTTTCTTTAATCAATGTAGGTCCAGAACCTCTGGTGACCTGTGTGGGTACCAGCTGTCAGTGTGAAAGCTTGACCAGTTCCCCTTAATGAGAACCCTTGTTTTTCACAGATACGCTTAATAAACACTCCGATTAAATTCATGGACCCATCAAGTATCCTAAATGATGGAAGGGATGATTAAATTTTAAAATTAGTAAAGTGATGGAGAGAGAAAAAAATACCTGCAGTCCTTAATGATATGACTTTTATACAAAGCTGACAATGCAAACCAAGAAATTGCACACCAAATTCAACACAAATGTATTAGACTGAAGAAAAATAAATGACTAGATATTTTATGCATTCATGAATTTCTACTCAGCCAATAAAATAGCAACCATGAATGTTTGCATGAGCAGTGTTTCACATATCAGAAATTACCATTATCACTTAATTTAAGCTCCAAAGTCATAGTCTTGACAATGGTGCTATGAAGTTCCACAGATTCATTTCACTATATTCGTGCTGTTCCCACTAATTCAGGTCTAGTCATATAAAGAACATGAACATAAGGAACTCTATATGAAAACTCATTAATGGATTAACAATTTTACTTTTTTAGCTGCTAGTCAGTCTTAAATACCATAAATCAAATATACCATAAATTGTACTTATATATGAAAATATAAAGTACTTCTTGAGCCATAGTAACTAGAAGTCAGGTAAAAAAATCAGTTAAAGACCCAGAAATTTTTGTGTTCTCATAGTTCTCGTGAAAGCACACTTTCCCCACTTGATATATATTTACAGCTAAGCCACATATTTAGTTTGATTCTTCTACTCCCTTCACACACATTTAGAAAATGCCATGTTTGAAATAAATAAAATATTTGGGGAGTAGGACAGGATTTTAAACTTCTCAGATTGTTCTGAAAATTAAAATTTACATTTTAGGAGACAGTTCCTTCAGAACCATATATTTCATGAGGCTAAAATCATCCAACTGATGTTCAGCAATCAGCTTTCTTCATATCCATTGCTTCTGCCCTTTTTGACCAGCTCAGTGTCATCCAATCCCTACCAGCTCTTGTGTGCAAAGGCCTTGGGCTATTCCATGCATGTGTTTGTCCAGAAGACTTTTTGCTTGGATAGGCCTTTTTCTTAGTCACTTCTAACTGCTCATTGTGCTCTTCTTTATCAAAAAATAAGGCATGTGATGGGAGCTGGCCTCAAATAGCAGCCAAGAGGTCGAGGAATGCCCTCAGGTGGGTTCTGAGAATTTTTCAGTGAGTTTCTGCCATAAGCATATCCAATCTATGTTCAAAGCCTGTAAGGAATGCCTTGGTTTATCTGAGGTTTTCTCTGTTTGGCAAGAAGAGGCATGTATATGTGTATATATGTATATGCATTAGGCAATGATTAATGAATATACTTATTAGAAGAGCACCTGAATTATTTAAAATGTATTTGTAGGTAGCTGTCTGGTTTTTGCCTGGCACTTTAGTAAGGTGTTCTTGACAATGATTTGTGCTTGTTAGGTGGCCTGTTGGACTGTGAAGACATTGGAGAACAGATGAAGCTGTTGCAGTGATGTTAAGGTGTTGCTCTTTCTGATGCTTACTTGAACTTCTAGTCACATATTTTTATATGTTATTATTTATTTGTTTGTAGTGACATATTTGGACATTGAAAGCTATACCTGTTAAAATGGGTGATTAACTGAGATCACTGGTTGAAGTCTGGGAAAAAGTGAGTTTTAACCTTCTTCTAGGCTTATTTTCCTCTCTTCATATAGCTATGCTTTTTCTTGCTTGAGAGCACCTCTAGGCCCCAAGACAGATTACAATGTTTAAGTTATTTTCATTTTTGGTAGGCTTCATTCCCTAAGTGCAAAATAAGCTCTGCTGCTTGTATTACAATTTTATTATCAGTAGCTTTCAGTGTATTCAGTACTCTGCTTTGTAGTACCAGTCTTTGGAATACTAAATCAAGAGGTGTTATTCACTGGCAGTTCTTCTTTTGTCTGTCAATTTGGATTTATTTTTTTCAAGGCACATAATATTTAGAAAATTTAAGGCTACAAGAGATCATTTATGGTTGTACAGCCTGACTGCCTGCTTTACCTGAATACAGAATTTAATTTACATCAAACTTTCTTGGCTAAGCCCAGATGGATATTTGAAATTCATGAAAAGCAATTTTTAGGGCAACTCAGAGCTGATAAGTTTTGTATGGGACACAAAAATAATGGGACCTTTTGAATTGCCAGCCCAGGCTGCAATCAGGTAGATACAAACCACATTTAAGGGAAGGAGGATCCTCAGAGCCCTTCAGCTGTTGTTTCCATGTGTTGTCTGTCTGTGGGTCAGCCTTGCTGAGCTTCTCCTGACCAGCTGAGGACTTGCCCTCTAGTCTGACTGTGTTTATTACTCTGTTAGGTAAGAGAAGTCTCTTCTCTGGCTTTACCTTTCCCATGTACTTCAGCTGTGATTGTTGCCCTGACCTCACTCCTGGTTCCTGTCTGGAATTCCATGTGCTGCCCCCCGAGCCCAGATCTAGCCGAGGGGTAAAATCCCATGGCTTGTCTGACACAGCTCTGTTGTAGGATCAGCTTCTGTGGGAGTAGGTACTGACTGTATCTTCAACTTTTTTAATTACTTCAGGTATTTAATCAAAAGACTGGGGTTAAGCATTTGGTAGAATGTGTTTCTGGCTGTGGGAATTCTTTTTGTCCAGTTTCTTCTGTTCACTACATACTCATTGACAAGTGGCTACTCTATCCCTCCTTATTCATCTTGTCAGCTCACTCTCCAGATAATTACAGGAAATATGTGCTTATTAGCTACATGTATTTTAACTGTTAGCAAAAAATCCCTGAAGGTCAAACTTAGTTGAGAGGAGACTCACCCGAAAGTACCTGTCATGAGGTTCCAGCCTTGCCTCAAAATATGAGATGCTTTTCCGTTTCACAGAGAAGAGCAAACTTTTTTTTGTTCCAACAAAATAGAAATTATGTACTTGATATTTTTCCTGAAAAGTACAGCAGGTGAATAGTTCAGCAGTTATGTTAAAAGACCTCATTAGGCAAGCTAATTAAATGTGGCTGGAGCAGGGAGCTCTGTATTTCTGGCGCAGTAGTTGACTTCTAGTTGACTTATCTTGAAGATGTGTCTGTATGCCTTTTTACATGCCAGAAAGCAGCTCACCACCAGAAGAGTTACAGTGTCATTATGGAAGCATACCTATTTCAGAAGTATGTTGCTTTCTTTTTAAAATGTTATTTTATTCTTATTGTATTTTATTTTGGTTTTCTGCTGCAATTTTATTCAGTGCCATCTGCTCTTCAGCTTGGTTTTCTCTATTTTGTTTCTGTCTTTAGGCTATGCTAGAAAGAACTTAAGTTTTACATGTTTCCAAGATACCAGGTCCACTTGTGATGATGCATATTGCAAACAATTGCCATTTGGTTGATCTCCTGTTATTACTGCAAACAGAAGTATCCATAGAGACTCCTAAAGAAATAAAGTATTTCTCCAGAAACCACCTTTGGACAGTTCAGATACTTCAATCTAACTTTTCAACAAGGGACCTTTTTATACTGAATTTATATAAAAGTACCATAGCTTAAACCATATACTTCTAAGGGAGTCTTGTGGATTTTATTGAGTTACAGAAAATCCAAATGACGTGCCATTATTATGCTCTTTGCAGTTATAGATTGGAAAATGCATTTATCAAGTACTTAAAGCCATCTCAGCCATCCACCCATCCAGATGGAAGATACTCTTTGTTGTTAGAGGTATAATAAAATAACAGGATTATTGCACCAGCACGTTTTGCTTTCTTAAGTGCAAGCTTTTCTCCTCTTAGCTGTGATTTCTGATTGCCAAAGCCAATTTCATCAGCAGAGACATCTCCTGAACACTATACTGCTTTATCTATTTAATTGTGTTTAAGTTTGTAAGGGCAAACGAGATTGTAATTAACTTCCAGGAATAAAAGACGTTTTATGATTTCCAGTAGCTGGAAAAGGACAGGTACTCTGAAAGTCCTTGAGGCCAGAGCTGCTCCTCTGCTCCCCCAGGATAAGCAATGCCCCAGGGACTCCATTTGCATCCCCAAACAGCAGAGCAAACCCAAAACCAAATGGAATGTAACTGTTTCTTCAAATCTGGAACAAAAAACCAGAACCACAAGGTTTAACTTATGAAAAGGAAACGTTTCTGCAAACTGCTAAGAGACTTTTTTTCTGAGTTTGCATGAATCTTCAATGCTTTTGAATTATTAATTCCTATTGTTTTCTGGAAAATATTGAAAACTATACTATTTATAAAAATATTGTCTTAAAAGGAATATTCTGTGCTCTAGAGTTCTCTGTTTCCAAACTTGAAGTCTGTCTTATATGACATTTTAAACTAAGTGCAAGTAAATTTGAAATAAAGATACAGTAAAGTAAAATATTTCCATTTATTTGACATTGTGGATTATTTCCACTCACTTACAAAGTGTTTGCATCCTATAACTATGGGAACAAGTTCTTAAAGACTTTTAAGACCATAAAATCACAACCTTTGATCATTATTATAATTAGGATATTTTTACCTCTAGGATAATTTTGCCCCTTTTTTACCACTGAGGGGCTGTAAGGGCTTCAGGATTTTGGGAAGTATTTTGCAGTTAACATTAACTCATTAACATTAATACCCTGCATTTTGAGAGCATATTGAGGTCACCAATTGCCCTGGCTTTTCCTAGGATTTATCTGTCTGCCAGCATGATGTGGGAGTTGTGCTGGAATACTTTTTCAATGAGTTAGGTTTTTATCACATCTGAAAGGAAAAATGTGAGTTGTTTCCAAAATTGATTGCAAGCTGTTTTACTGCCTTAATTTTTAGGATAAGGGAAGATTTTTAAACTGTAATGTCTTTAATAGTAGGCAATTAATAAGTAGATAAATTGGGAAGGAAAAAAATTAGTTCTGTTTTTAACTGATTCACTTCTAGTCATCCTCTATCAGCGTTCCAGAAAAAGCTTTAAAAAGTTGAAATCATTTCCAGTAATTCAGGAGAGGATGGGAAGATTCTTAATAAAAAATATAAGCAGTTACCAAAGTTTAATTTTTCAGCAAATTTATTAATATACTGAAGATTTTTAAAGTGCTATTACTAGCATATATATGGAAATATACTTTATTACCTTATCTGTTGGTAGGAGGGTTTGGAGCATTAAGTTGATGTAATAATTTGTTCATTTTTGGGCTCTTCCCTACAAGAAAGACATGAAGGGGCTGGAGCTTGTCCAGAGAAGGGAACAGACCTGAGGGAAGGATCTGGAGCACCAGGAGGGGCTGAGGAAGCTGAGAGGGCTCAGCCTGGAGAAAAGGAGGCTCAGGGGGGACCTTCTGGCTCTCTGCAGCTACCTGACAGAAGGTTGTTGTGAGGCGGATATCAGTCTCTTCTCCCAAGTAACAAGCTACAGGACAAGAGGAAATGGCCTCAAGTTACACCAGAGGAGATTTAGATTGGATACTAGGGAAAAAAAAATCACAGAGAAGGTTGTAAGGCATTAGAACTGACTGCCCAAGGAAGTGGTGGGGTCACCACCCTTGGAAGTGTTCAAAAACCTATGGATGTGATACTTGAGGAATGGCATAATTGTGAACATGGTGGTGGTGCTGGGCTGATGGTTGAACTTGAGTTTAAAGGGTTTTTTCCAGCCTTGATGATTCTAGGAATGTGGTCCATGGGAGTGCAGAAACTGCTGGGAACCTGTCTGAGCAGTGCACTGGAAGCACTTGCTTCAGGCCTGGATGTTCGACCTCTGCCCCTCCATGTGCTGTATTGTCTCTTGTGGTGCTTGAGGGAGAATGTCACTGCTGTCACTTGAAGGCCTGGCATCAATGTCACTGCTGTCACTTGAAGGCCAGGTTCCTCACAGGTGCTTCAGTGCAGAAGGAATGTGCTGTCCCACAAGATCTGCACTGAGAGCCCTGCACTTAAAGTGAGCACCTTGGGATATTTCTGCTGTTTAAGGACAAGACTCTGAATTTAGGGAAAATCTTAAAAATGCTGGCATGGCTGCATTTAAAATTCTGTTTGTTTCTCTCAAATTTTAAGGAAAATTTTCTCTAAACAGTCAAAAATTTCTTATTAAGTCAATGAAAGAGCCATTTGTGGACTAGGGGAGCAGATGCTGTGGGGCTCTCTCCGGCCACTGGTGACCTCTTGGTACGTGTCAGTGGTGGCTTTAAGTTTGCTGAGAGCCCTTTCACCATCTTTATTGCCCAGCAATGGCCTTAGAGGCTCATGAATAGGTTGGTCCAAGCCCAAATTCTGGTCTCAGCTGTGAGCTCTAGGGAAAGGTTGTTAGAATAAAGCAAGTATTTAGTGTTCCTTTCCTTGTGTATTCAAAAGAGTCTGCCTTCTGTTCTTGTGCCTTCCTTGTGCTTAATGAGTGCTGAAATGAGATGATGATTGCTGGATTCTGGTAAACTTTTACTCCCTATGTAACTGTTTCTTGAATCCATATTACCTTTTTACCTTAGTTTGTAAAGGATAATCACCCTTAAAAAACGGAGTCTTGTTGGTAGAGCTCAAGTAGGTGTGACCTACTGTGTAACTTTTCCAGGTTGTGTAGCATAGCATGTGATATTTTATAGAGTGACTGCACTTCTACTTGGAACTCAAAGATAATTTGGTGCTTCTTAGTGTGTTCTCTCCTTGAATGGTTTCATAAGATATGAACTTGTCCTGCTTACAGGTGCCATTTGTGTAATCAGATGGTGGCACCTTCCCTGCTCAGTCTTTGGGCAGTCTGGGTAATCTGTGAGTTCTCTCTCTGTGCTGCATTTACTGTGCAAATTGCATATTGTATATTTTGCTTCTTGCAGCTTCTTCTTTGATTGTCAGTTTATAAATTTCATGTGGTCAAGAAACAAATTATATGGTTCTTTAGCAGCTAGAAAGTTTATAAAAGCAAGAAGTCAAGATTTTTGTTCAGGTAAAAGCAGAAAGTCTGTTTAAACAATCTTCATTTAGAAATTCATTATAATTTTGAAGATCAGTGAAATTACTAGAAAAATATCACTTTAAATAAAAAAATATACAGTATTGAAACCATCAGGTATTAATGTTTTGATTTAGATATTTAGGGTTAAGTGTGATGGATGATTACATTTTGGGCTTTCAATTAAATGTATTATTATCACAACAACTCTTTTGAAAAAGGCATCTTGTGTTTAGTGAGAGAAATAGAATTGCATTTGTTGAATTAATATCTTACCTAGTAATTCCGGGGCTATTAATTTTGAGATGTTCCTGTATGTCTGTGTATCGTTGTACCCATTTCNGCAGTTACCAAAGTTTAATTTTTCAGCAAATTTATTAATATACTGAAGATTTTTAAAGTGCTATTACTAGCATATATATGGAAATATACTTTATTACCTTATCTGTTGGTAGGAGGGTTTGGAGCATTAAGTTGATGTAATAATTTGTTCATTTTTGGGCTCTTCCCTACAAGAAAGACATGAAGGGGCTGGAGCTTGTCCAGAGAAGGGAACAGACCTGAGGGAAGGATCTGGAGCACCAGGAGGGGCTGAGGAAGCTGAGAGGGCTCAGCCTGGAGAAAAGGAGGCTCAGGGGGGACCTTCTGGCTCTCTGCAGCTACCTGACAGAAGGTTGTTGTGAGGCGGATATCAGTCTCTTCTCCCAAGTAACAAGCTACAGGACAAGAGGAAATGGCCTCAAGTTACACCAGAGGAGATTTAGATTGGATACTAGGGAAAAAAAAATCACAGAGAAGGTTGTAAGGCATTAGAACTGACTGCCCAAGGAAGTGGTGGGGTCACCACCCTTGGAAGTGTTCAAAAACCTAAGGATGTGGTACTTGAGGAATGGCATAATTGTGAACATGGTGGTGGTGCTGGGCTGATGGTTGAACTTGAGTTTAAAGGGTTTTTTCCAGCCTTGATGATTCTAGGAATGTGGTCCATGGGAGTGCAGAAACTGCTGGGAACCTGTCTGAGCAGTGCACTGGAAGCACTTGCTTCAGGCCTGGATGTTCGACCTCTGCCCCTCCATGTGCTGTATTGTCTCTTGTGGTGCTTGAGGGAGAATGTCACTGCTGTCACTTGAAGGCCTGGCATCAATGTCACTGCTGTCACTTGAAGGCCAGGTTCCTCACAGGTGCTTCAGTGCAGAAGGAATGTGCTGTCCCACAAGATCTGCACTGAGAGCCCTGCACTTAAAGTGAGCACCTTGGGATATTTCTGCTGTTTAAGGACAAGACTCTGAATTTAGGGAAAATCTTAAAAATGCTGGCATGGCTGCATTTAAAATTCTGTTTGTTTCTCTCAAATTTTAAGGAAAATTTTCTCTAAACAGTCAAAAATTTCTTATTAAGTCAATGAAAGAGCCATTTGTGGACTAGGGGAGCAGATGCTGTGGGGCTCTCTCCGGCCACTGGTGACCTCTTGGTACGTGTCAGTGGTGGCTTTAAGTTTGCTGAGAGCCCTTTCACCATCTTTATTGCCCAGCAATGGCCTTAGAGGCTCATGAATAGGTTGGTCCAAGCCCAAATTCTGGTCTCAGCTGTGAGCTCTAGGGAAAGGTTGTTAGAATAAAGCAAGTATTTAGTGTTCCTTTCCTTGTGTATTCAAAAGAGTCTGCCTTCTGTTCTTGTGCCTTCCTTGTGCTTAATGAGTGCTGAAATGAGATGATGATTGCTGGATTCTGGTAAACTTTTACTCCCTATGTAACTGTTTCTTGAATCCATATTACCTTTTTACCTTAGTTTGTAAAGGATAATCACCCTTAAAAAACGGAGTCTTGTTGGTAGAGCTCAAGTAGGTGTGACCTACTGTGTAACTTTTCCAGGTTGTGTAGCATAGCATGTGATATTTTATAGAGTGACTGCACTTCTACTTGGAACTCAAAGATAATTTGGTGCTTCTTAGTGTGTTCTCTCCCTGAATGGTTTCATAAGATATGAACTTGTCCTGCTTACAGGTGCCATTTGTGTAATCAGAGGGTGGCACCTTCCCTGCTCAGTCTTTGGGCAGTCTGGGTAATCTGTGAGTTCTCTCTCTGTGCTGCATTTACTGTGCAAATTGCATATTGTATATTTTGCTTCTTGCAGCTTCTTCTTTGATTGTCAGTTTATAAATTTCATGTGGTCAAGAAACAAATTATATGGTTCTTTAGCAGCTAGAAAGTTTATAAAAGCAAGAAGTCAAGATTTTTGTTCAGGTAAAAGCAGAAAGTCTGTTTAAACAATCTTCATTTAGAAATTCATTATAATTTTGAAGATCAGTGAAATTACTAGAAAAATATCACTTTAAATAAAAAAATATACAGTATTGAAACCATCAGGTATTAATGTTTTGATTTAGATATTTAGGGTTAAGTGTGATGGATGATTACATTTTGGGCTTTCAATTAAATGTATTATTATCACAACAACTCTTTTGAAAAAGGCATCTTGTGTTTAGTGAGAGAAATAGAATTGCATTTGTTGAATTAATATCTTACCTAGTAATTCCGGGGCTATTAATTTTGAGATGTTCCTGTATGTCTGTGTATCGTTGTACCCATTTCTAGTTATGACCATCTCGTTAATTCTGAATCCAGCTCTTTCTGCAGCCTTTCATCTCCTGTTTGGCTTGCCAAGTAATTGAGTGGCAACTGAATGCATTCATCAAAATTATTTGGTTCCATATTGATAGCTTTTATAAAATGTCCAATATTGTGTGAGTCCAGCTCTTTGTGAAGTTTCACTAACACAGAAATTTTTACTTGGAAAAAGCTCTAAAAACTATTTTTGCATCTTTTTTAGGTCAAATAATGTTTTTCTGCATCATCAAAAAAAAAGTCAAAACATTAAAACTTTGTTACTCTATTGTATAAAAGAAAAATTTTAGTCAAGGTTTTTATTTTCGTAAATATAAGCAAGATGTGGAAATATATACTCACTCTTCATAATTTCTCCTGTATTTGCTAAAGCTTTAATCTTTAACAGCTGTATCATCTGACAAGAGTTTTCACAGATAAATATGCACCACCTTCTGTCTTTACATACTGACTTATCAAGGTCCCTTCCTCCGAATTTGTAGACTAGAGAAAGTCTAGAATAAAATATTCTTTTCCTCTTACTCAAGATTAGACCTATCATTAAGATTTCTTCTTGACTTTTCTTCAGTAGAAGCTGAACAATGTATCTGTATTTTTCTTATTTATTTGAGGTGGAGTTTTTTTAATTAGAATTTTTATGTTTTCTGATAGAAACCAAGGGGATCTGCAGGGAAATTTCTCAGGAATGTCTCATTTTTTCACCAAAGAATATAGATGAGTTTCTCTTAACATAAAAACTTCCTATGTCTACCTTCCCCCCAACTTCCTTTTAACTGCTTAGGAGATTCATCATCCAAAGTTCTGATGGCCCAGATCCCAGCCTTCCCACTGTTTATCCCCATGATCTCCAATTCCTGAACAGTTAATCTTGCTAAACAATATCTCTAAATGCCAAGAAGCCTCATTTGTATTTGCCAAGCCTTGAGGAAGGTACCCATTTCTCACATAAAATGTTGTGATGTTAGATAGTCTTTAGAAAAATCTACTTGGTTTCCATGTATAAGGATGCCCACAATCAATTTTGTCAGAGGGAGGAGGAGAAATACACAGAAATATTAGAGGTGATTAATGTGAATTTTACACATCTGTCATTGCCTTTCCCTGCAGTATTTTAAATATCTGGTAAAAATGGAGTTATCTACACACAACCTATTTCTATAACCCTACTTGATAAGAATGAAATTGTATTCTCACATCCAGCAATGGAAAGTGTGCTTAAAAACCTGTGGGTTTTGACCAAGCTACTGGTCTTTATCCAGAAATGCCAGCTTTCTGTAGAGAAAGCAAACTCCAGTATCAGGCCCCAAAAGTTTTTCTTAAGTCACACAAATACTTTTTTAAGTAAAGTTAAAGGTTGTACATCCTTGGATAAGCATCTGGTTTTTACAATGCAAACAATGATAAAGAAAGCAAAAGCTGGAATAAATCCAGCTACACAACATACAAAATGTCATGGCAGCAAAAAAAGTTTCAAACCTTCAGAAGCTCCAGTTTTAATTTGATCCCTTTGTGGAGAATATTTTAATAGAAAGCTTCAGACTGTGACAAATCAAGTGACTGTGTGTTAAACTGTTTTGGGGTTGTTTTGGTTGGCTTTTTTTAAGCACTTCATTAAGTGTAGGTTTGCATAGATATGGTATCTTTTGAACTGTCATTTATGAGAAAAAATGAAAACACTTTGTTTTTGTAAAGTTCTACTTGAAATGCTGGTTGTTGTTGCTGGATACATGAGAACACAAAGCACCTGCTTAGAGAGGGAAGTCACATATTTTGGACATATTAAACTGGATCTAAACTGGGCCTCGACTGATCACAGAATGTGGGCAATTTGCTTAAACAGCAAACTGATGGCCTGCCTGTTTTGATCTTTTGGTGTAGTATAGAACAAACAGAGGTCCAATAATGGACAAAGCAGAATATTTTAGATTGTTGTCTTTTTTTCTCCCCAGTATATTTACAGTATTTTTTGTTTTATTCTACAATGACAGTTAAAAAAAAAAAAAAAGAAGAACCAGAGAAAACCAAACTGGATAGTTTCTACTTATAAGCATAGTTTTATTGTTTGAAGAGTAAGATGCTTGACTTTAACTGAAATGAAAATATATCTCTTGAACAATTTTTAATGTAGGCATTTGGAACAAAAATTATGTTTGTAGAATACTAATAAAAACAATGCAAGCTGTTTGTGATTGCTTCCAGATTCACTCATGTAATAGCAATTAGCAGTTGTATCCTGTCTTTAATTATATACCCAGGTAGGTGTGACATGTTGGCCCAAGGTGAGGATTTAGTTTAGCATGTTTTAAAGTGCTCACTCTTTTAAAATGCTTTCTGGAAAAAGATTTTATTGATGTTTCAGTTAATTCCAGAATAATAAGTGGGAACTCATGAGAAATAGATTGTCAAATACTATTGAATGTTTAGTCCTTTACTTTCCTTGGCTGTCATCAGAAGCCGCCACTGATAAAGTTGTCTACCTTTTAATTTGAAACCAGAAGAAATTAGGACCATATAATCAAGGCCTGCCTAATGGCATGGGTGGGATTGCTGATTTTAGTTCAGTAGGTCTCAATCAAATACTTCAGCTGGTTTTGAGATATAAGTGAAAAACCAACCTCCTTCAGTACTGAAGAAGACAATAGATCCCTAAAAAGAGGATCATTCACACACCAATAACCAAGAGTTTGCCCCATAGTGCAAGTATGGCAGGAATTTTAAAGCCCCAAAATGCAGGTCTTTGTTCTTTTGAATTCTACATATGTTTTAGTTTAGGATGAACATTCATTGATCCATGCCTTGATTTAAAATCTTTGGCTTTAAGCTTTTCTCTTTTACAGTCCACAGTACAACAGGGCATGATCAGAGCAAATGTGAATAATGGGAAAAAAGTAATCTTAGAAACTCAAGAGCTGAGAAATGCAAAAAGCTTCTTCCTCCCTGAGACTGACACTGTGGGGAAGAAGTTGGGAAGAGGGGAGACCTTAAAAAACAGGAAATTTCATACTTCACAGAAACAGCATTGGATAAGTTTCATAAAAATTTTTGGAGTCTTGTAAGTGGAGTCTCTTTTCCCACTCATACCTACACACATATGTGAGAGCCTGGCTATTATCCTGTATTAGCTCTGATTCCATAAGCTCCACAAAAACCATAGTATTTGTCTCTGTGGTGGTGGCAATGTCTATTAATGTTATCTTTTGTGATTTCATCTTCTCATAATGTCTGAGAGCTCTACTTTAAACCAGCAGTCCGTGATTGTGACCGGTGAGATAAAAATTTCAGCGAGATAGAGAAAACTCAGACTCCTCTGTGTGACAAATTGCAATGACAAGGCTGTGTTGATAGCAGCTTATGATGTGAAATGAAATCACAACCACAATACCATAAAGATGTGTGCTAAGGGCATCTTTACAGAGCTTGAAGTGAAAGAAGATATGGTCAAAATGTCTAGTAGACACTGTGTTCCTTCCCTGCACTTCATTTTATTGCTAGTGCTGGTCAGTGCTGCTCCATAAAAATACTTCATGCATTTCAGACTCTTTTTTTCTTTTCTTTTTTTTTTTTTTTTTTCCTTTTTTGTTTACCTTTATTCCANCTGTGTACCTTTATACCAGCTCCTGTGTAATGGATACAACCAACATCTGAAAATTAGCTAAATTCGTTATACAATGACTATAATTACTGGATTGTGTGACATAACCATTTGATTGGATTCGTTCCATTGGCTGAACAATCCATTTGAAGAACAGACAACAGGAAAGGATAAGTAACAGCAGTTACAGAAACACTCTGGGAAACTTCAGGGAGCTGCACCAATTCCTGTATTCATATTAGCAATTTATATGACTGAGAAAATACAAGCTGACAGGAGAAGTCATTTTGTGAATCTTTATTGGATATTAAGGAGGAAAGTTCAGTTGCTCAAATATTGAAATCCAAAGACTTTTTTTTTTAATTTGATTTTTTATTTTATTTTATTAAAGGCAGGCTGGATGGGAAAACAGCACTTGAATCTACAGATGAACATGGGAAATGGCACAAGAAACTTATACTTTCACGTATACTTGAGTAGTGACCTCTGAATTAGCCAAAATTTGGGATTCTAGGAGGCAAAAAACTGTCTCTGGAAATGACAGGAAACGGCCATTTCAAAACTGAAAGGTAACATGATTCAAAATTTATATAATTTTTAATAATAAAAAATATTGTTAAGCCCCTGAGGGGAAAAAGAAGTGTCTCCAAATCAGGACAAACATTTGGAGGTGATATTCTTTCAGTACAGAGAGATGTGCTCTCAGGGAACAGTTGCAGATATCCTTGAAATTATTTTAATTTCCTGATATGATCTGCTAAATAAATTGCTGTTGAAGAACTGAGTTTCCACCTTCTGAATAACTAATGGAATCTATAATCAAATGGGGAAAGAAAGAAAGAAAGAACCAAACAATTCCCACATCGGACCCTTTCAAGAATAGTTTTCATAAATATTACTTTTATTTCTTGTTTATTAATTTGGTTTTAGTTTATTCTTTCTAGCATTGCTGTTCTAGTTAACTACCATTTAAAGGGTAATTATCAATTACCACTTCTATAGTTGCTGTAGATGGTCTTTTGCCTCCTAAGGTTCAGGTGTGTTATACTTCCATTCAAAGTCTGGTTTTGCATTGATTTCTGTCCCATCACACAATTAAAACAATAAAAAACATATTCTTAATGAAGTGGGAAGAGTGCAAACCAATAATCACTATAAACAGCATTCCTGCTGTTGATTAAAGAACAAGCAATAACTGATAATAGAGCATGCAAATATTATTTTCTACCAATAGGTGCCACTATAAGCTAATTAAGCTAAAGTATTTAATGACAGGTTTAAAGGAGACATTAGGAAAACACAGTCAAATATTCCCAACAAAGCGCACAAGTTATTTTAGTGACTTTTTATTATCTATCTTCTTTCTTTTTCTCTACGGTAGAAACATCAAGGCAGTCTTAAAACGTGTTCTGGGGCAGAAGTGAATTGTTTGCTCATAGGCATTTGCCAAGTGTTTCTGTCCCTTTTGCAGAGGGAACTCTGCAGTGCTGCTGGCACAGGGCAGGGGCAGGGGGTGAGTGTGGTGTCTGCAGCCCCCAGAGCCTCTCACACTTGCTGCAGGTTCACCACCAGCCAAAAAAAAAGGGGATTTGGACCTACTCCTGCTCAACTTTCCAGAACCAGGATGGTTGAACTGAGTAACCCAGATGATAATTGTGCCTCTACACGGTTTATCCTTTTGGGGAACCCATAACCTTTCTCAGGAGTGCTGATGGCAAAGTTGGTCTTCAGTCCCTTCCCTGCTCCTTCTCCCCTTTATGCAGGACAGCTGAACAAACACATCCCTTGCTTCTGCCTCTGCTTTGTAGATTTTGTAATCAGTCTCCTTTTTTTAAAAAAAAAACTCTTTATCAGGCAGTTTTCAGGGGAGATAAACAGCAGAGAGTGATCCACCTCAGCTGAGTCCTGCCAGTGCAGGTTTCAGCAGCTGGACCTAATTTATAGGAAAGAAATATTTATGGTGGAAGAATAGAGTAAACTATCACTGCGGTATTTCTTCAGTCAGATTTTCCATTTTAACCATCATAAAGATATATTTCAACTCAGCCTCACCAAAATGTGGCTCATGTGAGGGTTTTGTTAGCAAAGCCATGGAGTATCACTGCATTTTTGTAATGCAAGTGAGCTCCTAACCTTCTCCCTGTTGTAGATATCTGTAGCCAACCATGTAATTTAATCTCATTCTTATTCAGTCTTAATGGAAAGATGACCTTTCAGCAGATTAAAATTGATTTGTTTATAAATGTGCTAGTCTTGTCAAAGCTTTGTTCTTACAGACAATAATTTTGCTATCATCTGCCTGATGCTTATCAGTTTTTCATAGCAGCTGTAATGATTTTTTTATCTACCTTTTGAAAAAAAATCTTTTTTTTTTCCTTTTTTTTTTTCCTTTTTTTCCCCCCAATACAGACAGCCTTGCTTGGCATCTCCTCATCCACGTTCTCTGTGACTCTCCACAGCTTGGGCAGTGTCACTTGTGACACATCCCTCTGTCTACCACATGAAATGTCACATGTAGTTCCTTGTCTTTAATTCCTCTGCTCCTCTTTCATTTTAAGCAAACACATCCATATCCAACAGGGCCAGATCAACACAATAATGTGAAAAGGAAAAGCTCCTTGTCAGCACATGCAGTGCTTTTCATCCCAAATTTTGCTTTCTTTTCAGCTAGATTTTGCTAGTCATGGTTGTACCACAGTTGCATTGTCTATGTATAGACTCTATTGCTACTGTAAGAATGGAGATAATGTCATTGCCACTTTTTGTGGCACTCACCAGATTCAACCCCTCATCCATTTTACAGCCTGTCTTCACTTCCTCAGTGTTGTTTGGGTGGGGATTTCGCGTGGGTTTATTTTTAGAGTAATTGGCTTGAACCTATCACAGCACTGTGTTCTCTGTGGGGTCTTTTTGTAAGGAGGAAAAGTAATGCACTTCCCAGATACAACAGGGAACATGGAATTAATTCCTGTGCAGTTTTTCCACTGCTGGTTGGGAATTTCACATCACATCAGTCTTATTTCCAAATGCAAGCATGCAGGTGTCTGTACAGAAAGCCAAATTTTGAGCACTATTAAGATAAAATATACTGAGGACCCTCCTGTTGGTGGCAGCAATAACTTACATTTAACTTGTAAGAAGTTGCAAAGGTAACAGAGCTCCTTTGCAGTCTGCAGTGCCTGCGTGTAATAATGGGCTTGATGTGCATTTGAATGCTCTACATTGATCCTTATCTCTTAATAGCTCTTTAATCCAGACTTAAAATCACACATTGGGTGTAATGTACAGCTAATATTTTGCATAAGCTTGTGAATCTGGACTAAAGAGTAGTAATATGCCAGGAATGTTTAAACTTCCAGGAAAATTACCCTGGTTCTGGTGTTCAAGGTTTTTTGGTTTGTTTTGTTGTTGCTATTTTTCTTTTTTTTTTTTTCTTTCTTGTAAGAAGAAATATGGTCCAGTGTTTGTGTGTTCTTCAGGGTGCAGTAGCAGAACTTTTGTAGTTTCTGCAGTCAGCACATTTTGGATACTGGCTATACAGCTGTTCTTCCAGGGGGAAAAGGGTTGGAATAATATTGCAGTATATTGCAATGCCAGTTGCTGAAGTTGACTTGCACTAATACTTTGACACAAAACTTTTGAAGACCATTATTGTCTGTATTTCTTAATGACTGTTTCTGTGCTGCAGCTTCAAGCCTGAGCCAGGCAGTGCAGAGTGATGTGTGCATTGGCAAGTGTTGGTGTGGCAGTGACTCCCAGGAACAACCAACCAGTTGTGAAGTGTTTCTGTTGGGGTTAGTGAAGAGGAGATCGGCACTTGGCAAAGGACAAAATGAGTCCAGAGAGAAAGGACCGACAGAAAGCAGCCACCCCCAAAGTCTTAATGAACTGTCATAGCTGTTTTAATTTCAGCCATCTGTACTCCAAAGGAAGGCAGTCTATCCAGCAGAACTGTTAGAGAAAATCTAGAAAAGCCTGGAACACCTGGGTTTGCCCAGAGTTCTGGTGCCAGTGGCTTTGCACGATTGTAACATCCTGGGTAGCAACCCAAAACTTTGACTTTGCTGTCACAACTCTGAGGAAAGCACAGCGTTCCTGCTGAGCACAACTGGATGTGTAGGTGGAACTTTATCTCAGTCTTTTCAGTTCTAGAAGAAATTATTCTGTTTCTGGTCCTTCCCTTCTAGAAGCCGACCAGGCTGTCCTGTATCTTTTCTGGCACTGCCACAGACTGTACCAGGTTACTACAGAGATGAGGAGATGAAGCCATAATTCAATAGAGAATATGTTTTTCTTGGTTTATTGATCACCTGGCTGGGAGTTCTGTTCATTTATTTATTCCCCCTCTAGAACCCTCCAGTTTAGACTTGGAGATTGTTAGGCAAAGGACCTCAGTTTGCAATGAAGGAAGTTGATTTTCTTTCTAATTACAAACCAAAAAACCAAAAAACCCATTTCACTGAGGTGCACATTTAAGATATCCCAAGATTTTTAAAAATGAAGAAATTTATTTTTAATAAAGTAATGGAAGTCAGAAATTAGCCCTCACTATTTTTTTGTTTGTTTTCTTTGTTGTTTTTTTTTTTTTAAGCCATAGGATATATATAACGTGTATTTTACGTCAGGCAAGTTTTGTGCAGAATCTCCTGTATCACCACATTTCTGAACAAAATCACAGCTTGTAAGAGTGTGTTGGACAGTTGCTGAGTAGATGTCCATGGCCATTAACTTTCATCAACCACTTTCAACACATTTTATATTATTACTTCATAAAAGTGCTTAGCATCCAGAGGTCCAATGCAATGTAGTTAATAACAAAAGTTTATTGCTTTTTATCGGAAATCACTCCTTCAAAGTTGTAAATATTTTCCTATCTCAAAACGTGAATTCCTGTTATTTCTTTGTGCTTATTTTGCTTTGCTAAATATGGCTTTGTGTCTCAGAAATTATTTTATCTCGTTGTTATACTTAACTGAAGATAGACACACAGAGAATTACTGTTCATGTGGTTTGTTGTGTTTGTGTCACTGCACTTTGCAGAGCTGTTTCTTTGCAGAGGAATTCTTCCAATATTTTGCTATTGTAGAACTAGAATTTTGGGGCTTTTTTTGTCCTGAATGTATCTCCCCACCCAGTATTTAGTTACTGTTTTTTCCCTCAATGCTTATTTTTATGCCTGAACATTTAGCATATTTGGCTGCAAAGAGAAAGACAAATACAAAACACGAGAGCTGATTTTCTTCATTGTCTGTATTCCCAGCCAGCTATGTTAGCCAAGATCCATGCCTAAATAAATACAATTATTTGTATTGTTCTGACATCTTTTTCAATATGTACACTGGATTGTGACAATATTGTTTACTTTGTTGTGACCATCAATTCAGAGATTCCCCAACCCTCCCAGCAGATGTGACAGAGCAGGGACAATCTCTACTGCTGTTCTCATCAACGCAAAAGCCTTTGCCTCTTGAGGAACCAACTTGAAATACTGTTGCTCTTTCTGACCATCAGGATGGGGGATCCACAGGCTATGTCATTTTATGTGTCTTTCTGAACAGTCTTTAACTAAAGGAATACCCCAGAAGGCAAAGACTCCTTGATTTGTCACCAGTAGTTTTTTCTAGGATGAGCTTTTGCTCACTGTGCCAAGCTGAAGAGCTGCATGTTGTGCTGAGGCAACTCACTCACACTCAGCTCATGATGGCATCTTGATTATTTAGTTTGTAGATTTTTCTGTCCACCCTTCAAAACTGTATAAAGGTTAAGGAAAAGTATCATTATCAGGCTGGAGCAGTGAATTTTATGACCTTCAAAGTTACAGGTACTTCATTCTCCATATATTTGGGTTTTTTATATTGTGCCTTGAATTGTGTCTCCATCATCTTGCTTCAAAAACCAAGACTGTTTTGTTCTCTAAAGAGAGCTGGTTTTCTCGAGTACAATGTTACATTCCTTAGCTGTGTTTCCCATACTGACTGATTTGAGCCTGTTGATATGAACGACAGTCAAGGTTGTCATTGGGATTTCATTGAAATAAATTCTCTTAACATACCAAAAACATATCTGACTTGATAGAAAGTAGGAACTTTGTGGGAAGTTGGAGGGTGCAAGACAGGAAGAAGGAGCAAGTGGTTGTTTTTCTGTTTTTAAGCCGGAGTTTGGCCTAATTTAAATTCTTAGAGTATTAAATGTGCTATTGTGAGAGAATTCTTTAAGAATGCACTGACAATGTTAGAGAATTCAAGCTGGTAACTCTTCAGTGTCAAACCTTTGAACTGATTTGGTTTTGTTCTTCAGCTTACAAAGCACTTTCTTAATTAGATTAGCCTGCCACAGGCTCTTGGCAAATTCAAACTTTAGTGGCAATAAGAACAAACACAATTAATTAATCCATACATGAGAAAGGAAGGGATAAATGGCCCGATTACCCTGACAGGGAAAACTCTGCTGTAACCTCCAAGTTCCACTATCACTCATTGCAGTTCTTTTATGCAACCGTGGGTTATACAAATGTGTCTAGTGGAAAGCATGAAAAAGTTACTATGACATATACTTCAAAATTTCCTCTGATTTATAAAATTGCAATCCAATTGCTTATTTTTCGCTTGCAAGGGTTACAAATTTTCCATTTCAGAAAGACAAAACTGGCCTCAGGAGCACCTTATGTGTCCTTATTACAAACATTTAAAGTTGGCATTAATATTTATTTCAGTAATGTTGCTTCAAAGTGTGGTCTGATGTTTTAATTTTGCATGACATTTGAGAAGCAGCTCAGTCTAAGTGATTTTCTGTAAATACGTTGACTTTATAATATTAAAGTCTTTATTCTTTGGTGCAAGTTAATAGCACTGTTACCATGGAACACTTGTTCCTTTAATTTCATATAAATTTAAATTTTATGATGTTTGCTTCTCCAAGATTACATAATCCCTTTTTATTGAAAAGAATCACAATTATGCAAATGATGATATCCAAGGAGACAAGCAGCAATTAACTGCAAAAGACAAGCTGTTACCAAAAGAGTTTACTCTCAATGAACAAAACAGGACCTCCTTTATAATAAACCTTTATTTAAAGAAATCAATTTGGCATAGTTTCTAAAAGAAAGCAATTCATTCAGACAGAAGTTTCTAGTCTTAGGACTCTGCTCAAGAGTATCTTTGAGTTTTTTCCTTTGACTCTAAATGCATTATTTCTGTACACTTCAGATGGAAAGCAGAAAGCTTCAGCATAAGTGTGGACTCTGCTGACTTTGTTTCTGAGAAAGCCCATAAAAGATTTGTGTTTTGACAGGAAGCTATTAATGAAGCAAAATAATAATCTGTAAGCATGGAGTTATCCAGTCTGATAGTCTGAGCAACCCGCTCTAGTGGAAGGTGTCCTTGCCCTTGCAGGGCGATTGGGGGTAGAAGATCTTTAAGGTCCATTCTAATCCAGACTGTTCCTTGAGAGTGACCAGTCACAGCTCTGGAAAAGTAAAATAATGCTCGAAGGAGCTGTGTGGATCACAACAAACCTCCCCAGAGAAGGCATGTCTTTAATCTAGCCGCGTGCCATGCACTCCAAATGATACCAGAGTCTCCTGTGTGCTTTGGAATGCACTTTAAAATCTTCACAGATGGCTTGAGAACATACTTAAGAGCCATCCCTCCTTGGATATCTCCCCTGTGCTTGATGGGATAGTTATGCTGCTCCAGATATGGGCAGACTTGCAACTGTAGGCAGTGTATGTGCTGTTAGAATTAATTTTGCTTTCCCAGTTCCCTGTGTAGAGAACTAAGCAGTGGTGGAGGAGGAGGAAATAGCAGCCGGTTTCTGAGGTGAAAAGATTTGTTTTCCTCAGTAACTTTGATACTCTGAGCTGTTAAGGAAACTCAAGGGAGATTGTGGAAGAGAAAATAGGAGGTCAGGGTGGGATTTGAACTGGTCAGAGAGCAAGCAAATAGTGTCACGGACTAAAGTGTGACAGGGCTCATGCAGGAGCTACCAAAACCCTCTCTGCCACTGCATACTGGGTAATACATGTAATACCAAACCTATTTCCCCTTGCTTCTTTATAGGTAATAGTGAATAAACAATGTGAGTGAAATCTGGGTCTAGGGCTATTTCCTCCAAGAAGAAACACAGATGTACTTTTCCTCCTCCACTTTCCCTCCCAGTCAATCAGCCACAGGAGCAGCCTGGGCAGGGATCCATCAGACTTTAGGGAGGCTGTTGCTTCAAACACAGTTGTTACAGTTGTGCATGATCTCAGGAAAGTCTCATGGCTGCCAAGAGTCTGAAGAGTGTCAACAGATTCTGTGTGCTTTAAATCACAAGAACTGTCAGAAAGTTTCATAGCTACAGATAACTGAGATTAGTGCACCTGGGAAAATATTTTTTCCATTAGTGGCCTTCCCTCAAAGTCAAAGATTAAAAAAAAGCTCCCCCCACCTTAGCAAAGGAAAATAGATTTCAAAATTTTTCTTATAAGTGTAAAACAGTGAGACCTCATTTTATATCTTCTATTTGCACTTCTCTAAACATTTTATAATGGGTAAATACTAGGTGTGGTAAACATATAGTATCACATTTTATGGGTAGGTCAACACTGAAAATAAAGATATTCTGTGAACTCTACATTAAATTCCTTCTTATACAGGGCTTTTTCAGTAGTGGTAGTCACAGAGTTGTGAGGCTGTGTACTGGACAGTTACCTACCCTGAACACAATGAACAGAGATGATATCAACTTGGAATTACAGAGTTCATTTGGATTGGTTTGGTTTGGTTTTGCCAGTTTAATTTTTTTCATGCTTTAGGATAACACTAATGTGCAAAAGGATTAGAATTCTCTCAGAGATGAATGTCAGACAAGTGCCAGTAATGCAGCTGATACACTTTGCTGATGCACCGTGCTGGGGTTAAGGTGCAGCTGTGAGGACCAGAGAGAGGGAATTCAGAAAGTTTTTGACACTGGAAAAAGGTTGTAATAAACTGTGTGCAGGAGCAGGGTAAAATTGGCATTTCAGTGCAGTGTGAATGTCAAGTCATAGAAAGGTGTTGACCTCTAACCATCAATTATATTTACATTCCTTCTCTGTGCTCCCAGGTGCTTTGTCCCAGAGTTGCTAATACCTCTCAGCTGTCATTAAAAGCACTGCACTTGGACAGTCTCTGCTAAGTGGAGTGATTACATTTTCTTTGGTGAATATTATGTGTAAGGAGTGGGCTTGACCATGTCTTTTAAAAGTAACACACTTTGGACATCACATGTGGTAACATCTGCAAAGGTCATGGTGGAACAGGAATCAGATGGATCCACCCAAGTGTAGTTTGGATTTGGCTTTCTCAAAAAATAGGATTTTTGTATGAATCAAGTAAAGCTTGCAAACTGTCTGGAAAGCCAAGTTTCAACCATGCAGGACTTACTGTGTTTATGCTTTATTAATGAAAAATCAAACCCCAGGCAGAAATGGAGGGTTGATGACGATCACTTTGTAATGCCTGTACAGTAAAAAGGGAAAACCAGCTGTCAGGATGCAATATAGGCTGAGGGAACAAACCCATCTACTTCTGTTACTACATTGGGTCAAAGAATAGCTTGTTTATTTATTTAAGGCTGAGTGTGGAGGACAGAAAACACTTTGGAGAAATTGGTATAATATACAGAAAAACAATGAGCAATTTAATAATAACTAGAGTTTATAACTGATACAGTCACTTTTCAGGAGTCCCTATCTAAGTTTTTTATGGAGATCTATTTAAAATACTGCAAATTTAGCAAAAACATAACCATAATTTTGATATCCATGCTGCTGTAAAGCTACCAGGGAACCAGAATCTAAAGACACAGTGAATATGGAAAGAAAAGGTTAATGTTTGTGGAAAGGTTGTTTTGAATGGAACCAGAAATGTGTAATACTTACAAAAGGTATTTGTGTGATTAATTTGAATTTCTACTAGAGCTTTAGCAGGGTTACAGTTTAATGAGCTACAGCATCTTACTGAGGTTCTTCTAGACTAGACAGCTCACAAACAGCTTTTAATTCTGCAGTTTAAATAGTACATGAAACATAACCAGGCCGATTGGTGTGATTTGGGAATTATCTAAATTGTTTCAAAATAAATTTGTAAAATAACCCCACAAACAAGCAAAAACTTCAACCAAACAAAAGCAAACAACAACAACAAAGCAAACAAAAAAAACCAAAAACACCCAACCAATGCCAACCAAACAAGCCCCCTCAAATCTCAGTTAAATAAAATGGCACCTTCAGGTAATATTGAAAATATGTTTGCTTGTTTGTTTTTTTTTTTTGGGGGGGGGTGTTCACATTGCTGCCTTGATTTCCCCACATGCATGTGTTACTGAACTCCAAGGAATTTACATGGGATTCTTGGAAATTTGAAGTTCATCCACTACTTTGTATTCTTTTTGGCTGTAAAATACGTGCTCACATTACCAACTCTTGCTTTGAGGCCAAGAATCATTTTTACATTTGTTTATAGAACCTATAGGAGGTTTTGATACCAAAATCTCTCTGAAGATCTCAGTTTAGAAATAGTGAACTCCCCTTAAGTAATAAAGTGAAATAGGTGATATTCATATGACACAACCTTTAATGAACAGAGCAGAAAAGAGAGGAGATACCACTCAGATAGCCCTTAGGAAGAGTTAAAAGCACAGACAATCTGCTGAAATAACACAGAAGGATTTTTGGTTCTGTTTGTGCACAGGAGATTTTGGGGGGCTTAGTGGGAGAGATGGAGGAGATTGTACACAGAGTTTCTGCTGAACTTGCTCCAAAAGACCTGCAGATGATGAAAAGTCCAAGGCTTTGCACGGCTGAGCTCAGATGAAATCTCTGTTGTCTGATCTCTCAACTATTCTTTCGTGAAGTAAAAAGATATTTTCCCTTTTAGAAGTACTAACACCAAGTTTTATTCTGTAAATCCAGAAAACAGGCACCCAAACCTGCCAGAATTAAGTATATCCCTGTAGGGGAACATTGCTGATATTTACTGTAGCAAATGTTTGAAGGAATGAGTCTGTATATATAAATATTGATAAAATAAAATCCCCCCCTTCTCTCTCCTCCCACTCCAAGTGCTATTAGAGGTAGGGACAATGAACCACTTATATTCTGTGCAGCATTTCATTAATTTATTTACTATTAAGAACAAACTTACCCTTTATAAAACAGGGCAAAGCTTATATTTGTGTTTCAGTAAGTATCTTATCTAGACTGAATATTTTTTTATTTTTACTTAGAAACATTTTTTTCCCATACTACAACCATATACTTTTAGAAATTATTAAAAAGGAATATGAGGTACCAAACATTCTCTGTTTTCTCTATTTATTCTCTCTGACTCATTTAGATACAACTGTGAAGGGAGACCTGACTCTTAAGTGTGGCCAAACCCAAAATGTCAGGATTTGAGAAATCTCCCATAAATTTGTCAGGCTGAGGTTTCTCTCTCAAATCTGATATTCTCAGGTGCTTATACTTCTAAATAAAACACACCTGATAAATTCAATCAGGCAAAAACAAGCACAAGTTGAAGGCAGTGGTGCAGAAAACACTCTGGAAAGCTGGAGCACAAAGCCTGATCTTCAGAATATGTGGTAGATACAAAGATGTATGAAGTTTGGAGGTGGGAAAGGGAAAGTCAAAGAGGAGTGGTGAGACAGAAAATAAATAAATCCTGAGTTTAACTTGAATATGTTTCGGGTTTTGGTTTTTGTTTGTTTGTTTTTAAGGGAAATTAAAAAGATATAAAGTATGAGAATATGAGCTTAAATTAATATAACTTACAAATCTTTCCAGATATATTTAGAGGCAAAATATAAAATTTATGATTTTTATATCAGTGTGTAGAAGAAGAAGTAGGAACTTCTAAACTCAGTGCATTCCCAGTCATTTCTTTCAGGCTTTTGATCATGGTATAGAAGTGTAGCTTGTACTGTCTTTGTAGGATCACTTGGAGATGGCTGGCTGAGTTTCAAGTCCTTTTTCTCTTGGGAAGTCAAGTCTTTTCCAGCTTCCTAGTAATTAAAAAGAAAAAAAGCAGACTCCCACGGTGAAGGTATGGCATATCAGCACAATTTTTATAATGCTGGAGTAGAATGACTTCATAAGCTTTGGAAGGACAAAAAAAAAAATCAAGTTAGTGCTTTTGGTTCTACATTAGATCATATTCTGTAGCTCCTGATTGCACTCTGGTGTGGTTGTCATTTTATAACTCTGAGTTTGAGCCTTGGCATGAGAATGTGCATGTTTGTACCTTAAAATCCACCTCTTGGAGAACAGCTTGTTTTGTGTATCTCAGATGTGTTGTACTTGAAAAGATAAATATGTTTTTAAGCTTCTCAGTTCTGTTGTCAAGTTCAGTTTCCTCTGTTCTTCTGTCTTCCTTAAAAATATAAAATCTAGTTATCCTGAATTCAAAAATAAAGTACCTGACTTGAGGTGTGGCCATTCAGTCTTTAGTTTACATAATGCAATAAAAAAGGAGGCAAAAGGGCTCTCTGGACAGCAGAAAAATACTGGTAATTATTATAATTCTGAAAATACATGTTATGGGTTAATCCTACTGTCACAAATTACTGCAAGGAACTGTGAGCCTGGATAGAAAACACAGGCAATCTCACATGTGAGAGAAGTCTCCAAAGGGAATCTCGCTGTGGTGTATATCCATTGTATTAGAGCCAAAATATACTGCTGGTGGTGGGCTATAAATCTAGCCAGGAAGATGTGCAGCTCAGGCCTCACCACAGTGCCAATTTATGCTGCTGTCTGTAGTAATCACAGTTCCCACTTTGGATCAGAGGGGGTGGGGAGAAAGTATTTTCAAAAGAAGGAATAAGAAATCCCAGAAGAATGAATATTCCATCAGGAGAGTATCATGAGATGAAGTATTCTATTTATATTTGTATTGAATTCCTGCTGTGAAGGGAATTGCTACAATTTTACAGCATCATGTAGAACTTCGTGTTTCTTTAGCTGTGAAGGTGTTCAGGAAGGTTTTTGTTCTCAGCTTGCTTTGCTTTGTGGCATTGGTTAACTTTGTCTAAAGATGTTGGTTGTCATTTGCCACGGGGTGACTTGCACCTCTCATGGCTGCAGGAATATTTCAGACAAGAGACAATCATTTAGGAAGCAAGAAAACCTTTCCAAAGTGTTTGTAATGTTTGTACACCACCTGTATCCACCTCTCTGAAATGTTCTTTTCTCCATGTCACAGTGCTCGGTGTAAGCTGCTGCTTCAAAGAAAAGGCTTTATCCTTGGCTCAGTTTTGACCCTTGATACTATGGATCTTATGGATGTCAGGTATTGCCTAGGTGATTTTTGAGACACGATCTGAAATAATCTTATTACGAAATACTGGCTTTAGGAATGCTCTCTGAAATAATACACTCATTTAAAAGGAAAGTGAAATTACTTTGAACAAAACATTTCCCTTCTCTGGAATGAGAAAGCACAAAGAAACAGGCCAGAATGTCATATTCGGTGTGGGCACCTACCTGACATGAACAACAAAGAAATAGGTGGCATAAACAGAGCAAAAATTAATGACTTCCAGTAGAGGAATTTATTTCATCTTCCTGGTGGGAGGATTTGGATCTTAATATTTAAAACAACACTTGTAGGAAAAGTAATTTAGAACCTAAAAAAAAGTAAATGAGTAACATGGGAACTGCTAAAGCAATAGATACTCTGTGTGGGGTAACACACAGATAAATGGATAAATCATTAATAAGTTACTGAATAACTCTTTCTTATTACTAGGGAACCTTCTAATGTCTTAGAAAACTTATTCATTGATACTTTATATTGACTTGCTCTTCTTCCAACATCCTAATTCTTCTGGTATTTATTTCTGTGGCGTGTATCACACTCCTGAACTTGCAGGAACCCTGACTTTGTGAAGTCTTTATTTTTCTGGTATGAACAAGCCAAGAATTCCTAATCTGCACTAATTTAGCAGACCCTTTTTTCCTGACCTGCCCCATCCATTCCACAACAACTCCATTTGATCATATTTTGCAGTGATATTAGTTCTTCCCTATAGGTGCTTCAAACACCTCTTTGAGATGTCTTAGAATAATATTTTAAATTTCCTCAGCTACATCCCACTGTTCTTTCTGGTTTGAGCCACAGAAATGTGGTCTTATCCTTTCAAGTTACTAATTACAGCTGAAATTCTTTTTGTTACCCTTTAAGAGAATATCTTGGATTTTTTGTTGATGCTGCGATTGGTGGTAATTGTGTCTTTCACTTGTAGGTACAAAATGTTAAGATATTTCAATTCTTTCAAATGTTCACTAAATATTTCCTTGTGATATGAAGACATGCACTGCCCACCAAGGTGCCATACAGAAGGTGTTCCCAGCACTGCTTTGGGATGCTCCCAGAGGTGACTCTTGTTTGCAGTTTGTGAGCAATGCTCCAATGCCCTACACCTGCTCCAGTAGCTTTAGTGCTGTTCCACAGCACTGTGCATGCTTTATGGCAGCACTCGGAGCACAAGATGAAGTGCTGGAAGCCCCAGAATCCTGATGCATGGCATGGATGTAACTCTGGATGCTTTGGATACAAAGCCAAGCACTTGGGCCTCTACTAACGAAAGACCAACACATACTTTTTTTTTTTTTTAATAACAGATTTATTCTTAATAAATCTTCAAAAACACAAGGTAGTGATCATAAACAATTGCAAGAATTTGGTATCAGAACCTGCAATGGCAAACTTATTATGATAACCACATTATGGAAAAGTCACTGTGCCATCCATTCCATCTTTATTCAAAGAACTGAGACAGGAAAGGTCCAAAGATGGTTGGAGGTCAAGTGAAAAGTGTGACTTTAATACAATCATGATATGAAAACCAAATTCCTCCTTGCTGAATAAAACATCTGCCTTCTATGTTGTGTCTGTCTGGCCATACAACACTGCTGTCTGCAGATATTTAGTACTTTAAAATCCTTTTGTCCTTCCAGGACTTGAGAATTGAGTTTCCCTAGGGAGAAGTTCTAGACCACTAAGATTTTTGTGATATTTATTCAGGGCTGTAATTAATTTAAAATAAATGAATAAAAGTAAACCTAATCACTCTAAACATCAACACAGAAGGTCTGGATGTTCAAATCTGAACAGCTCCTTGCTATCAGCATTATGTGCTCTTGCATATATTCATTCTGTAGCAAATAACAGTTAAATAAATACAGTTGCTTCATCCAACACCAAATAATCCATCTTTAAAAGTTTTAGTAAGGCCAGGCATCCTTGTGGTGTCTCAGCCGCAGAACACCTTGGGAGTTAAATGGGAATGACTTCGTGTTGGTGTTGTTCAAAATCCTTGTGCTCATGCCAGTCATCCTTCAACAACAGTGTGAAGCTCATTGAGAAAGTCTTGTGCTGACCGAAATGAAGGGGTTTCACTGGACTGTCTGATTCTACCAAACCATTTGAGATTGACTGTCACCATCAGAGGCACTTCACTGCCACATCAAGATAACTAAACATACAACTTTTGCCTTTGTTTATCTCTCCAGGTTTCAGCCTTTAGAGTGGAAACAGGAGGAGTATATGTGATGATGTTGATTGACATATATAGGAGAAAATTAATTCATTTAATGTGGAGAAGAAAGACACTTAGAATAATGACAGGAAAAGTGCAAGCTTCAGAAATTATTTGGAAAATCTTAGAAATTGAAGTATCTATTACGGTTTGTTTTTTTCTTTATTTCTTTTTTCTTTATTTTTTGAGTAATAATCTTTATAACTTTCTTGAATGACAGATGTAAAATGTCAAAATCTGATTCTTCATGATAGAAGGATGGTGAAGGATTACAAAGAAAAGCAATAACAGAAAAGAAGAGAAAGATGTGGATTTTCTTTCTGTCTATTATCTGACAACTTCTGTTTTACTGCCATCCTACATATGTCTTCTAATAAAAAAAACATTTTATTCATAAAAATTGCCACTTTACAGTGTTAGGAAAAGAGGAATTTGCAGTTTTGCATCATTCAATGAGAAAGAGAACAGAGGGGGATAGACAATCACCTGCTTTCTCTGGTCATCCTATAATGGCAAATACACATTCATCTCTTTCTGACCCTTTTAGCTCCTCTTTTTCTGTCCTTCACTCTTGCTCTTCCTCTCCTCCACCTCCTCTTCCTCCTTCCTTTCTGTAAAGCTCTTCACATCTAATCCCATTACTTTGCAGTTTGTCTTCTCCATGTCTCAGTTTTCCTTAGAGAATGTTTGAAAGTGTTGGGTTGCATATTCCCCTCTTGCAGATCACCCAAAACATGTCTGTGCTCTCCCTCTTGAGGAGAGTTTTGTGCCAGACAATGAATAGCAAAAGTCTGTCTTTGACAGGAATACATATACTGACCTTCAATTAAGCTGCAGGTTAAGACAATACTGGAAAATCAATAGCTCATTTTCTGTCTTTTGTGCTCAGATTTTGATGTTTACTAAGATAAAGGATGACAAGGCTGAAGGCAGGAATCTTTGCAGAACATCCATTGATGTTGCCAGCGGCTCAAGGGCCAGGTATGGCCTAATCTTTGCAAAGCTCCCAAACACCAATATGTCAATAGGTATCAACTGTAGCTTTATAGGACATCCACTGCCTCGGAATTTTCAGCAAGCAGCATTTGCTGTTCTCTCCAATCTCCTGACCCAGAGGTTCCAAAAAGGGGCCATCAGCAATCCCAAATCAGTTCTTTGGTGGTTACAGTTACTGTGAGGAAAGTCTGTTGCAGGAAGGCTTAAACTCTTCCCATCTAATTTTTAGGTCCAAGCCCTAACTTGCAGATTCTGGTGCATGCAACTTTTACTTTCCTTTTTTTTTTCTATTTATTTTTTCCTGGATATGTGTTTGTGAGAAGGAAATGGGCACCCAGAATGGAAAGGGGACATCGAACTCCACATTTTGGCACAAACGTATCTAGAAAGGTATCTCTTACCTACAATTTATGTTTATCTAATTATACACACAATGACAATGGATTAATTAACCAGTGAGGCCAAAGTGAATGATTCCAGGCAGGTCCTCTTTATGGCCAAAGAGAAACAATCAGCCAAAAGATAGAAAATCTTGTATACAATAGGAGTAAATGTATTATAATTGACCTCTATTTTTTATTTTGACCAATTTTGAAAAAAAACAAAGCCTTACTTATAATTCCAACTTTTTTTTCC
Source organism: Sakesphorus luctuosus (assembly GCA_013396695.1). NCBI lineage: Eukaryota > Metazoa > Chordata > Aves > Passeriformes > Thamnophilidae > Sakesphorus > Sakesphorus luctuosus. The sequence goes on from VWZD01002478.1 coordinate 804,432, forward strand.
CCATAAAGCAAAAATATGATAAATTTATATTTACAGGAAATAGTGTTTGAACATTATGAGTAGATATTAAAATGATTGTAACAGCAAAAAGGGAAGGACATGAGCCCAGGGAGAACATATTCAGTCCTGGAGCTTCTCCCTGTCATGTGTCAGGAGAGCTCACATGGGGAGGCATCTGCCAGAAAGAGATGAGAGGGGGGGGAGATTCAAGGAAGAAAAGATGCAAATTGGAAGGACAAAATAGTAGAGGAGAAAGGCTAATTATCTGTCTTCCTCTAACTCCCATTCCTCATCTACTGCTGTAATGACAAACTGTTTGACCTTAACTGTAGCTGGAAGTTTTTCCAAGTAATACCCTGGATTTATCATAGATGCATTCATGTGGGTGAACACACAGGCTGAGCAAGTCAGATTTCAATCAGGAGAATATTAGTAATTGCAAAATATCAAAATGAAAATTGACCTTTCTCCTAAATGTATTTAAATTTTGGTCTTAAAGATAATGTTGCTTGTTCTTATTAAACCTTTAAAATTGATAACTCTTGATAAATTTTGTTCAAATCAAAAATAGGATGTAACACATGAACTTGGGGCAACAGTTTGATATGTTGTGCCACGTAGTGTTGGAAACAGTCTTTGGCTTTACCCTAATGTGTGTGTTGGGCCTGCAAATTAAATATTTGTTAGGGTACAAGCTGACCTGGCTGCATGGAGTGTACTAACGAGCTCTGACTGGCAGCCTCCAGTCCTCGACTAAAGATCTGGTAATTGTGACGTGAGACCCTGAAGCAGAAAAGTGTAAAGGTCAGAAAACTTATAATGTCCCTTACAAGCTCCTGGAGGGAGCATTCCCGGGAGACTCTGCCTGTTAAGCAGGAGTACAGAAAGAGGGGAATAGTTTTGTGTGAGGAAAAGGAAATGTAGCCATGTTCATGTGACTGAATAAGAAATCTCCTGCTCGTTCTGTGTTTTGGGCTGGCTCCCAGAGCACCTTTTATGTTGTTTCCCATTTTTCTTTTTTTTTTTCTTTTCTTTGTGAGTCCTGCACATCACACCCTAAAAAAGAATAAAAAGAGTACAATCCTCCTCGGGTGAGGTTTCTGCCTGCCCAATAACGCCTGTGCCATGTGCTTTCCGAGGCACTGGCTGTGCTTGAGTGCAGGGTTGGAGCGGGGCGAGCAGCGCTGGGGGCAACTCTCCTAACGAGCTGTCCAGGTTGCTTTAGAGGCTCTGCTTTACATGCCTCCCTGAGTCAGGAGAAGCCAAAGGGCTGCATGTCCCTACCATTTCTTTCCATGCAGATTTGAAAGAGAGGACAGGTTTTTTGTTGGTTTTTTGTTTTTTTTTTTCCCCTGAACTTTTTCAGCCTGTGATTTTCAGCCTTAAAAGTAACGCCAATGTGCCCTCGGGTATGAGCAATGAGTGTTCATATCTTTAATATTTGGTATGATAAGTCCTTTCCAAGCAATGTACCCGAGTTCATTTCTTATATGACTATTTTATTATCTATTTAAAAAGGGAAAATAAACTCAGCTTTTCCATCAATCACATTAAAACAATGAAGCAGAACTTAAAATGTTGTTTCCTTCCTTCTTTTCCTACAAGTCGAGCAGTGATAAGTAAACTAAAAAGATCTTCTTGTGGGAATATGAAGTCTGGTTAAAACTTTATTTCCAGCTCTCTAAATCAATTTTCATATTTTTACTTTTCATGTTTCTTGACGATGTCCACAGATATTAGAATCAAAATATATTTATGAAGTGAAAATGCAAGGGGTCTGTTCCCAAGGTAGTTTAACAACTCAGAAAATAATAGTCAAGTCCTATAAGGACAAGTATCAAGGCTCTATTTCTTCCACAACTCAATATGATTTTATGAGAGATTCCTCAAAATGTGATTACAGCATTATACAGTGAATTTTGTATAAAACTATCATTGCTTCCCTTAGAAAATGATTGCATGGATTAATGCTTTAATTCATCTTTTATATTGAAAGTAGATGAGCAACACAACTGGAATGTCTACTTGAAAATGGAGAAAAATGTATATGAATGTGAATTTTCTTACCAAGAACTTTAATGAACCAGAGAAGCAATGATTCACTCAATAAATTGAATAAGACTGTATTTTCCATAGTTATCACCTGTTATTTCACTCTTCTGGAGGGGAAAAATTAATCTGGTCTTAAGGGAGCTGATATGGAAGGAAGGGAAGGATAAAGTGCATGCAAAGCTGGTATTGAGACTAACACTGCATTTATATTGTTTCCATGCAAAAAGGAAACTGGAAAAAACCCTGCCCAATAGATTTCTAAAACCATGATTCCCCATGAAAACTGTATCAACTAAAATTGTAATGGAATTTTGATGGAGCTAAGTAAGTTAATATGTTGGCTATAAAGTCTTGAGTCTCTACTTCTCTTTGGTTTTGTGAGCAGAATTTTTTAACAGATGTTAATGATTTAAATAATCAAGTTTTTGAAATCATTTTGAATTCCAGACCTGATGAGTAGTTCAGAAGGTGTTGACTGCTGGAGGTTGGGATTTCGTGGTAAGTCAGACAAGTCCCACAGCAGTAAGCCCTTCCAGCACAAACACTTTTGGGTGTGGATTTTACTTTCTTTTTTGCAAATACTGGTGCATAGTACTTTGAAATTAACTTTGCACAAACGTGCATGGCAATAAGTTAGTCACTGAAATGCTCATGAAAATCAAACACCCCAAAGGATCTGAGCATGGCCAAGAAGAACTGATTTAATAAAATCAGCTGAATATTCAGATAGACTCTTTTCTACAAGAAAATGCTTCTACCATGGGCAGAACCTTAATACTGACAATTTTGATAAGTACCTCTCTAACTCTAAAGAGATGTCTTGGCCCAGGGGGACTCATGAATTTAATCATAGCCAGCTTATGGGTAGATTTTATTGAAAAAAAAAAGAAAAAAAGAATATATTTATTGAGAATTGCAGAGTTTACACAAAGTAAAGATGTCTTGGATGTTTAGAGCTGGAGTGAATGCAATTGCGTTCACTTCTGTGTCATCCCAAAGACTTCAAAGTCCATGGAATGCAGTTTTCTCTGTGGTTTCAGGAACAGAGGCACAATTAAACATCTTTACAGCTCAGGTTCTGCACTGGATGGGGCTGATCCTCTGCACTTGGAAACGTGTACTTTGGCACAGAAACCAATTGTGAGGTATCACTACTTTACATTTATCATGAGGAAGAGTGTCTGCCTTAGCTAAATCTGTGGTGATGTGTTCAGTGCTCCCAGCTTTACTGCAGCTGTGTTTTGCAATCTGTGCATCTCACCATCACATCCATCTTTCAGCTGTGAGGCCTCCCAGAAAAGTCTCCCTGAAGTTCTTTTCTCTGAGATGAAAAGAACCCTTCACTGAAGAATACATATTTTATTCCTTTTTTTCTCTGCTATTTCTTTATATATAAGGCTTTAAAAAAATCATTTTCGAAAGGTCTCCTTTAACATTATGAGTTTTGAGATGGTGAAATCCCAGAGTAAGTTCTGTGAATAGGATTCAACATACCAGTCCTTGACCAGTCCATGATCCCAGACCTAGTATAGTTTACAGAAATCTGCTTGAGATGTGCAGTAACATATAAAGATGACTTTCTTGTGACATGCTGATAAAATTTGGCAGCTGATCTGACAGAGCTGAGCAACCTGATCTGGTTGAAGGTGGCTCTGCTCATTGCAGAAGTGTTAGACAAGACAACTTTGAAGGTCCTCTCCAATCCAAACTATTCTATGATCTTACCCCCATAGATGTTTCCCTAATTAGTATCTCTTAATCTTACTGCATTACAGATAGCAATGGCAAAAACATGAGATTAAAATACATGTATTAAAATTTGAAATTATCATGAAAAACTTCATATTCAAGGTTTAGATATTAAAATATTTTTCTCCATTGAAAGTAGCCATAAGAGATTTAAGTTATGGTGGCATAATACTTTGTCAGAGTCTACTTTGTCATTCAGCATCTGGAAACTTCTTCCAAACCGTTGCCATGTTTTCTGTGTAGAGCTGGAAGGAATGGTAAAAATCTGCAAGTGTTTATAAATTTCCTCCATCACCTTCTATTTGTCCCAAGTGGTTGTGTGGGAATGTGAGGACAAAGGTATGACCCCTCTCTGCTGAACTTGGCAATTATTTTTAATGCTTGTGTGAGTTTTTAAATAGAAAAGCTCGTGGAGAGCTCCTGTTGTTCTGCCTGTGTTCCACTGCTTTTTAACACTGTTCTGAAATAGCAGTTGCACAGATCAATGAAAACAGGGTTAAAATTAAATCAAAGACATTGTGGACAGAATTTGTTCAAAAATGTTTCTAAGTGATACTCTAAATCTTGTCCTTTCACAGGAAAGCTGTTCTTCAATGTTTGTCGTGCAAACTCATGTTTAATGTTTTCAGGAGAAACCAACCAGTTTGTTCTGGTACAGGAGGTTTTATCTGTGATTTCAATTCACCTCTTGCCATCCAGACTAAGACCAAATTAATGCTGATGTTCTCTGAGCTCTTACATTGCAATGTCAATGATATGCTGTTCCCATTGAACACATCTGCCGTCCACATCTGGAGCACAGGTTGGGGTGACATGGGGAGGGCATGGTGTGCCACCAGCAAAATAGCTTGTAACTATGGATTGCAAGGAACACACTTTCTCTCAGTGAATCCTCAAAAAGAACAGTATGAATTCAGTGTTTTTGTCGAAGAAGTTTCTAAGTCCTACATAGCAGATTAATCTGGTATTGAGAGCTGGTTGGGTTTCCATTTTGTTATTTGGTGTCTGACATGTCTGGTGTAACAAGTTCATGTGTGCTAAGGAATGAACCACCTTTTTGAACAGCAGTTGTGGTGTTATTGGGTGCCTTAGGGATTACAGATCATTACCATGCATCCATCTGGACTGGATGATCATTTTAGGTCCCTTCCAAATGACATAGTCTGTTCAGTTCATATGAATAAAACACTGTGGATGTCTGGCCTGGATCATGGAAACACATTCTTGATACAATTATACAATTTTAAAAAGTAACAAAAGGTCAGTGACGGCAAGTGTTGTGCTTGCAAGTTAGAGCATTAAGTGAGAAATGGGCATTGAAAAAGATGTATCTCAGTAAAAATAAGAAATGTGGAAATCATCTTTGAACAAGCTCTGGTGGCTCTTTTATTTTATTTCTCACCCATTTAGATTTGACGGTTTGGTTTCATTTTTTCTTAGGCACATTAACCAGTATGGTCATTCTTGCTATGGTTTTTTAGGATTGTGGGAATACACGAATGTGCTACTGAAAATCCTGCCAAAGCAGATTATGAATTCAATTCAGATTGTCTGGGCTCTGTGATTTTTTTCTTTTAGCGTCAACTATTGAAGTGCCAATAAAGCACAACAAATGATGGTGGCTCAGCCACATTTATGGCTGGAAATAGTTTTACTGCTGAGCTATTAATACACATCATCAAAGAGATAGATGAAACAAGAGTAAGCACAATCTGTTTATCAGAGTCCAGTCATGGAGACAGGAACAGTTATGACTGTGGAAAGACCTCTTGTTTGAGGAGACATTAAAATAGGCCATAGCAAATATAAAATTAGGCTTAGCAAGGAGAAGAAACAGCAAAAATGAGCTGATCTTGCCTGGATTTCACACTGAGTGTATGTTTATGAATTAATAGTCTTTTATTCTTTAATTCCTTCTTCTATGGTTGAAATTATCCTAAGTTCTCTTAGAAGAGCTAAGCTTTAGAGGTCAACCGTGTGCCCAAGTGTGCAAAGAAACAAAACTACTACTAGAGAGAGTTCATTACCTATCCTGTAAGACGGTTTCGTACAATCTCTATAATGTTTGGGTAGTAAATTTAGACTGTTTCTGTAAGGAGAAATAATTTTTCTTCACCTGCTCTTTAAAAACAAGGAGTGCCATAATAGATAGAAAAGTAGATAGTAGATATAAACAGTAGAAAGTGCCATAGCAGATAGAAAAGTGTTGAAGCAATTGTGATCACTAATCTGCTTTCAGTGCTTGAAATTTCGTATAAGGACAGTTAAATGTAGTGCAGAAAGCCCTTCATGCCTCTAAGAAAATGAAAGTATCATGGTGTGCATTTTCATTGCATGCTGCATTTACCAGGTGTTTTCCACTATTTTAACTGTAATAAGGTGACCTTGAGTTGCTGGATTTAAGATTTTGGTAGCTCTTTTTACTGAATTCTGATGATCACAGCAAAGGGTATTTGCACGTTGAGTCCCACCAACCTGCAAGGATGTGGCCAGCTGACCCAGAACAGAGGAACATCAATGTTCCAATCCAAAAGATTTGAGTCTGAATAACCTTCTCCTGTATACGAAATAAGGATGCTCCATGCAGAGTTAAAGGCAAATGAGATTATTAGAATTATGTTCCCTATAAATAGCTGCAAAGAGACTGCCTGTGTCTAGCAAATGTAACATTTCCATGCAGTTATATTTCACAGCTAGTTACTAAATTCCCTCATGCAAAATACAAATTAATAAATGGGCCTAAATATCATACTGCACACGTCAGCAGGATTGTTCATATGTCCTTTAAGCACACTTTATTTGGAGCTAAAAACACTAAATGTGGAAAGTTCACTCCTCACAGTCTGTACGTTTAGCACAATACTTGTATTTTCGGTTCCTATTTCTAATCAAAACTTTGTTATATATAGTAATTTTTTCCTAAAATTTAAAGGACTGAAAAGAGGAGAAATGTTAAGCCTGATAAGAAACTTGTTGTCACTGTCCGGAACATCAATGACTTTACTGATGAATATGAGATGATGATTAAATTTACTAATTTTTGCATATCTAGGAAATTGCCTACTTTCAAGGGAAAGTATTGCATAATACTATGTCTTCATGCCACTTTACTTTATGGTCCTTAAATACACAGTGAAGAGGTTTTTATGTGTGTTTTTGGAAATCACTTCCTCCAGAAGACAAAGTTGTCTGTAGATACCTAATCTGCTAATATAGAGGTATCAATCACACATTTATCCCAGAACTATATAGCCAAGATATAGCCAAGATATTGAAATGATTATAGAACTTTCCACAATTAAACCATTTTTTTTTAATTCCCAGCAGAGGTAGATCACTGTTAATTATAAGCTATATTTGTTTCATTTCAGATAAGCTACTTTCAAGCTGAGAATCATTATGTTTTTCAGAAAAGGAACTTTACCACTTCTTTACAAATTACTATCATATTTTAAACAATTATTTTCTTACAACTGCTTGGGCTCAGTGGATTATTCTTGTTGCTGGGATAACCTTTAAGCCACTGATTCCCAAATTCATTGGATTCTGGCCCATTATATATCATCAACAGTTCTCAGACTATCATGGATCCTTATCATAAAACTTTTAATTGAAAATCTTCCAACAGGGATAAGATTTGGAGTCCACCAGTGGAATACTCAGTGAGGTGTTGAAAACATAATTTGTTAACTACAGCTGTAAACCAAGAATCTTACAAATAAGGAGCTATTTGGCTATCAATGGGTTTACTGGTAGCTTTGGGGCATTTCTGGAGTGATATGCTAAACTGACTCTCTAAAGCAATTAAATTCACTTCTGAAAAATATTAAGACTCACTCTCCAGCTGTCACGGCATAACCAGAAGGAAATGAGTATCATGGGAAAGCAAAACTCCAGCCTCTCCTGGGCTTTGCTTCAATTATACACTGCTATGGCACGGGAAAGACACTTATTGACATTTATGAAGTTTTATGCAAATTTATCTTGTTGGGTTTCTTTTGTGTTATTTTATTAACATATTGACAATGTTACAGTTTATTTGTGCAGTTGGATTCCTGACTCCGCTGTAAATCCTACGCCTTGTCCATTCTTTTCCTTTCTGTGTGAATTTGTCAGGTTACTGCGTGACAGACAACATTTGCTTGAGTTCTTTGTTCTAAATTTACATCTTTTTTTCTTTTAGCCGTGGGTGATTAGGCAAGGTGACAGTGTCTGCAGAGAGGGGAGGAGGTGTCTGTCCTGGAGGAACAGTGAGTGTTGTCTGGAGAGGTGATTCCAGGCAGGAGAGAGAGAGACAGGGTCGGAGCAGCAGGCTGGACACTCACAGAGGATCTGTAGGCTGAGCAGGCAGGGAACAGATTTCCAGGCCCTGACAACCTTGTGAGTGCCCTTCCCTGAGCAGCAGGGATTAGTGAGATGTTGCCACTGTTCAGAAAGGTGAACAAGAGACTGGAACTCACCTGCAAGCAGAGGTTTCTCTGGGCACTTGTTTTTAAGTTGTTTTTATATTTCTGTCTGGGCTTACTTAGCTGTTTAGGATATTCTGTATAAAAACAAATATTCTAATTTATTTTCTGATAGAACCTAACTCTTGAGTCAGATGTCTTTTAGTCTTTTTTAAGAATGACATCAAGACAAAACTACTCTAGAGTACTGAGTAATTTAGAGTTAAGCTGCTGGGAGATTTTTTCCTTCTGAATAAATATCTGTTGACATGATTGATAAAAGAAGTAATGAAAACTAATTCACAATTGATATAATACTTTCTGATATTTTTACTAAGTGAATAATATAATAAAGTGTGTAAAGTTGAACATTTTCAGTTATGTTTATTTTTTACACCACATTCAGGGGTTTGGTTGCTTTGTCAGGTTTGTTTGTTTAATAGCAGTAGCTTTCACAGTAGTTGATTGAAAAGTGTAGTGGTACTTTTGTTTTCAGTCCCTTTGACTGGATCATTGGAAATAATCAGGTTTCAAAATTTCCAGTCAGTGATACTTACACAGAAGCAGATCCAAAGTTTAATTGATCTACACTACCAGTCTCATTTTTTTCTAAAGTTGGTCTCAAAATCTCAGAGTTAGTAATTTTTCAGTTTATCTGCCTGTAATTTGGTTGCTTCTTGTTCTCATTATGCTAAATTTTTCCTAAAATTTCCCCTTTGCCACTATGGTGCTGTCATACAAGAGCAGAATATTTGTAATAAAATCACACTTTTGCAAATATTTTAGACACAGGTTAGATGCAGGAACACATCTCACAGTGAGCTGGTTTTATATGAGATAAAACATACAAAATATCTTTAAAAAATTTTAATATAATGTGTGTCTGCTCACCCATGTTCAACAAAGAGCATTTAATTTCATTGTTTTCCTCATCCTAGAGGTGAAGATCAATAGAACATTAGCTTGGCCGTGCTTTGTTCTTTAGATGATTCTCTTGAATTGCTATTGGCCAAGACAAAGATGTTTATTCACTGCATCCGAATTCTTTGTTACACCTGGTTTGCTTGTTCTAATTTGTTTTGCTGTGTTGTGTTTGTAGCTAAGCCTGGTGTGAAGAATGAGGAGCTCACGAAGCTCATTATGCTTCATTTGATTTGAAAATTAAATTTTGCAATTTGAGACTTGTAAACACTTTTGAGAAGCATTGCTTCCTCTAATGGAAAGCTACACATTCCTACAGTGTTGTTAGGAAATAAATTTGTACCATGAAACTTTAATAAGTCATTCAATATGTTGTGCCCTTGGGCTATTGATATACCAGGAATTGTACCTGTATTCTGGAAAAAAAAATGTGCGATTTGGAAATCTTTTTTTTTTCTTTTCAGGACATGTAACAATCTGAATCTTATTAAGTTTGTAATGAGCCACAGCTATTTCAGCCTTTCCTTCTTACACAAAAGCTTCTCAAAGACAGAACACTTTCTGTCATATCTATTTCCCACCCAGTCTTGGCACATTTGTTTCAGCAGAACTGAAAAGAGAGCACAATTTTATTAAGTATCACACTTTCCAGGAGATATTGCATATATTTTCAGTATCCTGTAGGGTCTTTGGCTGAGTCAGTTATTATTGAGTCAGACTTTGAAGAGCCCAGACAGTGCACAGTCTCCTGCCCACACACCTTCAAGCCATACATAAAGTATTTATAGAAGGCTGAGAAGAGAAGACCAGGTTCTTTTTTCCAGAGGTCTAATGTAGAACTTAATGTGTTATCTGTGGATAACAATACAGTTTGTACATAACAATACCCTTGCAGAGTCCCTTGAAAAGATGCCTTTTCCTCTGAAAAAAAGCAACCAACCCATATTTTGTGTTCATGTGCAATACCATTAAAGAATCTTTTTAAAAATTAGAATCAATAGATTTAAGAAAGTCTAAGTGAAGTTTATTTCTTACACTGTATATAAAGTGAGAGTTGTTATTTTTCCAGAAGTTTTTAAAATGTTTATACTTGGAAATTAGTTAATTCAATTTTAGAAGTTGCTTACATGGAGTTAGAAAACATGTCCTATTTATATAGCCCCTGGCTAGCTTCACAGAGACCTAAGATCTATTTCTTACACTTCAAGAAGTCATTTCACCAAACCATTTTTTTATTGTTATTTGAAAAGTAGATATAGCAGCAATATTTTCCTTTGGTCTTTTTTGAGATTAAAATTCTTCAGGTAGAAATTAATCTTACAGTAGCCACAGTGTTTTTGTTCATTCCATAGACATTTTTCTTCTCAGAATGCTCTTTTGAAACAAACAAACATAACCAGTAAAACAAAACCAGACCCCCAGAACCCAAGGAAATAACTCTCAGAACAAAAAAAAAGAAAAAAAGAAAAAAAGAAAGGAAAGCCAAAAAGAACAAAAACATAAGTTCTGAAAATCACTGGTGAAGATGGGGGTAATCAGCAGCACTTCCCAGTTGTGTAACTGGATCATGTTTATTGTTTCATATCTCTTGTTTTTTGTACTCAAACTGGCAGTATGGAATTCCTCAAAGTTGTTCCTACTGAGCATACCATCCTAAAACTATATTGAATATAGACACTTTTCTTAATAAACACAATCAGAGGGCAATCCAGGACCATTTCAGAATGAAATTTTAAACCCACAAACATGAAAACCAAATTGTATCCTCCTCATTGCAAGGGCCTTTTAAACTCATTAAGAGCTCAGTATTTCTTTCCAGCTAAATGGTACCCAACTCTGCTTTTTCTGGTATGTGTTTCTCTTGGCCTCTCATCCCTCCCATTGCCTTCTTCCATGTATGTCTTGGAAAACAATATCTGAACTTTCTGTTTTAACAGAAATTCTATCCTTGCTGTGTAAACAAGGGATCACTTCATATATCTTGCAACTATTAACTCCTGTTTGTCGATGCCAGGATGACATTTGCCTTCAGCAGTGTCACGGCATTGACTCACGCTTTGCCCAGACTCAAACATTGCCCAGATTTTTTCTGAAGAACTTCCACCTAAACTTTGACTCTTCATTGTGTATTTGCAGAACTGATTAGCCCTACTTAAGTAGTTCCTCCATAGGTTGAAATTTGCTTTTAGAGATGTGAGTAGGTGCATGTAAGTTTACAAAAGGATGTAAGAGGAAATAATGCATACCAGTAATAGCTCTTGATTGAGACTAGTCACAATGCTAATGATATTTTTGGGGGGAGTTTTTGAGTTTTGGTGTCTTGCTCTTAGTTCAGTTTAATGTCTAGGATGCTCTTAGAAGACTCTGAAATTGCATTGTCAGGCTGAATTAAGTAATTAAGGACAGAAGCAGTCACAAGGCTCCTGCACAAGAAACTTAATTGTAGTCTCAAACTCCATGCAAGAAATGGTTGGGTTTTGGTTTGCATGGGAGGAAGACTGAGTTGGGGTGATTACCCTGGAGAAGAGAAGGCTCTGGGGAGACTTTAGACACTCTCCTGGGCCTAAAGGGGCTCCAAGAGAGCCAAGAGGCACTGAGTGCCATGGTCTAGTAAATAGACTGGAGTTGCACCAAAGGTTGGACTTGATGATCTCGGAGGTGTTTTCCAACCCAATCAATTCTATCATTCTATGATTATGACAGGAACAAACTGACAGAGGATAAGTTTAATTAGGTATTAGGAAGGAATTCTTCCCTGTGAGGGTAGGCAGGCCCTGGCACAGGTTGCCCAGAGAAGCTGTGGCTGCCCCATCCCTGGAATGTCCAAGGCCAGGTTGGATGGAGCTCTGAGCAGCGTGATTTTGTGAGGGATTGGAAGCAGATGATCTTTAAGGTCCCTTCCAATTCAAACTGTTCTTTAACTCTGGGTTTGTACTTAATTGTTCAGGTTAAGTTCACCAAAAAAAAAAAAAATCCTATTCTATGTGTGCAATCCGGGTTTCAAGTCAGCAACTGAGTGCTGGGAGCAGGGAATAAGCATCAGGTAGAAACTGCAAAGAGAAGACCCTTGTGTGAGGAAGATGAGTTGAGTCATTTGCGAGGCTGTGCCGGAGCATTTCAGCTCCCGACTCCTACACAGGCGCTCTCTCTGTCTTTGCTAACAAGCTGCAACGTTCTGCTGGCACTGAACGCTTGTATTGAGTGCCATTAACTTGTGCAGCTATTCCCTATGCAAATTGGGGGGTTGCCATGGCAACTGCAGCCGAACACAGCCAGCCCTGGCAGCCCAAGAGCCCCGGCTGGGGTCGGAGCCGTGGGGTTCGGCTCTGCTGCCATCCCGGGGAGCTGCTGTCGGATCCTTGGGGAGAGGGCGATGCTGCACAGGCATCCCGGGCTGGGGGGAATCACACTGTGAGGTGAACCCCACAACCTGCTCTTCCTCTGCATGGAAAACACCAGCCCTGTATTTATTTTTAAGGGGTTTTTTTTTCTTGAACATGGAAATTAAAGCAAATAATGATTTGTGACAGTTAACTGTGACTTTCGGTGTTTCGTAATGAGAGAACTCTTAATAGTTTTTTTCCTAGTGAAGAATAAATTATTTTGTGATTACATTAATTTCTCCAATGTTGTCCTTGCATATGTTTTGTGTTAACTAACCTACCAGTCTTTTTTGTCTTTTTAATTTGCCTTAGTCTTTCACTGCAATAACAGCAATCAGTTTTTCTTAATTTCACTAATAATTCAATATTTGGCATACCTGAGGCACAGTGAGCAGACTGCAGGAGCAGCTGAGTGTTGCACAAAAGGCTCTGGAATGGTTAAAACCACAGCAATGTTGTTAAAGTAGAAATGCTACATCATTCACACCTTGCAGTTTAAGAGGAGCAGTGCTTGTAGAGAGGCTTAATGCTTAGAGCTAGAGTAATGCCAAATATAAAATAAAACAAGCAACCAAACCACCTGATGAATTGGTACGGGGATTACCTTCATGATACTCATTTTTCTTCCCAGTCTGCACCTTTACAGCCTTTACTGTGGAGACAGAGCGTTCCTGTGTTTTTCATTGAATTTGCTGTACAACCTGGGGGTTGTTTCATTTTCAACCAAACTGTAAAGTTTTCTTGTTAACTCCTACATAGGCAAACCTGACCTCATTTTCAGAGTCCTCCCTTTCCTGAAGTGTTCTCACCCCTTTCAACCCTCGCTGAACAGCTCCTTGGTAGGCCTGAAGTTATTTCAACAATCCCCTTAAGCGTATTGGGAATACAGGCTTGGAAAAGCTCTCTTCTGATGAGGCTGTTTTTTTAAATTTATCCAGCTCCATCTTAGGATGAATGTGTTCCTTCCTTTTGTTATGTTTCCCTGCTCTGCCTCTCCCCCTACCCCTCACAAAGGCTGCTTCAGCATCTCACCCCTCTGGGAGTTATAAACCAGTTTCTTCTTTGTAGCCTAAATTTCTTCTTTGCTTTAATGCTGATGTGACAACATTATCAGAAGCTTTAACAGCTCTTATTTTTTTTTCTCCCAGTGGTTGCCCTCACTAACGTATTTGTAAATTACAGTTGTTCAGTCAATAAATAAACTTTATTGTGTATTTAAGCTGATGCTTAAAGTAATTCTGAAACACAAAATGCCCACAAATTTTGGCTTGATTTCTCAGCAACAACTTAGCTTGAGTCCTGGAGCTCTGGTGAAAGTTAGAGCGTGCTTGGAGACTTATGTGTCGGTCCATTCCTTTGAGACAGTAGGAGACAAACTGCTCATTAGAGGTCCTGAACATAGCACCACCACTTCTTATTCTTTCCATCCCTCCTTCTCCATCCCAGGACTATTTTCAGCCTTCAGAAAAAAGCCGTAGACTCCAGAGTCAAGACAGAGCACTAAAACATAATAAGAAATGCTGCCTATGAAGAACTGTGACTCCTGTGATTCGAACACACCAAGGGTGACCATCAAGGTTGACTGTAGATCTCTGTATTGATACATAACTCCACAATTTTTTATTACATGTATTTAATTCTCTTTGAAAACCAGTGTTCTCTCACTGGACAAAAGCTGAGAACCTGGTTTTGAGAGAAAACTCAAAACACACAATTGAAAGTCACTATTTTTCCATTGAATTGATGCAAACAAACATTTCAAACCAATTTGCTCATTTGTTTTTTAATAACATTCAGAGCCCTCAAACTGATAGACTTGAGGCAAACTAACTTCTAGTTTTTAAATGTCTTTAGTGACTTAAAGACAATGACCTATTATGCATGTTTCTGGTCTTAAAAGCTCTCTGAAAACTATATTAGCCTATACAGTTCAGGGTAACCTTTAGCAGAAAGTGACTTGCCTGAGGTGCTGTTGTGTACACTGTTGTTCAGGTTTTGGGAAAGGGTTGGAATATTACGATGCACAGCATTAAGCTGAACATGGTTAAAGGCTGAGTGAGTGACAAATGCCTTTGGAAATGTTTAAAGAGAGCCATCTATTTTGCAAGGACACTTGAAAGAAAGCAGCTTTGAAAAGAAAAAAGATAAACTTTGGAACATTCACTTTTTGTCAGGAAAAAAATGGACTATATTTTATACAGAGAAATTCTCATCTAGTAGAAGAAACATTGAGTATTCAAAGAGATATGTTTCTTCTTCAGAAAGACAAGATCTTCTAGACTCAACTAAAACAAGGGAAATTTTAAATATGTATGTTAAAAAAGGTCAAATTTTCCAAACCCCTGAATTCAAAACTAGCCATATTTCCCTTTATTTTCAATTAGATGTAATCTTCTAAAGTCACAGCAAATTGACATCTCTCAGGATCTGGATTTTAAATGATAACTTTGAATGAGTCTTCAGGGCCTTAGATATATAGAGAGACACAGAGATAACTGCAGCTACACAGTTATGTAACCAGGTAAGAATTTGGAGTTGAGATACCTGTTTCTTGCAAAATTATTTTCAATTTTTTTTTCTGGATGGATTTTTTGTATAATGTGAAGCAGACAGTGGTAAGTGTGACTTGGTTGATTTGCTACTGATTAGTTATTTTCAATTGAGAAGAGCTTGCTCTAAGTCTCAGCTTAAGGAAAACAGAGAAGACCTGGGTGGCAGTGAGGGATTGCAAGAGTTTGGAAACCAAGTCAAAGAATTTTCTGTGTGTTTTATTTTGTAACTGCTATTCATCTTTGTATTTCAGGAGGGAATAACAATACTCTTTAGTTGGATACGTTCAGAAGGTAAGAATTAAACTTAAGATCTATTTTGATCACCGTGCAGTCAGAGTTCAGTAACTACTTTGACATTTATCATTTCAATTTTTAGAAGAAAATAGTTAGATAACAGAAAAGGAGTGCTAGGTCTGATCCTTAGAGTTATTAGTAACTAACACTTAATAGATGTTTGACACTGTTAACATTAAAAGCAAAAGGAATCCAGGATTTCAGGAATCCAGTCTTCCCCTGAAGATAAGAAATGGTTCAGGAGGAATATTTCTACAGAGTCTCATAAATATTAAATTTTTATTTTTTCAGCTATACATACAATAGTTTTCTGAACTGCAGCATTTTGGAAACAAAAATATTTTGAAATTAAAGTCATGTTAGACACAGATCTGCCAGTTTCAGGTAAGCATCGTTCATATTATGATAGTTGCAACTTAATTGTTCTCTTGGCACAGCAGGGAAGAAACGGGAGAGGCCAGAATTGCACCCCGCTGGGATTGCCTTCATGAAGGGCAGCAGAGATGAAAGCACACTGATATATTTGCATTAAAAATACATTTAACAAACCGTAGGAAAGGAGCAGGTAAAGAATATTTGAGTACTTTCTCAGCCTGATATTCATATTTCCAACTTAAATCTCCAGCATCTGATTAAATAGCACCACTCATTCCATTAAAAACGTGTGTGGAATGAACACACATTTTTAACATTAGGTTCCAGAAGTAATTTTAATTAGAAGAAGGCAAACTTTTCTATAGAACAGAAACTTTTCTTTTTCTTCCTTTCGTTCTCACTTTTAATTGGATGTGGTTTCTGTGAAAGTTGTTGGCTGTTATGATGTGTGCAGTTTTGGAAAGAGAAAACATATCTTCCCATGAGCAGAGATAACCTATCTAAAAGCACAAGGCTTAGTGTAATTTTTCAATGCATGTCATGAGAAAGATCCTATTTGGGATCTGTTTCTCCCCTTTGCAAAGAGTATTATTTATGATATTATTAGTAACTTATATTTATTATTGCTTTTTCACAATAGTAAAAAAGAGCAATTTAATATTATCTGTGTACATCAAATGTCACTTCCCTCAAAGCTGACATTTTCAAATGCTACTTTTAAATCTGATTTTGTTCTACTAATAACAAAATAAGCACCTGAGATTGTTTTTTTCTTACTGAAAAATGTACATAAAAATATATCCAACACCGTGTGCAACAAACTTTTCCCAGAGCTTGAAGAGTGGAGCTGACTGGACACAAATGGGAGTGTGCTTTTGTCAGCCTCCTCTCCCCACTGGAATTTGCAGATAAGCACTGCAAGAGCATAGAGTGAGGCAGGGAGGCAGAAGGGTGTTCAATGAGGGAAACTAAAAGAGAAAATACAAAATAGATACAGGAAGCAAATGGTGAAATGTGTATGCCTTCCTTCTGTCCATTTTTAGTTGTGTTAGCAACAAGGTTTGAACTGTAATCTCTTCATTATCCCTCATTAAAAAGTAATGGAGTTTGTTCTGGACTCTGCTACGTTAGTTTTGTGCAGGGGTGACTTTAATAAAGCTTTTGAGATCAGAAACCTCCACTCAGTCTGGGCATTCCAGAGCACAGTCTGCACCCACCTTGTGTGAAATCCTGGCCAGTGAAATCAATGCAGGATTCCCATTGACTTCAAAGAGGGATGGATTTCACACCCAATCTCCTCTTCCTTTTTTCTTCAGCCTCTCTGCTTTTGCTAAATGGGATTGCTTTTCCCAGATGGACCTCTTCATGCTATGCACAATGATCATTTCCACTTTCTTTTATAAAATAGTGCAAGTCTTCTGAGGAAAATTCCGTCTTTTCTTCTTTGTTTCTTTTTATGCAATACTGACATCCTCCATAGCAAGGGCAAAGTGTCACCCCCTCAGCTGTTGACTTCGCAGTATTTTGGCTCTTTTTTTTGCTCACAATTGAAGAAGGTATGGTTTTCAGAAGTTGACATGTTAAATATCATTTGGCTACTTATCACAGGAGCACAAGTTTTTGATGAAACTCTGTTCCACCATGAATATTTATATCCACATATAGTCAATCACACGAACAGCTAAACTGCAGTGTATTTTTAATTTCTTCCTTACTCATAACCTCAACTCTGCTGTGTTTTAATCATATCATGTCACCTTCTTTGGACTTCTTTAAGAAACAAACCAGAATGTTTTGTTTATATACTTTAAAGCAGCTGACCATTTGTGTCATTTTTGCCATTCCATTTAAAACCTGAATTTCCCATTCTTGGATATTTTTTTTCTGTGAAGACCATGACCATATTTGCAAGTGTGGTTGCTCCTTAAATCAACAGATAGAAGGATATGTTTACTGCAGATCCAAAGCTTTATTTAACTTCTCCCTAAACATTTTAAGTGCATTCATGTAACTTTAAGGATTAGGCCCTTCCTTAAAAATAACTACTGAACAAGGCTAAGCCATTTATTAGCAAATGTTGGTCCCAATGTACAGACATTTGTTTTCCCCAGTATTTGCTGAATGCTTATAATTTTATTTTCTCTAAATAAGATAAAATCTTCCTATAACTTGTTAAATTATGAACTACACTTTGATTATATATTAATCACAAAGAAGCACAGAATAAGCCCTCAAGTGGTTGAAGTTTTTTATGTCATCTAACATAAGAGATTTCCATAGGTTTGAATGGCTTACTCTTGCTTGTTCATCCAAAGCCACTTTCCCTTTTGAACTGAGCTTTTCTGCATCGGAAATGCACACCCTAAATAGCATAAGAAAATATGTGGATAATTCATTAATTTGAATGCATTTATAGAATGACTTTGCCTGTCAGGGGGGAGGTGCTGAGCCCTATCGTGACAAACATGTTGACTGCTGGATGGACATGAAAGTCTTAATCAAACTGCTGACAACAGTCCCAGGCTCATCTTTCTAAATAGCTGCCATTCTCCTCTCTGTTGAACTTTCTTGAGTTATAGAATTTGATTTTTCCCTCCGTTTCCTGACTGTGTATAAGGTGTCTCATTCACTTTTATTTTCTCCATTCCTTTTTGTGCTCTCATGACTTATTTTCAAACATTTGTATGTGCTTTTCTCCTCATTTATTCTTTCTTTCTTACTAATGCAACAAAAACAATCCATCAAATGTGTTTGAAAATCAATCCCCACAAATGCTGTCACACAATTTGTACCCTTTTATTCCATCCAATAGAAAAATCTGTGCCAGAGATTGTTAAAAATACTCTGATGTAATCAACAATGTAGCCAGTTTACATAAACCAGTAATGTTCTTAAAACATCACAGATAAAACAGTGTGGTTCTTTAAAATTATGATTTACTTTTAAATTATAAGGTATAAACATGTTTCTGCAGTTATAATATCTATATTAATTTGCAGTTCTATTCTATCTGATATGCTCTTACTGTCTAAATATGTAATTTGACATTTTAAAAGTTATTTTTATGGTTCATGCCCCAAGTACCTATTTTTCCCATGACACTGTTTTGTGTTCAACACCATTGAATAATTATTATACTTCAAAAATCATACATAGTTTTTCATGGAAGGTCTACTGTGGATAGGCAAATAGGAAAATGCAACCATCATGCAGAAATTAATTCAAGTCGTAAAAAACAATTGATGCATTAGATTGGTTAGCAAAGGAACTCTTGGTTGTACAGCTTATAATTTTTACATTTTGGCAATTTTTTTGTCTCATTTTGTAGTTTTGCCATTAGCTCTGTTACTCTCAGGCTACTTTCGGGTTCATGTACCTGTCAGGATTACTCTGCACAGCAGCTCAGCCTTCCAGAACATCAGCTACTGCCCCTCTTTTGGTGCTCTGCAGGTTTTTTTAGTGTGCTCTGTCCCCTGTTCCAGGTCATTAACATATTTACCTCTGCTGACCCTGAGGAATGACACTAATCACTGGCCACCAGCTGGAATTTCACTCCCAATCTCAACCCAGCAGCTGATCCAATTTTCCATCCAACTTATGATTCACTTACCCACTTTATATCTTACCAATATTGCTATAAAAATGCTGTGAGTAGCAGTGGCCAAGGCCTTGCTGAAATTGCAAATTAGATTGACATCAAGTGATGTTCCCTTGCCTGCAGAGCCTGTCATCTTTCCATGGCAAGCAATCAAGCTGTCAGCCATAACCTGGCTTTGGAAAGGCTTCCAGAAGGATTTGCTCCACAACCTTTGTAGGGCCAAAGGTAGAGCTCCTCAGCTTTCATCTCTACCATCCTTGGGATGCCCAGCAGAGCATCATCTGTGCTGGTCCCTTATCTTCTCCCCCAGGCTGTTCTGGCCCATCAGCTGCCCTGGGGTGAACTGGCCATGTTCCAGCTGCTCCTCTGCACAGGACAGGACTCTTTCTCCACACCTTCCCTGCTCTCCTGAACAGCCTTTCTCTGTCTATATTTTACATAGGTGGGAATGATTTTGACAGTCACACAAGAGAAAAAAAACAACAACAAACAATCTATGCACTTCATGTTGAGTGTGGGAGTGGGAAATACAGGAGTCTGCTTTACTAACAGTGTCTCACACCATGTCTACATCATCAGCAACTACAAAGAGCTACTTCCTAAGAGAGATTTTATCTTGAATTCGATGCAGGTAAAAAATAGAAGAAATAAATGTGGGGCTTCTAAGCAAAGATGGTTTAAAAAAATAGTCTTAATATTGCCCGTGACAGATAAACAGAGTTTGAAGAATGTTTGAATTAGTATAAGCTACCCATACCTTCTATTTATATTTTCTTTTTATCTTTGAAACCCTATACTCTTCTAATATTGTCACAGACACAGACAGAACAATACCTGGTGGTTAGGTAAGGCTTTCTGACAATACTAGCCTTGTTTTTTCATTTTAACAATTCTTTACATTTAAATCTCTTTCTCTCTCTATATATATATAAATATATCCCCTGGTAAGGTAACTGCAAAGTGTTAAGTATTCCTTCAGTAGGATTTTTGGGGGGTTTTCCTTTTTTTTTTGGCTTTAAAAGTTGTCCAGTTTATGGGATAATTGCTATATGCCCCCCACAGTCTGGTCAATAAATATGATAACACTGTAATCATTTGCTAAATAATGATGGGAGCGGCTTACAAGTTTTTGCCATGATGTTTTAAAGCTCTGTGTGAAAGTTGGATTCTAAGGACTGGAAAATATTTGTATTTTGTCCAACTGGTTTAGTTTTCTGTGATTATGGATCGTTGGAAGTATTCATCCATTTCTGGTCTTCTTGAAACATCTGCTCCTGTGCAATGGGATTTTCTTGTACTCAGAAGTTATGTGGGACTCAAAGGCTGAACAGGACTGTTCAGAATTACTCTGGAAATGTAGCCAGTAATATAAGTAGAAAAGGAATCTAAAATATTCTATTCTAAACACATTATGACTGTCATTTAGAAAAACTAAATTGGAATTATGCTGTTTAATATTTACCATATTTGTCTTTGTAAGTTCGGTTATTTAAAGGGTGTTTTAGATAGTTTTAGCCCATTAGTGCAAAACTACTGGTAATTGTGTTAGAAGTATAAGATTTATAAATACCATCATAATAAATTCCATCAAAGTTTGTTTTCTAATATAATTATATATGCAGTTTGATGGTTCTGTAATCACTGCTGTCTCTCTTTAAAATTAAATTACAAGTTCTTAGCTCTAAGAAGTCACACTAGAATAAAATCTTGGGTAAGAACAAAGATTTCCAGATTTATGATCTCACAAGAAACACCTCTAAAGTGTATCTGGCACAATGATTAAAGGTAATGCTTTTGTAGTTCATAAAATTTCAGTATTAGACAATAAAAGATTCTAAATTAGATACAAGAGTTTTTTAGGAACTCAGACTAGTTAGATTTAACTAGAATGCTATTTATTTCTATTATGTGTGTAGGGAAATGTTAAAGGAGTTGACCTTCCACGAGCTGGCATGAAAGCATTTACAACTCCATTAAATTGAGGAGATATGTTTCAACCTGTCTGGGTGTTCCTCCGAGACATTTCATTTTGCCAGCGTTTACTTTGGTTGGAAATAAAAGGAATTATATCAGTAAACTGGAGACACAAGTTAATGTGTCAGGATTATGAAACATCATGTTTTCTGATTTTTGAGCTTTTAATGGGTGAGACTGCCAAAGCTCTGAAGAATGGCACAAAAAAAAAGGATTGCACATAGAAAGTATCCTGATAAACACTGTCCTTATTTACTGGCCTTATAGATTTGTGCATCCATTTTGAAAATTCATGGGTTTCCTTTTTGGAGATTTACTACTGATACAGGGAAATTGTTCCCTGTTTTATCAGCTTACCAGTGTTCTGAGTATTTATTATTTATTATTAGATTTTAGGTAGTAAAAACAAAAAAGAGGCTGCAAATACATATGGTACAGGAATATTGGGGTAAAGGAATGAAAAAATACTAGTTCCAGGGTAATTTTTTTATTCTTATTTTCCTGCAAACATAGTAAACTACTTGGAAAAATTAAGAATTAAACTGGATAATCCAATTCCAGTTAGCTTCACATACTGGTGCACTGCCGTGAGGTTAGAAAATAGTTTTTCCAATTATCTAAAGGGCAGGATGACACAATTTAAAATCAAAGTACTGTCAGCCACATTTGCTTACAATCTGGTAGGAAAATGGCAGTTGCCCCAATTTCTGACAGAAATTCTTCGGTGTTTTGTAGGAAACTCTTTTGATATTGAAAGTTGCATTGATTTCTCAAATTCATATTAACTTTGCAATTTTGAGTCTGTCATGGTATGAAAATTGCACACAAACACAACAATGGCTGTGAGGATTAGCAGAGCCAGTGGAGGGAGAGTCTTTTAATGTGCTCCATGGGCAAACTTGATACTCTCCTACATTTCCCTCTTGCCCAAGTCTCTAATCCTCTTCCAAAGTCTGACTCAAGCGAAATGCAAGGAACTTCAAGTCTTCCTCTGCTGTCCACAGGGAAGGAATTTTCTCTTTCATTGTTTCCTTCAAAAAAAGAAAGATGAAGAGGAATTGAGGAATGAGGAAAATAAGGAGGACAAATGATTTCAAAGGTCAAACAGAAAAAGAAAGTCAAGGATCCTCCTGTGAAGCTTTTTGAAGTTAATCAGAGGGTTGGTTTGACATCTGCCAACAGTTCCTCTGACATTTAGACAGGCTTTTCACTTATGTTAAGTGAGTAAGCTCTGGTTTATTTTATAACTTTCCATATGTTTGTATTCTGAACACATTTTGAACAGTATCATTAATGACTCTTTTTTGTCTTTCAGCATTCAGTCACATCATGGTTTTTGAAAAAAAGGTTAAAAAGAGACTTTTCAGATATTTAAACGCAGTATCTGTGGGCCAGGCTAGATCAGATAGTTTAAAAATCTTTGGTTAAACATGGTTTATAAGCTTTTATGACAAACCAAGAAGCTGCACTTTTTTGTAGCCAAATAACTTTAGTCAGATGTGCTGCAGGCTGTGAAGTGCATAGACTACAACATAAGCCAGATAAAATTCTTCACTTCCCTTCTAAGTTTCCAGAAATCTTGGATTTCTCAAAACATGCACATTTTCTTCTGTTACTTTAGTGGTGGGTTTTCATCTTTACCTTCCAACACTTGATTTTTAAATATCATAGAAATATTGTTTCAGAAAAGAGAAAAAAAAAAAAAAGTGAGAAGCTGGTGAAGACAGCACCTTATTCTTACTTAAATTGACCTTTAAATATTTCTTACTGTGCTCGGATTTTTGCAAAAATGTTATTTCAGTAACGCTGTTGATGTTTTTTCTCTTTAATAGAGTTTAATTGCCACGTAAATTTTTTAGTTCACTGAGGAAACTGTTTTCATTTATCTATATAGATCACTCTCTGTAACCAATTAACATCTGGACTTTGGGGCTCTAGTTAAGCAAGTACATTCTCCAGGGTCATCCCCACTCATCACCAGGTCTTCTGCCAGATACAGTTTCTACAAAAACACTCAGTAATAATGTTAAACAAAAGCTAATTATCAAATGTGACCAATGAGTTGCCTACAGCACATGGTGTGTTGAAGTAGTCATTTAACAAAAGGAAATTATGCAGATTTCCAGTGCGTAAGAAAATATCATTTTACCAACATTATCTGCTCTCAGATCCCCTAAATCTGATGCTGATGCAAATATGTGAGTGAGAAGTCAGGAAATTTTCTGAGTGGCCCCTCTAAACCTCATACAATGTATATTCCAGCTGATAAGGTCTATGCATGGTTGAACAATACAGCTCCAAATTACAGCAAAGCAAAAGGATTTGCATTTATGTTTTTTCCTTTCCTTATTTTTTTTTTTTTTTGACATGGAAGTGCCAACATTCTATTCTTTGTTTCACTCTGACTCCTTGTCAGCACCGTTACCTAAGTGTGAGGCAAAACATTTAAATCAACCCTTCCAAGTGCATGATTCTGCAGATTCTTTTAACTCAACTTAATATAGCTTTATGCCTCTCATTTTGGAGATCATTTGTGCTGCAAAGATGTATTTGTTCAAACTGTGTTCCCATTTACAACATGCAAACTACCACAAAAACATCAGTGGCTTTGTCATGGGTCCCCTGGGACTGAATCATTAAAGCTCCTTCCATCTGTAAAAACTGAGTGTAGTTGCTTACAACATCTGGGTACAAATAGAGAGATAATATTCTTCTGTCCCTTTCAAAGATCTCACCAGAAGGGGTGGGTTTTTTTAACATAACTTCACACCATAAAGCAATTCATTTTCAGCACAGTCCTGAAGGATGGGTTTGTGACAGAGGCACATGGGCTCTTATTAGTGAAAGTGGTGTGTGCCCGTACTGGAAGCAACTGCAAGGCTGGAATTCTTCTTTGTGCATCCACTTATGTGAAGGAAGAATTTTGTTGCTTTTACTGTGAGTTTCCAGCCTGAAAAAACTACCACAACTACTGCAAATGAGGATACAACTTACCTTCCTGTTAAAAGGCCAATCCTGTGTAAACCTCATGAGCTAATTCTGAAAAAGTTATATTGCTTGATAGTGCAATTACAAATGGCTTTTTAAACATGGCTTGAAGGATATTGTAGTTTTTAATCATTTGAACACAGAAGAGAGTCTGCTGTAGTCACCTGGGGCACCAGGAGAAAAATCTCTGCTACAAAGTTTTCTCTTTCTTTTTGGTGACAGATATCTAATTGTCTATCTAAATTGCAATAAGAATCTCAAAGCATAGGTTACACTTATTTCCAGTTAATACCATTTGAAGATAAGAGAACATTTTCCCTTCAGTGCTCCACAAAAACAAAACTCAGACTGAAATTATTCTTTGAAAATGAATGCATTTAAAGGAGATTCTGCAAAGGGTGAAGCAGAGTATTTATGATAATACATGCAAAAGGCATCACTGTCTGTGTTTTAATTGGTGCATTTATGAGGCAGTTTCCTCCAACCCATTTGTTGCTCAGTTATTTCAGTTCTGTGTCCTCAGGAAAAGGGATCTGTGTGACGGCATCCTCTGCCTGCTCTCCCTCGCTCCCTTCGGTAAATGTTG
Organism: Sakesphorus luctuosus; assembly: GCA_013396695.1. Lineage (NCBI taxonomy): Eukaryota > Metazoa > Chordata > Aves > Passeriformes > Thamnophilidae > Sakesphorus > Sakesphorus luctuosus. Next base: position 829,349 of record VWZD01002478.1, read on the forward strand.
AATCTCTTGGCCAATTTCAACCACGTTTGACAAAGGGACAGAAATCTCAAAGATAATTAAGTTCCTACAAATTTCCTGCCAAGTTGTGTCCAGGGGATGGGGAACAACTCAGGTTAATGCCCCACTGAGAAACACCAGCAGACAATTTGTGGTGCCTCGAGCAGACACACTGAGCCTCTCTGGGGTACAAACAGAGCTGAAGCAACACAGAAAACATTAATAATTTAAAGTGGGCAATAACTGTTTTGCAGTGGGCATGGAGAGTTATTCAAGTTGGGTGAGGTCAAGGGGGAAACTACGAAATGGGCCACTTTAATTCTTCCAGTGACTCAAAATTTGTTAATAATTTTCAGAAAATTGGAGTTGATGGGTGTAAGAAAATAAAACCTGGCTATTTTCAGAAGGGAGGACTTAGTAACAGGCTGAATGTAATTTCACAGTGATGATGAAAGCCTTAGACCTGGGATGAAAACTACCAGAAGGCAAAAAGTCCTCAAATATTTGTGTGAATTTAATAGGGTATTTCACCAGTGCTCATCATTATGTTCAATTGAGAAAAAGTAAACATCTTTTTTTTTTTTAACATTCTGTAGCCTAAATTTTAGATTGAAGTAGAATTCCCTTCCCTTTATGAATCACAATGATTTTCACCAAAATCTTCATAGTCTGAAGTAGTTGCAACATTTTTATTGGAAGGGCCATTTGTGACAAAACCTAATTTTGGAGGCGTCACAACTTTCAAATTGGCCATTTGGATGAAATCTCTTTCTGGAAAGAAGCATTTAAATCTTGACAAAAACATTCTTATTTTACTTTTAAGAGACAATTAGATGCAGTTTTATAATTCATACTGTACAGTAAAAAATTTGAGTAATTTCAAATATGTTGATGCAAAAAATATATTGTGCTAAAAGAAACATTTTGAGATTTTTGAAATATATAAAATAATTTATATAATATATCACAACATGGTATGTATATGATCTATCATATATGCTATGTATTGTATGTATTGTAATTCCCAATGAAATGACAATACTAAGATTTGTGCAGTTTTACTGTTGTCTTAAACTTAAGTCAGCATAATTTATAAGCTTTGATACATTTCATTTGCACTATGATTATTAAGTTACAAATGTAGAAATTTTTATGAATTAAATCAAAATTAGTAAGTTAATAATCCAGGTATATACTTCCCATTTATCAGCAGGAATGAAATAAATATTTCTCAGCAACATGAGCATAGAATGAGTGATTACAAGTAAGGGAAGGGTAAGTGAAGAACTATTTTAATTGTAGTAGTAAGTCTAATTTGAAAGCAAAATATTTTTTTAAATTACTCTCAGCTAAAAAAATGTAGGGTATTATAGAATGTTACAATATTGGTACTCAATTTTAAAGAACATATGTTTCTTGGCTGTTTTTTTCTCCCAGAAAAAGAAGTATAGTAATTATATAAATATGAATATACATTCATGGGTAGGCAAGTAAAGCTGCACAGTTAAAGGCTTCATTCAGACAAAACTTTTCTTAAAATATAAGTAGTTTCTGTGAAGTGGTCACCAAAATGGGTACATGGAAGATATTTTTTTTTTAAATGCAGTTTGAACATATATGAAAAAATATCTATCAAGCCCTAGAAGCAGATGTTCCCTATATTTTTTCTTTTTTTTTTTTCAATTTTAGTTATTTACTGGAATTAATAGTTTGGCCTCACCCTGGCAGAATGTGCATTAAGCGACAGCTTATTTATCTGCAATAGGTCCTACAGAATAATGCAATCTTGCCCTGTGTTTCCTGTATTCCCTCCTTTCAGCTTGTCAGTATTCAGTGCAGGAACTGTAACAGAAAGTTGCATTTGAAGTTAAAAACAAAGAAAAACAAAACAAAACAAAACAAAAACAAGGAAAAAAGCAAGCCTCTGGCAACTATAAAGAACTAACTGGGATCGAGATTAAAGATAGAAGTGGCAAAAAATGCATAAAACTATTCTAAACCTTTAGGCACTGGGAAAGATAGAACATGAAATGTTTATATAGATAAGGGAGCCCTAATGAAAGAACAGAAGTTTGATCACTACTGAATTTTATCATGACATTGTCTGGAATGAGAAATGTGGAGCCAGAATTCTGACAGCCTTTTGCCAGTGGCTGCTCTTCCAGAACTGTCTCCTTTATTGATCAGCAAACAATACCCTGGGAAGAGGCAAGAAGGGATTGTGGCATCGCAGCTGGCCCAGATAGGATAAATTGGACAGAAGTTTGGGAGTGTCTTAGCTGGGATTCAAGCAGGGAAAAGGCAGGCAAAATCAGGACACTGATAAAATCCTGAAAATACTTCAACACTGGAGACTTGGTGAGCAACTGTAAGTTGGGCAGAATTACAATGTTTGTCCATTAAACAGGCAAGGGAGGTAATAGCAAAGTACTGATCCTTCAATGTAAATCAAGATCACTGACCACAATAAAAGGCATATAAGAGCGTGTAAACCTGTGAGAAGCCTTAAGTTTTGATCTACAATGTTTGCGTTGTATCTTTTGAATAAGAATTTCTTGACATTGTGGTTAACTCTAGTCGTCCATTGACTCCTTGGGAGCTAAAACCAAAAGGTTTTTGTTGTGAACTATGTCAAAACTGGAATATGGAGTTCAGACTCAAGAAGCTACAGAAAATTACCTAAGATATCACTAGAATAAATGTGGGTGCTTTACACAGCCAAGTCCTACAGTTTTTCTAAAAACAGAGGCTGCTGTAAGCCAGTTAATGAACAGGCATCTCATAGTTGAAGCTGTAGTAACTGAGTCATCTAAACATCATAATTATATTTGTAGCTGAAGAAATATTTCTATCCTACAGTAATAATGAAATGCAGAAATATGTGGCAGTCTATGAACCGAATAGTAATGACAAAACTTTTGACTGGGTCACCAAGTTGTTTAAAGAAAGAATGAAAAATACGTGCTTGTTTGCTTGGTTGGTAGGGTTTTTTATTCAGTATATATAAAAAAAAGACTAAATATTTTTAATCCTGCATTAAATTGAAATCTCACAATTACAGATTTTCTACTCTGGTATGTTACAGCCCACTTGTTTCAAAAAAGGTAGAACTACAGTATAGCATATTATTCTGGATTTTGGCAAGATATCAATAAAAATAGATTAAATGTTCAAGGGAAAATATTTAAATGCATATTATACTTTCAAAATAATTATTAGGATTGCACATATCCCCACAATGTTCAAATTATATGTTTCTATTACAGTTATTTTTGTAAGTCTGCCACCTTTTTTTAATGATCTCTGACTGAAAGGGCAGCAGCCCCCATAAGAGTTCTTGCTTTAGAATGCTGCATTTGCTTTCTTTTGTCTGCATTTTGGACAGACTACTAAAGAATTTTTTTTCTTTAATAAGGCAAATTGAGCTCCTCTAGGCTTTGAATTGAAAGGAAAAAATTATGCTCAAGTGTAATCTTAGCAGTATCCACGGAAACCAGTTGCTTCACTGGAGAATATTCGGTGTTCCACTCAATAGACTTGTGTACCAGAAAAGAAAACTGCTTTGGACTGAATCATTATCCTCAAGAAAACACAAAGTCTAAGGTTACTGCAAAGGTGTTTGTTGTTAAAAACTGTTCATCCTCAGAGTCCCCCATGTGTTTACTCTGGATATCTAATGAGGTGTCCTCTGGCCCATCTGGGCTGAACCATTTTCTTGTGGATCTAAACCAACTTCCAATGAATAGTGAGCCCATGGAATTCCAAATCACAGTTGGGTAGCATTGAGGATATTTTCTCTGGGACTTTATGAGCATGTCTAGTGGAAACAGCGGGGTGAAAGCTCTAATCCTGAGTAACTCATAATTTGATAATATTAATTTTGTTGTTTATTTGGGTGGGTGTTGTGGCGGGATATGATTCAGCAAAAGAATTCACACATTTCTGCAGAGCCTCAGTATATATTCCTTTTGTGTATGGAGCAGCAAAAGTGAAAACTGTTTTCCATAAATTACTTCCCACTCTGAAAAACTGAAATGCCTTGTTAAAAACTGTCTGATATTATTGTCCTCCTTTTTCTGTCTGTGTAAGGAAGGACTTGCAGAGTATAATGATGACTTTCTAAAAGTGTGAAGTGTGTTGGTTTTGAGAGAATGGAAAAGGAGCTGTCTCTAAAGAACCTGCCAGTCCCAGAAGGACTTGCTGGAGAGCAGAACAGTCTGTGCACCAACAGTGTGAGAGAAGTGTCTGGGCTGCTGGAGAGGTGCTTGACAATGGCACTGTTAAAATTGGCAACCTCAGAATAGGGGCAGAAAAAATTCACCCTCAAATTCCTTTAGAATCTTTGGAATTCTTGATCTTTGCCCGACTTTCTCTGATGTCTTTGTAAAATTAAAAGCAAGAGAAAGAGTATTCTCCATGCAGCTGCATGGGCATCACAGAATCACAGAATATTCTGAGTTGGAATGGACCCCCAAGGATCATCAAGTTCAACTTTTAATGGTTCCTCTTGATTTGATCAAGAGGTATCACTGAAGAAAAGCAATTAAAATACTGAATGGTTTAAAATGTTATAAAAATGCCAGTCACAGAACAAGTGGGAGGATATTGCAGGATGATTATTCTGAGTACTGTGGCAGGAGCACCATGCCCTTCTTTGGTTTGATGGAGATCCTGGCATAAGTGCAATGTGAGATTCAGAGTGTTGTGTGGAATGAAGTAAAATCAAAAATTAGGAGCTAAGACATTAAGGTTGACTTTTGGGTGTTTGTTTTTTAAGTAACAGGAAAAAAATAATCCAGACTCCATTCCTGCTGATGAAGTTTTACCTGAATTGTATAGTCTGATTCTGATTAATGCTGAGTAAAAGTGGATGAAATTCAGTCCTGCTCTGTTTCCTACCTCCAAAATATATATTGCTATCAACTTAATTCCTCGTTTATGCATAGTTAGAACAGCAAACTGCATTTGTATAATTGTGGAACTGAGAGGGAGCCATCCTCCTCTGCACAGCCTGGCAGAGCTCTTGCACTTTGGCTTTCTGCAGCAGTCTCTGGGCACAGCTCTCTGAGGAGCCCAGAACGTTTTAAAATGTGGCTTTTTGGTGCGTGAGTTCAGGAAGACCTGACTGTGCTGTGAAATGGGATTTCACAACTCCTTGACTCAGTCTTTTAGTGAATGTTAGTAAAGCTCTTAGGATGCATTTTCAGAGGCTGAATAGGGAATAACTTGACTAAAGAAATCTTTCAGTTTCCAGAACATTGAAAAACTAAGGTTATACAACCTATCTCACACTGAGCATCTTCCAATCAACAGTCAGTTCAGACAGCAGAAGTCTTGCCTATATCATAGAATCATAGAATGGATTGGGTTGGAAAAGCCCTCCGAGATCATCAAGTCCAACCCTTGGGCCAACTCCAGTCCCTTTACCACATCATGGCACTCAGTGCCACGGCCAATCTGCATTTAAAAATCTCCAGAGATGGGGAATCCACTCCCTCTCTGGGCAGCCCATTCCAATGCCTGATTATTGTCTCTGGAAAGAATATTTTTCTGTTCTCCAACTTCAATTTCCCCTGGCAGAGCTTGAGCCCCCCGTGCCCCCTTGTCCTATTGCTGAGTGCCTGGGAGAAGAGACCAACCCCCACCTGGCCACAACTTCCCTTCAGGCAGTTCCAGACAGTGCTGAGGTCACCTCTCAGCCTCCTCTTCTCCAGCACAAACACCCCCAGCTCCCTCAGCCTCTCCCCACAGCACTTGTGCTCCACTCCCTTCTCCAGCCTCGTTGCTCTTCTCTGGCCCCGCTCCAGCCCCTTAATCTCTTTCCTGAACTGAGGGGCCCAGAACTGAACACAACACTCAAGGTGTGGCCTCCCCAAGGCAGAGTCCAGGGGAAGGCTCACTGCCCTGGGCCTGCTGGCCACACTAGTTTTTATATTTCTGATATTTTTGATATTTCTGTTAATATATGCTGTGGCTGTCATCTAGAATAAGGACTTGGCTGGTATGACCTAACAGACCTCAGGATATTCCCATAGCAGAATTTTAGTGTTTAGAGAATTGAAAATTTTAAAACAGTGTAACTAAAAATGATTTCCAAATAATTTTTCAGAGAATATTCTCATTTTACTAATTGATCATATGTTTCAAAAAGGAAGTAATTTTGGCATGATTTTCATTTGATACTTGGTCTACATTCAGTTTCAACAGATCAATGCCTCTATTTCAGGCTACTATTAATGTTCTTACTCTGATGTAGTTTAACTTCTTAAGGTTTCTGATGTGGCCACATGTGATGTCTATAAAGGATTCCTTTTGAACATTTTGGTGTTCATTCATGTCAAAGGGAAACAGCAGTAACATTTATTTCATCAGTTAGAGATTAATATTGACTGAAATCAAGAAAGGTGTTTTTTTTAAAAAATACATCAAACATTTGACTTCTTTTAAAATTGTCTCAGAATTTGCACAGAACTCTTCAACTATGTTATTCCAGTGGCTTTTGTCTTCTCTTTTATTATTAACTAAATACTTTTGGTAAATGCTGCTGTGATTTTAATACTGAAACAAAATAATTGTTTGATCAGTGCATGAATTAAGTAACTAAAAAGGGCTATTTCTTACAGGAAATGTACAAAGCACTTAAACTCACAGTCTACTTTTCATATAGTAATCCAACAATTTTGTCAGAATTCAAAGTTAGGTGTATTCTGATTAATATTGGCAACCAAATAAGTCTATGTCTTAGATGTGTTATTCAGTATACTTCTGTACTTGAGTACTGTGTGACATTTTACACTACCCAGGGAGTTCCTACCATTTAAAAAAGCTTTTTTCAACTAATTAAAAGCCTTTAGAAAATCACAAACCATAAATTCTTTCAAGCATCTGTGGAAGGATTTGGAGGAAGGACAGGTTTCAGATTACTTCAATAGTAGAAACTAAGCAAGAACAACTTTTTTTTAAGTATGAATGGATAGATTTGCTGACATAGTAAACCTATAATAGGGAGCTAAGTGAAAACAAATTGTTTTGATTGCATTTTTTACATTGCTGAAGGAAAGGAGGGCACTATCACAGACCCAGGGGGTGGCTGGGCACTGAACAGACTCCCCAGGACAGTGGTCACAGCCCAGAGCCTGACAGAGCTCAAAAAGGGTTTGGAAAATGCTCTCAGGCACATGGTGTGACTCTTGGGGTGTCCTGTGCAGGGCCAGGAGTTGGACTTCAGAGTCCTTGTGTGTTGCTTCCAACTCAGGATATTCTATGAGTCTGTGATTTACAGTGCTGACACTGACCATAGGCTGGCACAGCTGCATTATCCTTGTTTATAGTATGCAAAATCTGCAATTCAAGTCAGATGATGACCTCTGAGGAAGGCAAGTTTGCACAAAGCAACACCACAAGTTTTCTATAAAATCTGGAATTCAGTTTTTAATATTGGAAAAATGTGATGCCAGACTTTTTCCAGTTAGGCATCAGTTTAATACCAGCCAAACAGGTCTTTGTCTGTGTGTGTGCCAGCAGTGCTGCTGTTACACTCCTGCCCCACAGAATGGATGCAATCTGTGACAACACTTGCTCCTTGCATCTTCCCTTTTGTGGCACTGAGCCAGCACAGAGAGAAAAACACAAAAGGAAACCAAGTTTTACTGTACAGGGGTGAGTTATGCTTTATTTCCTCACCCCTGACTCTGGGAGTGATGTGTTCTCTCTTTGTAGAAGACATGTGGAATGCTTACAGAAATAAAAAGAAGAATTGTGTATGGATTGAGGGAAGCAGAGGCAGGAGCTCTGTTTGTTCACCAGGTACCTGGCAATGCTGCAGAGCAGAGAGCTAAGCTGCAGGTGGCATTGCTGCTGGAGCAGCCAGCACTGGATCTCCAGTGAAAGGGAGGATGCTCTAAACACCAAAGTTAAGAATAACTGCAAAGTACTGAAGCTGCAGCACTTGGAGATAGCTCCCTATGTTCAATTCCCACGTTTCTAACAATGTGTCTTGGACCACTAATGATTGTAGTTAGACCAGCATAGTCTAGAGACACTTTTATATTTTAAGAATTAATATGAGAAATGGTTCCAAATATGAGTTTAGTTGCTGCAGTATGTTGTCATGGAAATTCCTTGCTGTGATCTTATTTTATAAAATCTGTGTAGTTTATGTGGGGAAACAGCTCCAATCCCAAGGCTGAGTGTAGCATCCAGACCCTGTTCCTTGGAAGGCCTGGGGCTGTGCTGAGGAGGGAAGGCCAAACAGAAGAGCCAACCCGCAGTGATGTTTCTGGCAGCTCCCACCTTTGTGTGGTCTGTGCTGGTCCAGTTTCCCCACATTCCTGCTCTGGGAGCGGATGTGACCTGAAGAGAAATTCTCTTTGGCTGCAGATGCTTCTTCAGCACATGACATGGGACAGTGGCTTTTGACAGTGGGGTGATGAAGTGACCTCTGCAGCTTTTTACACGGATTGATTTTCATTCTCTCTGCTCCAGCACTTTACCTGAATGTACCAATTGATCTGTGATTATACAGTGCTGAAGAGCATTTCATTTTCAAAATTAATAAACTTGGCCTTTAAAATAAAAGAAGGGGAAAAAAAAGAAGCTTAAAATATTTCCCAAACAGACTTAGTGATGGTAGAAAGAAAATTGCTACTACTATTTGGCTGACATTAATTTAATGTGTATTGATTTCAAAGTATTTTTTTTTCTGTTGAGGTATCTCAAATAATTTTACCTAAGTTCTTTCCTTTTAAATCATGGCAGAGGCTTAACAATAGCACTGAACTCTCTAAGTCTTGGAGACATTTATTCTCAGGGCTGCAAGTACAAAATAAGATCCTTGATATGGTAGGTTGGGAAAGTGGAAGTTTTTATTACTTAATTTAGCTGAGTTTCATAAAAGAGTATCTCTCACCATAAAACATAACATGTCATCCTCAACTCTCAGGAAGACTAACTTGACCATGCAGCTTTCAGGTTTGGGTTTGTTTTTTTTTTTTTTTGGTCTTGTTTTTGGGAGAGTTTAGGGGTTTCACTGAGAAAAATGGATTTCTCCTCGTTGCCACTAGGCTTAGTTGAGGTAAGGTGCTGTCTGACAATCAGTCCTCCTTTACATTCCTTGCAAGTCTCATGTTTATTTATTTATTTTATTTGGTAAATTATGAAAGAACTTGCATAGGTTCAAGTCAATAAAAATGTTTTTGCTATGGAGGTAAATGGACATTTAAATGCAGTTTTTAAAAGCTAAACTATCCTTCATGTCACTTAAATTGCCTAACTCAAAGGCAATTGGGGAAGGAGAAACATGCTTTTCCTTCTGTTACCTCACTTCTGTATTCAGAAATGTTCAGTTTAACTTCAAGTTTTGTTCATAACTTTATGTGTGAATGTGGAAGTTACTATTAAAGTTCTGAATTCCCACTCCCAAGGAAGAATTATTGAGCACAATGAAGGATGTGTACTTAAATTATATCCTGAAATATTGAATGAGCCTGAGAGAGAAGTTAAATTTATTTTTTAATGCCATTTCTAAAAACGCACTCTGTTTATCATGAGTCATTTTCTGGTAAGCCCTAAAGTATGGATATTATACTTTAATATCATTTTCCGTAACATTAAATTTGCAATGGAGAAAGGCAGTAGGTCTGATTCATCATTTCATTACACTGCTCACATTTCTCTGACTTCAACAGAGTAAATTGGAGTAGGATAAAGGACAATCTGGTTTTCCTTCTTTTACAATTTTTCTGATTAGCTTTTTCTCTTTTTTTCATTCCAGAATTTCTTATGTTCTAATCTGAATGAAATCATTAATGAACCAGTTTAAAATGTAGAAGTTATTTACTGTGTTAAAGTGCCCCAAATAGTCTGGATTCATTGGAATGTGAACTGCAACTGAAGAGTTTCTGCTACAGCTTTAGAAAATATTCTAAAGAAATATAATTTGGTAATAGCTTTGTTGTGACTCAAGAATCACTGAATACTTAGGTGAGTGAAAGAAAGCTCAAAGAGACATTAACACAGAGATAAAAACACATTTACCTATTGTCCAATTATTTTCTCAGATTGATGGTTATGTTTCACTTACTGGACATTCATTTGAGTTCTTTGGATGTCTGTTCTGTACCATAAATGGGGTTCTCCAGGTTCTTACTCCCAGAGTTAAGCATGTTTTGGGTGATGATTCCAGGGCCACTCTTCTTAGAGGTGAATTGCTAATATTCAGTGACCAATGTCATCCCTACAGCCTTTCCAAATGTTAAACACGCATTTTTTATTGTGCTGCTTATAATTCCCTTCTGCAGCAATAACTGATGGCTAAAACAAAGTATATGTACTAAAGATCTGCAGTAACTAGTTCAGGCTACATAAGAAATGCAGTGACCTAAAGCCATCAAACAAAGACATCAACTCCCTGATCACTCTGCTATCCGCTGTCTTCCTTGTTATCCCTTGACTCTGGATGGAAAACCTTATAATATGCCCAACTTTTTAGTCTTGAAGCTTATTGAGATCAACAGGAGTCCTGGATCACTATCAGACTGGTAGCTCCTCATTTTTATTGCTTGGTTTCCAGAGTGGAATCCAAACCCAGTTCATTTTCTGCCAATGCATGGAAAGATTGCAAAATTCAGAGCAGCAATTTCTACATAGGAAATAGGGAGGTGCCTTATCCCAAGGATGTACTCTCAAGTCTTGCCCTTGAGAACTTGAGCACAGTGGATTTAATGTATTCCCCAGTCCGAAGTTCTTCCTGTCAACAAAGTGTGCTGAATAGGATCATTCCCATTCTTTCCCCTTCAGAAAGGAATGGAAGATTCAGACATTATCAAACAGGGGGAAAAAACACACCCAAACAAAACTCACAAGAGAAGTCTCAATAAAGATCCTATATTTTAAAATTATTTCTGTTCCCTGGCAAGAACAATTGTGCTCTGGCTTTGGTTGACTGCCTTTAATAAGTGGAGAGACTTCCAGTCCATCCCACAGTCTCTTGTATGAGCAGCAATAGAGCAACATTGCAGGAAAGGCATAAAGCTGTAGATGGTTATTAAATGTGGAGTTCATATTGAAGCTGGAGCTCATAAATTACATACAAGCTCCCCAGATTATCACAGCTCGATCCTCAAAACATAATATGAACCAAAGTGTCAAGACAATTCATAGTTTCCTGTAACCTGGAATCTAAATTACTCTCTGAGTAAGGCATAAGCAAAGACTACTAGAAGTGCAACTAGAATTCTTATCGTAGTAGTGTCTCACTGGGAATGAAGGCTTTTAAAACCAGCATTTTTTTCTCATTACCTAAAACAAATTAAAATAAACTGAAAGTAAAAACAGTATCAAGAACATCAGCCAAAACTCCAGAGTGCTCTCATAAAAACCCCAAAGAATTCTTAGTATCCTTCTTGGTCCAGTGATGTGATGAGTATATGAACACTTTTGACTTATAGTGTCATATTTTTCTAAATTTAGGATTTTTTTTTACAGATTCTTGGTATTTTGGCCAAGTGCTCTTTACTGAGCTTCTGAGACCACTTTTTTGTATGAACTTTTTTCATTATAGACAGTTCTTTCCTTTATAAATATCTGCACATGAACATATTCAATCAGTGCCTTGAAGCTGTTCTGTGTGATCTTTCTTATGAAGTAATAGTGGAGACATTTAGTTATAGGCAGTAAATAGGAGGCCTTTAAGATTTGAGTCTGACATTGATGAATATTCTTAGTGGTTGGTCAAAACGTTTAAACCAGACCTAATACTAGTACAGGAGTCTTAGTGCTTGAGATTCCCCATGGATAACTCTCTTCTTCCTTGGGAGAATATATATCTATATAAATATTTTAGACTCTAACACTCAAATATTCCAAATTCTATATATAAAAATTGCTACAATATTAGCTACCATCATTTCTGTGTAAAGATCACAGATTTTCTGCTTGCTGAAACCACCACATATCTATTTAGGCATCCACAGGCAGAAACTATTTTTATTTAGAAAGACAACCTAATGGAGTCAAGCTGCTGTTCATGTGTGCTTGTCTCCTGGGAATCATTTGCTATTTGGAAGCAGAAATGGTTATTTTAGGACAGGAGCTGCTAAGGACTGCATGCCACAACCTGCATTCTTAGCAGCTGGTCAGCCATCTCACATTGCATTTTTTCCCTTTTCTCTCATAATAGAAGATTAAGTAGTTAAAACTTTTTTATGGGAGCAGCTGAAGCCATAAATTGTGCCTGATGAATAGACTAGTAATAGAGGGAATATATTAGAGAGGGGAAATTAATGCACCAAGGTCAAATTATGCAGATAAAGATGCAAGGAATGACCAGAATAGATGGAACATAAGGATTTCTTGATCTTATTTCTCCTCTTTTTTCTGATAGATTAAGGATCACTTTGTCTGATCTATTTGGTGAAAGACAAGGCTGCCTTTTGTGTGGTGGATGTGACTATGCTGGTTATTTTAGGAGCTCTAAAGCTGTTAACTGACTGCTCCAATTGGAGGCAGTTCTGTAGAAACCACTTGGACAGGACAGTGTTTGATGCCAAACAGTCACTCAGCAAGCAAAGGAAGCACTCACTGCATCCATGTGCTCTCAAAGAAACTGAGAGTTCATTGGGAACCCAAATATACATCCTAAGCATTGACTAATAGGACTGTAGGACATGGTTGAAATCACCCAACACAGCAAATAGTCAATTGTTATCCCAAGTACAGCCTTGTTATAATTTTCTGAGGCTTGGTCACCACTCAGCAATGACTGAGACTTTATGAGAGGAGCAAAGTGCTGAATTAAATGAATCTTACACACTTTCATTTTATTGCATATTTCAAGAATTTTTTTTATTACTGAATTCAGCCCAGTAGTCAATCCTACAACACAGAATGCGTGCTTACCATTTAAAAAGGGAAAAAAAGAAAGAAATCAGTATGTTGTGCTTTAACATCAGAACTGTCCATAACGAAAATCTTTCGGAAAAATCTCTGTGAGGTATCAGCAGAATATCTAATTACATGTTGAAGCCACTTAAACTATCTACCAGGTATTCACAACCAGCCACACTATTTTATTATCTTTCCATAATTTTTGGGGGGTCTTTCTTCTGCTGCTGTTATTTTAGATCCCAAATCCTCTTTCTGATTGGATAAGCTTTTAGAGAAAAAAAAAGTAGGAAAACATGACTAATAATATAGTTGGGAGGAGGGAGGTAGGAATATTTTTCCTGTTCTGCATGATTAGATGAAATTTCAATAGCACTTCAGATTTTTGAAATACAGTTCCTGCCTGATTTTAAGCTTTCCACATATAATCTGAAATCTATGAGTCAATTAAGCTTTCCTGGTAGACACACATTTTCGTTTGCTCCATGGTAATTTTCCAATATTGATTTTGCATGTAGCTAATTATAATAGTAGCCAGAAGTAGGGGCTGATTCACCAATAATTATGCTACATTTGTAAATTTTGATTGTGTATTGGAGTACCTTAAAACTGAATATCTTTCTCCTCATTTCAATTAATGTGAAATGAGACTCCAACTGAAAATTTACCTTGATTTTTAGGGAAAACTTCCACATATCACCTGGAGGTCAGCAAATACTGAGACTCTTTACCCAGGCTTCATTGATTCAACATGTGCTCACAAGTTGCTATTTAAGCTCATCCTGCTGCGCCAATGAATTAACAAACCATAGGACTTATGGTTAGCCCAATTTTCTTCCCTTAGAAATTTAATTTCCTCTCAATGAATATTTGCTGATACACCTTTTTTTTTGGTTTTCGATTTGGTTTTTTTTTTCAAATTTATTAATTCATGACTGTGTCTTCCATCAGTCACCAATTACATCTCGTTCTTTATTATTTCCATTCACAAAATTTTTACTGGAAATACCTGTCCTATGACAAATTCAACTCCTGGTATATTTGCAGTTCTGGAATCTCACTTGAGTGCAGGCAACATGCCAGTGTATGGCATATTCACCACTGAACAATATCAGAAGACTCATTTCTTCCCCCAGTCACATTATGTGAGCTTTTAAAAGTGAAATAAGTATATCAAACAAAAACTTTACTAAAGCAGTTAAAATGTCCTTAAGTGATGTTTTTTTATTTCCATTTCTGCCTACAGAGTAATCTGTGTTCTTTGTTGGAGTAAAAAGATAGACATTAAAAATTAGTTCATTTTAAATGCATTTGTAAGTGGGTGTGGAATAGTCTCAAGTGTTTGGCGTTCAATTCTGATTTGCAAGTTGAGGTGATTATGGATAACCTCCCTTTCAAACCTGTACTTCCTCTGACTTTAAATAGCTTTTTTTTTCTTTCAAAATCACCCCATTAAAGCTGTTGATGCAATTTTCCTTGTATCAGTGCTCACCAAAGCAACGTTTGGCTAAACAGCAATGAGATTAATGCTAGTACTTGATTCTTGCAATATTTAGTATGCAGAACACTGGGGTTGGCTCAAAACTCAGGGAAGTAAACACGAGGGACTCAAACACCTACATAAGTCCTACAAATGCTGATGGCTGCTTGGCACACTCTAAGTTGCGGTGAAAACCTGATCCTCCTGGCAATGTTCTTTAGCAGGTGCTGAACATCTGCACCTTTTAGAAAGTTCTTTAGAGCTGTGGATGCTCAGAGACAGCTTTAAAATGAAGCTGTTAATCTTTCACTTTACATCTAGTTTTTCCCAGGCTTGGAAGTACCCAGCTTGAGAGGAATATTAGAAAACAAACGAGAGACATGAGAATCATGAAAAGTTGTCCCTGTTCAAATTAGGATTCTTAAGTGTAAGTACCCCCATATGACAAAAAAGGAATTGAACATTGTCAGTTTAATCACTTGCTGGCTTTTTTTGTTTGTTTGTTTGTTTTGATATTTGGGGCTTTTTACTAAAGATTTCCAGGGAATTAGCCAGAGAAGTTAAAAGTTAAAATATCTCAAAAAATAATTTTTTTAAAGAACTGTCACTGGGCTCTGATGCAGGATCAGCTAACAAGACTCTCATACCCCCAAACAGGGGGACTCTGGCTATATTTCCAGCAGTTTTGTGATTAGTCAATTTTATACATTTTGGTTTTGACTGTTCATCGTCATGAGGATGAGTTTTCTCACTCAGAGTTCTTTCCTAATGAGAACATCCAAGGAGAAGAGTGAATTTTTTTGTTAGAAATAAGTATGGTACTCTTTAAAATATTATTTGTTTTTAAATAGTCTAGAGATGAAAAATGGAATGTTCTTTATTTATCAGAATCCATTCGCCTGTTTCGAGGAAATAGACTGTAGCAAGGTGCTATATTCAGCTCACAAAGCCTACTCATCAATATCTCTACTAGCAACATAATCTGAAAAGTTATTCCCTTATTGGCACATTTAGCACTCCCTATTTTATGCATCTCTCTGTCAAGGCCGACTGGAATCAAACCAGTCCAACAGTCAAATTTACTAATTCTAACAAGCAACCTCCTCTGGTTCCTGAGTTATCAGGAGAGTGCCCTCAGTGAGCCCACTCAGGGTGGATCAATGCAATTATCATCCCCTGACATATGGCGAGGAGCTATGAGTATTTTCACATGAGCTGAATTGAATGGGACACAAATCATTGACTCATGTCAAGGAAACCAGAGACAGCAGCTGAAAACCAGCACATTTCAGAGGGGGCTGACAGGCAGTGAGTGAGGAAAACAGAAGTGCCTGTTGTTGGTTCTGTTCTGAACAGAAATCGCTCCGCTCCTGTGCAGCTCGATATGTGCTCTGTCACTTGGCCAAAGTGCAGTGGGATGTGCATCCTGGATGTCTTATTTATGCAACTCTTTGCTTACTCATTTGCATGTTCTTTCCAGAGGGTAAATGCCCTTATTCCTTTTAAAAGTATGTTTGGTAAAATGTAATCAGGAGTGCTATAACTGCTGCTGGCAATCCGTATGGAAAAATAGCAAGGATTTCAGCAGTCAAAATGCTTTCCACACTGTTACCAACCTCAGCAATGAAGATAACCGTTTAAAAAGATGAGAAATGCTGCTTTTGTTTTTATTTCCTTTTCAATCCAAATGTGGAATGTCATTTTATGGAAAAAAATAATAGTGACTTAATTGAATTTGAATCCTGGAGATTTATTGCAGCTCATTAAGTCCATATTTGTGGATGAAAAGGAAGAGTGGTTCAATGTGTTTAGTTCAGGCTATTTGGTACATAAAGAGATAGTTGCACCATCTAAATTCAAGACCTTGTGGTGCCTAAACCAGAAACTAATCTCCTTAAACCTCCAATGAAATTCATGATGAAATTCCTCCAGAGGGCCATTCAGAGTAAGAATTTAACTTAGGTGCTTTGCATTGGACTCCTCCAGGGAACACCCACCTTCCACTTTTAGGTACATGGTGTGTGACCAGCCTTCTAACTCGGCACTTTAGTGAGGGGAGTGAAAGAGCATGTGAGCATCTCCTACAGCTCCATGCAGACTTGATATAGAACAAATATTTTCTTGCTAAATAGCGATTTCTTTGCAAAATACAATTTCTCCTGTCTTGAAATAGTTCAGGGATATGGGTAATATTAAAAAAAAATTAAATTCTGCAGGTAGGTTGAGTGTAAGGGAGTACAATTTCCTAGTGAAGGGTGGTTTTTTTTATAATTACAATATCTTAATGGTATTTCATGATCACCATGCTTTTGGAAAATACGAAATGAATGTGCGAAGGTTAAATATTTGCAAGAAAGAAATGCAGCAATGGTAAATAGAGATATATTTTTAGGTTTCATTAAATGTGTTTGTCACCTTGTTTTAGCAAGTGTTTGAAAGTTTTGTGAGATGCCTTGAGTGTTATAGATTTGTTCAGACACACTCTGGCTGAATTTCATACAGTGTGTTATTTAATTTTTTTTAGACTTCAGGTCGATAGGTAGTCTAATATAATCCTGCAAGCCTTTGGTTTGACCAATATGCTGTTGATGTAAACTATCAGCTGTTTTGAGACACACTGAAATAGGGGAGTTGGCAATACAAAGCACACAGTGAAAGACATTCCAGCCTGATCCAGGAGTTGAGCAGCTGGAATCAGTATTCTGGGAAGGATAGAAACTCTGAGCAAAGATCAAAGGTTCATTTCTTAACTTTTTAGCCTGGCAGGACCCCCTGACTGCTTTCTGCCAGCTCAGTTTTTCAGGAAAAATGGAAAACAACAACAAAAAAGCAGCTTCTTAAGGATTCACTTTAGTGCTTTTTGAGTTTTCTCCCTTTTACTTCCCTTGTGGTTGTCAAAGCCACCTTATTCTTCCAATTACCCCAGGCCTGGGCACTCTCTTTCCATAGCCCATTTCCTCCTAAATGCCTTTTGGCTTTTCCTCAAGTCTCCATCCATCACAGCCTCTTTCTGCAAAGCTTTGGAGAGAGCAGCTCTGTCAAAAAGGCTGGAGAAACAAGACAGCTTTCAGGCCTTTCATAGATTGACTGGCCAAGCAAAGAGTGGAGAAAGATGAAGCACAATATGAAAAACAACAAAAAAAGAGATGCCCCTGTCATAGCAGGGGGGTTGGAACTGCATGATCCAGATGATCTCTAAGGTTGCTTCCAACTTGAACCATTCTCTGACTCTATTAAACAGCTTTATGGGAGTACAATGAGTTAATATTCAGTAGAAAATGGCAAATACTCAACAGACACTCTAATCCAGACTGTCCTTCAGCTGACAGCAAAAAGACAGCTCATACCCATTTCATGCTTCCACTTTTTGCTTTGTTTCAAAGGCCATTGTGGCCTAGGAAAGAAAGTGCCTCAGGGCCTGTGATACCATCCCTCCTATGAAAGGTTAAAAATATTATTATTCAGAATATTTCTCTGATTTCTAAATATGTACACACACAGAAAAAAAAACCACCAAAACAAACCACAAACTAAACCAAACCAACAAAAAACCACAACAGAAATATTAGATCAAGGCTTTAACATTTTCATTGCTCAGAGTGGAAGAGTCTTTCCCGAGTTTGAGCTGCTCTATACAGTTTTACCAGTAAGAGGAAGGGTTAAAATGAGTTTGGATGTTGCTGTATTGCACAGCAGTCACTGGAGCACACTTAGCACTCAGCCAGCTAATCTTTGAAGAGCAGATTCTCCTTGCCTTCTTAAATATAAGAAGTTGTTACCTAAACATGACTGTATGATTAATTTATTTCAAGACCTATATCATACTTAAGTGGCTTCTAAAGTAACAAGGCAACTAAAATATCGAGTAGCATCACATTAATATTCAATATCCATATGTTGTATCAGATAATTATTATTAAGAGACTTTGTCTAAAAATTCAAATGCTTCTAAAAGTGACTTTAGTAAAGCTTATACTACCTAAAGTGTTGGAAGAATATAAAATGTATTCCGATCAAACCCAAACAAGAATTAAAAATGGGTTGATACACTGATTTATAAAGAACTGAATGTCAGAGTACTTAAATAGTATGGGAATCCCACACTAGATATTCCACATAATGACTTTGTTACTGCATCTTTTCTACACTCTTCCCAAGCAAAATAAATTTCAGGCCTTGTGAAAAGACTCTCTTTTAAACTGAGTAAAGGAGGAGAGAGATGTGCAAACTTAATATTGTCACTCATATTTATCTTCCTTTATTTTGGTTGATCATTGTGGATGAAGGTGTCTTAACATCTGGTACAAAGTTTTGCAGTTAAATATCAACCAAACCATGATGCCTCCAGTAAAGAAATCCCAGTCTATTTATGTATACATATTGTTTGGGGATTTTTTTTCCTGTTCCATAGAGGGGTTTGTCAGTGCCATGCAGAACATGTAAACCTGGTTAGCAAGTTGCTTGTAATTGTATATAATTAAGCCTTGGATTTATGGAAAGGTTAACACACCACAAAGCTCGTGGTAACCACACAGCAAAACAGCGAAGGTCAAACTGTGCCCTTAACTTCATTTCTTATCCTCCCCAAAGCCATTCATGTCTTAAACGGCAGAAAGTTGCTGAGACTTTAAGTATCTGACTTCAGAGTTGTGTCGAGGTATTGTAAGGACAGGGAGAGGAAAAACAATTGGTCCAGGGAGCATTCAGATAAAACCAAGTCTTATCACTTCTGTTGTACAGAGAAAAACAATTTACTAATTGTGGAGCTTCTCTTCCCTCAAGGGTCTTGGCTGCCCACTCCGGTCCTGCCCTCAGCTGCTGTGCTGCTGTCCATTTGTTCTCTCCAGCACCACTCAAACCAGGTGAACATGGACCAGGAAGCAGCAAGTGCTGAGAACATGAACCTTTGCTAGAAATTGTAGCTGAAAAAGAAGGGAGTTCAGGAACTCAGAGCACCGGACTCCTCCTGCAGCCTTCCCTTCCACTCATACCCAGCTACATCCTACACTGATGGCAACAGAAAGCAGATTAATGTCCAGATCCTCTCCCAGTGATTTTTCTTTTTAAGAGGCTGGTTCACCACAGGCAAAATATCCTTTTTTTCCCCTCCCCTAGTATTCTTATCTTTAGTCTTATTTATTTTTGCAGCATAGTGGCTTGTCACTTAGATGAGAAGCATTTATTTTTTCCATAAAATCACTCTTTCCAGCATGTTTAATCTCTGTTACTTTATTAAGTAAGCTATTTTTAAGGAATTACATTAAAAACCAAAGTCAAGAATTATTTGCAGACCCATACTTAAGCAAGTAGCTACAGCAGGATTAAGCAAATCCATGGATACTACAAAGCAAGTCCTGCAGCTATGAAACCATATGTGGTATCATATCATTTCACCCATGTGGAAGAGCCTGAGCCTGCCCCCAAACTGGGCATTGTGAGCAAACTTGCATGGATTTAGTGCCTGCCAAGCCACTGAGAGCTCCATTATCTTAATCAACAAAAGCAGCAGTAATCCTGATTTTTGGAAGCAGTTGGAATGTTTGCTGCAATAGATATGAAGATGTATAACACTAACTACATTGTAAATTGCATAGGTTGGAAATAATTAAATTTAACACAGATGTTTTATTTCCTAGATTGTTCTCTAAATAAAGCTATAGTGTACAAGGCAGTCATTTAGGTGAAAAGAGACAGGAGAGCAGCAATAAAACAGGATAGGGGATGTAAAACCAGGAAACAGGGAGTAAATGCAAGTTACTATTTAAAAGGCTCATGCAATTTCTAAAGGGAAGTAAAAATAGAACAGGGATATCCATAGTGAATAAAGTAAAAAGGAAGGGTTTCCAAAATAAATAGAGTTTAGGTTAAAAATAGCTTTGTGAAACCAGTGTAAGAAATAAGAGTTATGCCAGGATTTGAAATCAAGCTCTTTCCAGCCCTGGTGAAAGGGAAAGGTTGTCAGTTATAGCTGGGGATGATAAGAAGAAACATTTACTAAAAATATAGTATGTAATCCTCTAGCCTGGGTGACATGAGTTCTGCAGGCAGAGGAGAACTCTCTGTGTTGTCCTGAACCATAACTGACACCAGCATTAACAAGAAAGCAAGGGCTGCACTAAAGACTGAGGTTATAAAATTGCCCCAGTAATAAGTTAACAAGTTAAAAAGTTAGAAATCATGACTCAGGAGTTATATATCAACTGGAGTGATATTGATTCTAAGTAAATAAAGGAACAATTGAGTTGGGACTTCAAAGACAGCTAATTATTACAGTTCTGATTCTTATATTACTTGTCCAGTTTTGTGGAATTTGTTTTTCCAAACTTTCTGTGTTGTTCCATCCTGACAGGCCTGCAGACCTGGTCAGAACAGACAGTCAGTATTATGATATCTGGATTTCTCCAGCTTCCTTGTGATTGCAATCTCTCATTAAATGGAATAACAGGGTATTTTGCAGGATTAAATTAGAAGTGACCCCCTAATAGAAAACAATTTTAAGTTTGTAATGAGTAGAAAAGAAAGTACTGGGCTGTTAGTGAGTTAATATTTGCTGGAGACATATAGAGAATATGTGAAGTTTGCAAAAGATACAACATTTCTGTGGTAAGAAATGGTGAGAATGATGGGACACAAACACAGAGCAAGGGATGAGTTCAGTAGATGACCTGACTGAAGAGGCTGCTCAACAGCAACCAGGCAAGTGCAGCACATTCACTGTGTCAACCCATCTTTCCTCAGGGCAGAAGTTACAACTCCATTAATCTTCCTCCTTTCTTCCAGTGTATGTGGTCTTAAGAATGACCTGGAGCACTTAATTAAATGGTCACAATTGAATACTAATATGCATAATGATATGCATGTCAAAGCAGAGACCACACAGTGTGCTTGCAAAGTTGGAGCTCTTGTGTAGAAATCCAGTAATTAAAAAAGGGGTTTAATGCTCATTATGAGGAGATATACATTTGAAATTCACTTCAGCATCAATGGAGAAATACATCCCAAGTATGAATAATCTGAAAAAAAAAATAGGTAATTATTCAGTTGTTTCTGGCTGTGCTAAAAGTACCACAGTTCAAAAGGAATGTTGAAGTAATCAAGCAGGAATAAAGGAACTCCCCAAATATATCCAGAATTTGGAATATCAAGGCTTATGTTGCAAAGAGTGGCTTATCCAAGAGGAATTTGAGAGAAGACTTTCTCTCTCTTTGGAAGTGCTTTTGGATGGCTGCCCTTGAATCATGCCAGGAGTGATGCTCCCTCTATCCAAAGACTGTTAACAGGCTGGAGACATTCCTTGCTAATTAGGACAACATTTCCTAGCAATCTGACAGACGATGCAGAGATGCAACTTCTTATCATTCCAAATGTTTGATGTGAGTTGGAACAGCTTTCTAAGATGTGCATGATTTAATTCAGCTTCTCAGAAGGAATCTTCAACCTGTGTGTACTGAGGAATCATCCTGAATCTTTCAGATGGTCTATGCATCTTCCTGGGGCATTTCATGACACTATTTTTTTTTTGCATTAGATACTCTCATTTCACTTAGTTTCATGAAAACATAACAAGGAGTAGTCTCATTTAGTCATCTGACCAATCAGAAATTAATATTTGTTCACCTTCTGTAGGAATATTACTTTACCAGGACTTCATAAATTCTCTTCTCCTTTCTGAAACTTCAGGATTTTTTCCCAAAATGAAGATAGGATTGTAAACTGTGGGTGCTGGAGGGGAGATATTAGAATTACTGCTCATCTTGATTAATGCATTTGTCCCTCCTGCTCAGAGTAGAAAAATTCTTTCTCCAGTCTCTGATATGATAGAAGTCTAAGGCACCTTAAGCTCTTGGTTCCTAATTTTTGTATTATTCTCCTTCAGTGTGTGGTAGAGTTCACCACACTTGGATCAACAAATTGCCCACCATCAGGGAGGTATTGGATATCAGGCGTCTCCTAGGCCTTTTTTGCTTTCTTTTTTGCCTTTTTTTTTTCTCTCTCTATTCTGTTATTGTTTTCCAGAGGGGTTTCTGGGAATTCAGATTTTTTGAGTAATTGAAGTTGCTACTAAAGGCAAGTCAAATGATACAGAAGAATAGATGGTGCGCAGAGGGTTGACTTCAAAAGTCTAACCACATTTACCTGTGTGTTAGTTGGGTGTCCAGTCTGCAAAACTTTTCTAGAAGTGATCTACAGTCAGTGTTTTCCAGAGAAGAAACCAGCCTACCTATTTTAAGAAGGAATTAATTACCTTCTGATAATTAATGATGCAATAAATTATTATTTTAGAATTATACTCCACTCCTGACCTTCTGATGGCTAAAACCAGGTGAACTGGATGTCATCTACTCTGAAATAAAAGCCTAATAATGTATTTTTTTTCTCTTTGAAATAATGCCAACTTGACATTTGGCTACAAATAGGTGATACTCAGCTTTTTTATAATTTATTTGTTTGTTTGTTTATTTGTTTATTTAGACTATCTGATTTGATTTTCAGGAATTGCAGGGTTACCATAGATGTATCATTATATTAGGAATTGCCACATAATTTGGGCCACACAGAGCACATAACCATTAGAGGAGCTCTGTAGTTATTAAAAGGGAAAATGAAAATGGCTTCATTGAGCAGCATCATTACTCATAAATGCTTGCTTTGTGTTATCCACTGTGTTTTTCTCATAGAATGAATAACAGTTAAGATCAAAACAATTATGCCAAATGTTGAAAGCAATTGTACAATATCTATACTCAGACACAAGATTTATAATAGATAATAAGAACATGATCAAAATACAATTACACATGTAATTTGTTTTCATGTACATGGTATTGTGTGATAAAAATGCTTTAATTCAAGCCTCCTTTTTTGTTGTTTTTGTTTTGGGGGGTTTTTTATAATGTCCACTACTATAAGGATAAGCTAGATTAACAAAATGACATTTATGAATTGCAGTCCACCTTTCAGTGGGAAATATGTCACCCCCATGATAAGTGAAGCATGAAGAGTGATGTGGCTGCTGATATAATTTGGAAGATCTAACCCTCAGGTTGGGCTGACACTTTTCATTCTTTGGAGTTTTATTATAAGATATTCATACTGTGGAAACAATCCATCATTAACAGAAAATTCCCCTGTTGGAACTGAGGTCTTGAGGTACTGGGTGAGAAATTGCAGCAAAGAGAGAATCTAAGCCATGAAGGGTTGGGATTAAGGATTATTCATTTCCAGTCTTATCATTACATATGGAATGATCTGCAAATAAATGTTTAAGAATACCATGATTCCAAGAAGGAGTTCATTATGAGATAGAATTCTGTAGCATATGCAGCATTCCCTCCTTGGCATGTTAGGGCTTTGGCTTGGAGTTCTTTGGCATAGATTTCCAAGTGGAATTAGAGAGAGGGTTGCAGAAGTTTAATGTTCAGATCCTGTGCTAAGCATAATCTGAGTCATCTATAGAAACAAACATCTTAGAAGGAAAAGATGTCCATTATTCTCAAGATTTGGTTTCTCTTTTGATGTATAAAGTTGTGTATGTTTGGAGATGGAGGGGAGGAAGGGTTACCCATTAACTGATGTTAAGACAGTCTCTATTTCTTATAACCTGTGCAACCAGATTACTCATTAAAAACTAGAAAATTTGTCAGCATCTTATTTTAGAATATTTAAAAAAAATTTAATTTTATATAAGGATGCGTATAAAAATCTCTCTTACAGAAGGGATTATTGTAGCTTTTAGTACCATGGTTTGTTTCTTGACATTTCTGTGAGCAGTTGGAGTGTGATGTCAGACTTGTGTGCAAGAAGTAGCACCATCATCTCATTATATGGCAAGTCTGTGCTTTCCAAAGCATGCTGATTTTGCTGCACCTCCCTAATACTGATTCTTTAACATCTGTTCTGAATTTTTCTACTAACCATTCTCTGCCTCCTTTTCCCTGGGAGATCCCAAACAATGGATAAACTGTGAATGTGTAACTGTCCACTTGGTTTCGTGCACAGCAGAAGCACAGGTTGAGTATGCACTTGAGCTTTCCCATTTCTTTTCAGCACTCTCCTGCTATCAAAGCTGAAATAGTTGTACTCCCAACTCTAAGCATGAACTTCCTGTTAAAAAAGTAAAAGTAACTGCCAGGAAGGAAGAACTAACTTACTGGATGTCAGAGGTCCCTTGACAGTGCTAAACTTTAATGGAGGATGAGCTGCCTCTATTTTCCCATGCTGAGATGTCTACCTATTTTGTCTGCTCAGACTGACAGGTCTGAAAATGAATGATTTTTCCTCAGTCATGATGGATACCATTTCTAGACATATTGTAGCATAATGGACAAATAACTTCTCTTAAAGACTTGTCATATAATTTGAAGGAAAAAAAAAATTGTACCCGAGACAGACATTTCTATCTATATCCTCTGGGAATAATGAGACCTTAGGGCAGAGTCTAAGGCTAAGAGTTGGTTCAAAACATCATGATGTGATGTGCCCTTATCTTCCTTTACAGATAAGACAGGCAGACTGTTTCTTGCACAGAAAATTAAAGAGTGGGCTGTAAAATCATAGGAAATGAAAACCGACAACTGGAATCTTTCCTTTCCTTTGAAAAATATTTCTTCCAGAAATTCTTTTTTATTTTCCTCTCCTTAGTGATACCCACTAACCTAAACTGCAGTGATCATAGCTGAATGCCAAATAGTTCTTCTGAATATGAAAAATATAAACCTCTATACTTAATTTCAAATATTTGTGTTGTCGATAAGCCACCTTAAATTAAAAAAACAAACAAGCAAACAAACAAACAAATTAAAAAAAAACCAAAACACAAAAACAACTACATGAGAGCACAGAACTGGAGGTTACTCAGTCCCCTACACTCCCAGATGCAGCAGATATTCAGGACAGAGAGCTTTGCAAATTGGTCTGTTGATCTCCCTCCATCCCTCAAACCCTTACAAGTCCCATGAGGTCTCAGAACAGCTGGTGCAGATTTGTGACCCTGCCTTAGCAGGAAGAGCTTGTGAAGCAGAAGGTGGTGGGAGGTCCTGGACTGATGCAAGACATGGTCAGTGATTTGCTTGTAGGTTTGTGTAATCTTATTTATACAGTCCTTCTGTTTTGTCCTGAGGAGGAGGCCACTGTTATTGTTCACTCCCCCTGACAGACCTGTCTCTTGCTCACCTTCTGAGTTCCATGGATGGAGAAATGCAGTGACCCTCCAGCCACAGGGCCGTGACCTCTGCCTGTACAAGGCACCAGGGATGTGCTGTGGCCCTGACTGCAGCTGGGAGCAGCTCATTGAGCTGGAAAACATGGCCTATGAACCTCTGAGAATATTCCAGGCTGAGGAGAAACCTGCTCCAGGGCAGCATGTGGGAACTGTGCACCGGAACAGAGAAGGGCTCTCCTAGGAGAAGACAGGGAGCTGAAGGGGCCATGTGTGGAATAACATATAATCAAGTGATGATGGCATCTGAGAGCTGTGCTCACCTTAGCACAGAGGACTTCATCAGCAGAGTTCAAAGGAGCAATAGTTGTACTTTTCTTCAGCCAGTACCTGAGTAGTTTCCTATTATAAACAAGAGGTCAGGTGGTTTCTGTAGAACTCTCTGTGTTGGTGTCAAAAACTGTTTTCCCTCCTCAGGTCATAAAGTCAATCAGTGCCCCAAGAGGAAGAGCTAATTGATGAATATGCCTATTAGTTGTTTCAAATGGTAAAGGTGCTCGTGATGGGCTCCAAGAGCTCTTTGCATCTAAAGGTCATTCCTATGTGCTGAAAGCTCTGCTGTGGGAGAGGGGCTGTTACTGTGGCATGACTGGGATGTGTCCAAAATGTCACAGGTCTTAACAGTTGGATGTTTTCCATCTGAAAAAAGGACAACCCAGGAAATAGTTGAAAGAAGGCTAAGAAATAGATTCAGGGAAAATGTGATATAAGAAAAGAAATCTGAAAAAAAAAATAAAGAAAACAGATTGACATCTGTCAAACATCAGTAACTACATCAAATGTTAATCATAACAAAGGATGTAATTTATTGAAATCTGCATAGTAATACACACAGAGAACATTATACTATAAAGCACATAATTAGTATTTGAGTCCACGATGGTTGTGCATGACAATCTGTCACTCTACCTGTTTGCCTTACAAATTTCCATGTGGAACTGATTAATTATTTTTTTTTAATTCATTAATGTGAGTTATTTCTAAGTCTCTCAAGGTTTCACAGTTGCTTTTTACTGGAACCTCATCTTTTTTTGAGAATATAGGAAGATTTACCTGCTTCCTCATTGACAGTGAGTGAGACTCATCTTCTGCAGGTGATAAAACAGGTGTCTGCAGAGGGGTGGAATGTCCAGGGGGACTTGGGTCTGCAGGTTTGTGTACATTGACATGAAGTTATGAACAATCTTTTTATTTGGCAAGTATGTTGGATTATCCATGCAGAAAAGTCAACTAAAATTCCAGAAATACATTTCAAAATTTGAAAAAAAAAACATACAGAAAGGTTTGGGTTTTTTTTTCAAAATTAATTTATTTTGAAATAACGTTTCATTTGGAAAGCTGGCTAAAACTAAATAGCAGGGTTTAAGGTTAAAATATATAGCTAAAAACAAAACTTCATTTGACTCAAAACAACATCTGTTGTTTGTTCTAAGCAAACTAGAAATTGATTGACCTAGAATTGATTAAAAATTGTAGTCTCTCACCAAGCCAAAAAATAACAACATTTTTTTCACAATCTAGTGAAGTGCATCTTAACATTATATACTAAAATATCTGAGCTGTATTTGAAAGCATATGACAAAATCCCTATTGACATTTATGAGGAAAATTACGGTTTTCAGCCCCTAACCACTTCATATATGTAATTTCTTTGGAGATAATACGATTTTTATTTACTGGAAAAGAGTCTCTGATGAACAGACTGTAATTAATTAAATACATTAGTCTGGTTTGTTTGAAGTATAGACTTAGAGGATGAAGGATGGACCTGTTTCTCATATAGAGGATGTAAGTGGGCCTGGCCCAGCCTACGGTAAAAAAAACTATCATAGCTTTTTTTTCCCTCACTCACTTTTTGGTCAAAATACTCTTCATTTCAATGAGTTTCTTGCCTGGTGGGGAAAAGGAATTGTAAGTGGATTATATCCATCATCTTCCAGGCAAGGCTCATGATTTCCTGGCAGGTATAAATCCTTGGATGCCCAAGTTTTCTACAGTGTGAACTGGGATGTAAAACTAGAGAAGGCAGAAGTTTCAACTTTGGCTGCCTAATTGCGGAAAATCCAGCTGTGGCTGCACACCTGGAGCGCTGCAAGTGTGTGGGAATAGGGGAATTCAAGTACTTCATTTAAAGGCTATTTGAAGGTTTATAAAAGTTAGCATTAAGTGTCTTTAGAAAGGGATACGCTGAGAATTAAAGAACGTGAATTAGGCTTTTATTGCTGCCTTTTAACTGACAGTGGGATTGCAGTCCACAAATGAAATCATTGACCACAACCCTCATTAAAAGTCAATATTTATGGAAATTACTGCATTCTGGGATCTGGGAAACTGAAGCACAGAAAAAGCAATGACTAGTGCTATGGCATACACATCAATATTTTAATAGCACCACTGAGGCGAAGTACCTCAATTATAACTTCACTGTCTTACAATGAACTGTTTGTAAATCTCTAAAACACATTTTAATTTTCTTTATTTTTTTCTTTATTTTTTCCTATTTTTTATCTGAGCAAAACCATTCTTACAAATGTAAATATAAACACTAATCTTAAATAAACCTCTTCACACTATAAATTCTTCTGAGCTCCTCGTAGCTAAAATGAGCTTAAAAAAAAAAAATGCAAACCAGCTCTGATGGAGGACAAAAAAGCCAACTGACCGTGGTTGCTCTGGTAACAAATTGCCTTTCTCTGTGAGGGTGTGTAGGGATGCATGAATATGAGACAGATATCTGTGCAGAGCTCAGAGCTGGTTGCATATTTGTACATGTCCATTTACTTGTGCATCATTCCCTCTCTCAGATTCCTTCCCATGTTTTATTACCCATGGATCTGTGTAGCTCTTTTTCCCCTTTAAATTTCATTAATCATCCTTGTAAATGGAATGCTTCCCTTGAGTGACATTTTTATGTTAAAATTATATTATATTTGATTTGAAAAGCAACCTAATTAAGGTAGGCTTCCTGTAAGCTATTTAAGTCTCACCTCCCAGTGGAATCATGGAACATTTAGAAAAATAATGAATTACATCTTATATAATCTTTATTGCTACTTTTTAGAATGAATAATATATTCAGTTTGGGTTGAAATAACATATCCCTAAGGTACAATTCGTTTCCACAAATTAGATTGGTCCCTCACATACAAGATTATTAAGCATGAAGAAGAAAGTTATTGGGTTCCCTGTTCCCCCCAGGAACAGTGTTTTTTCCCTTCACATCCAAGCTTTAAATGTAGACCAATTCAATCAAAATGTGGTAAATAGTTAAAAGAATGATGCAGTTACTCGGACTTGCATATTAACCTTGTTATTTGAAATTCTCCTCCTCCTTGTTTTGAGTACATGACTGCTGTGTACAGCTCAAAGGGAAGCACAAAGGACAGAAGTACTACTGTGATTCTCTGGTTTTAGAGGTTCTGAATGTAGTTTTAGTTCTCCTTCTAGCTTCACCCATCTTTAAGTTGATTAAAAAACTCAGTGTGATTCACTTGGATTGTCAAGGAAGAGTTGAATTATTATTTCTAGAGAAAAAATGTGATTATACCAGTAATATGAAGTGGGATGAAACATGTTCAATACACAGTTACCGTTAAATTATTTATAAGTCTGATAGTCCTCTGGAAAAGGCTTGAATAACAATTTATCTGATGAATCATGGAAAATTATTTGCAAATGATGGAACAAAAAGTTGTTTTGTTTGGGGTTTTTTTATCATTGCCTAAGATAGTCAGATAGTTCTCAGTGTGCTCTCTCTATAATTACATTAAATAATCATTTGTTTCTTTTTCATCAAGGTGGAGGTATGTATTTGTTCCCAGTCATTCAACAGGTTGAGAAAAACAAACACTACTGCTCAGAGTTAAAAAATCCACTCTAAGTTATATTTTACAAACACCACTCTATTATTGTTTATACTAAACAAGTAAACTAGTAAAATGAAAAGCAGATAATGCAGTATTTCCTGTCATACCTGTTGATTCTGTTAAAGCATATTAGTTAAAGTAGTGAAAAGACTATACAGTTATTTTTTAAGCAGGTTCATAACTATAACTAAGTCCTGTTGAACAGGAAACTTAAATTTTATTAGCTTTGGAACTAGAATGAATATTAAAGTAATGTTTCCTTAAGTTTTTATGTTTCTGAGAATTTTCTGCCTTTTTTATTAGTAAATGTCTCTTTAGACTAGTTCCCAGATTATATTAGCTTGTGTTCTGCTGGTAACTGAACTCAACTCAGGGGCTGAGTTTAACATCAACCTGTTCAGTCTCCTCTGTGCTACAAGAAGGTCATCCCAGTCTGGTTTTGACTTATATGAAAAATGCAGGTAGATTTCTGCTCTTATGGTTAAGATTATAAAAGATTAGGGGATGGCTAAAATTGTAAACTCTGTTTACATCTGGCCTTACATATACCTGGATTAAAAATACAACTAGGAAGAGCTGGGAAGATGTGGCATATGTGAGATCTTATGTTGTTACCATCTAAGCTAGGAAGAAGAGATTTTAAATGAGGTAAAGCTACTGTTATGAGCTCATTAGAATTTTTAGCATCTTCACAGTTCAGTGTTAATAGATACATATATAAACCTTGGAATTTTTTCTCTTCTTTTTTTCTGTGAACAAATTGTGTTCCTCTAAGGGGAGGTATGAAGTCCCTCAACCTTCCTCAAATAAGCTATTCTGATGGATGGAGAGCTAAAAATGAATTGGGAGGCCATGGCACAACTGCTTCCTCCTTTATCTGCACTGTAGAACCTTCTCACAAAGGTGAAGGCATAAGGAGGTCAAGCTCACAAAACTGTGCAGGGAAAGACATGGGCTTAACTAGTTAGTACTTTGGAGAAGAAAACTTACAGTAGTATCACTTTTCTTCAACTGAAAAATGATAGAAAGGATAGATAAAAATGTGAGATATGATTTTGAGGAAAAGAATCTTACAGTTTATAGTGTGTGTGCACACCTACAGTATAGAACGGGATGAATTATACCTCTCTTCTTTCAGTATTTGAGCATGGATTTGCTTTTCCTTTTGGTTTGGTGGACTTTTTTTTTTTTTAATATTAGGAGAAAGGTTTTTAGCTTTTTACCACAATTGAAGAGCTGGGTTTTGGGGTTTTTTTTGATGAGGAACAGCAGATTTTGATTTAAGAAAAGGCCGGTTTGTTTTAAGAAAAACTCAATGTGTGAAACATTCTCAGGAAAATGCTACCATTCCACTCAGCCACAGCTGCAACTGATTCCAGGTATTTCAGGTGTTTAAGGAGGGGGAGCATGGGGAGGGGTGAGGTTGTCTGTATGGCTCCTTCTGGCTCGGGGCTCCAAGGAAACCTCTCCAGGTACAGTAAAGCTATAATGTTATGAATCCAAGTGTTTCTGCATGAAGGATATAGACTGTAGCTTGTACATCATAGAACAGTCTTCCAAAGTCATCAGAATGCCTCTGAATCATCATAACCAGAATTTCATACATTCTATGGTATATTGGCCTTCTAGAAACTTGGATCAATACTCACAAAGACTCAGCAGCAAAAAAAATGGTCACTGGCTTAAAGAATTTGCTTTCTGACCCCATTTCTGCACTGCATTCATAGAAGTTCCAGGGTCCTGTCCCAATATTCATGCCATTTACAGATCCATTGCTTGCTTTTCCTTTCCCTGATGACATCCACAAATATTAAAGGCAATTGATTATTTTAAATCAGGATTCCAGAAGGGGGAAAAAATATAATTCAGAAATGGCTTTCAGTTAATAATATCCTTTTATTTTTCTTAAAGAAATGCCCCCTTGACCTGCTGGCAGTGCTTCTTATGCTGCAGCCCAGGATATGTTTGGCTTTCTGCATTGTGAGTGCACATTGTTGGGCTATTCTTAAGAGCTGTAGTAGCACAGCAAGTTGTTAGATAGTCCCCCAAATCTGTTCCAGTTCCAGGATCTGGGTGATGTTTCCTGGCTTTATCACTAGCCCAGATTCAGTCAGGCTGGATGTAGTTGCTGCACAGGGTATTTTGCATGAGTTATAATGTGTGAACCTACTCAATAACAATGCCTCACTAAGAGGAATAAATGCCAAAGGCTGACTTTTACTGCAGTCAGTGTGATTGCTGGGGTGATAGGTTGCTTTTCTTCCCTTCTGTATGATGTCCAGGATTGCACCAGCTTTGTGTTTTAATGACAGTGCCTAATAGCCTCGTGTTTCTCTTTTCGTCAGTAAATATACTGAACAAATTGCACGGAGCAACAAGGGATATATTGGGGAAAACGTGGGATCACCTCCAGAGATGGCTCAGAATTAAATGGCAAAATATCTATCACTATGTCTGAAGCACTAGAAAAGGATTAACTTTGGTGTCTTTTTATTTTGTGTGAAAAAGGTGCATGTGCTATTGATGGAGTCTTTTTGCTTATTTGAGCATTTTAAATTTAAAAGTGTGTGATAATGTTCAAATTGGTTTGTAAAACCAAAGCTTTCCATCAGAAGTGCCCGGTAGGAAAGTCTGTCTGCTTTGCAAGGCACTTTGTATTGTCTTTGTTATCCAGCAGTGAAACACTGCAAAGCAAACAGAGGGAGCAATGCTAACCCATAAATAATTGTCTTCATTATTATAAGGATGGCCATCGGATCAACAGTTGTGCAATAATTCCCTCGTTTGGCAATAAACAGCCTCATTTATCATTAGCTTAACAGTCCAAAAATTATGCTGACTAAATCGAAATATGCAAATTGATGTTAGAGCTAAAAAAAGGAAGTTTGGCAAAAATCAGTTGATGCTGAATGTTCATGTGATTTCTACAATTGTCACATGAATTATCACTCTGATATGCAATAATATAACCATACAAATGAGTTTGCTGAGATTTATGGCAAACCTAATCTGTGTTCCTCTTGTAATTCATGGAGAGGAACAATCGCATTCACTCTGCCTGAGAACAGTGGAAATTTGCTTCTGCACTGACTCTGCCTTTTAGAGTTTATTGCTGCCATTTGTGTATTGTTTGTGCCTGTAATATTAAATTGTAGGAGGATAAAATTTAGCAAAAAGAATATTTAAAATAAAGCTTTGCAATCTGTTTTCTTTTGAGGGTGTTTCTAAATGAAAGAAAATTAAGAAAGAACATATAGACTTAGAATCTGATGACTATACTTAACTATACTGGAAATCAGTATAGATTGCTACCCCAAATCAGTGTAATGCCTATGGTGTAGTTCCTACATGGCATATTATATAAAGACATAAAAGTCAGTCTGTATTCTTATTTTAGAAGCAAATTGTACCATATTAGTTGCAGAACAAGCTGCCTGGATGAATGTTCCAGGCCCTCTTTAAGTCTGTAAATAAATGGTGTGTTTCTAGAAGATGTGCAAAGTGCTGCTGTCACTGATTCTTATGTAATGTTCTGAGTGGTGCAAGGAAACTTGTTCCTAACAGAATGCTTGAGTACCTGAAAGAGAGTCAGTGCTGGAAAAAGATGTTATGCTCTATAAGGTTGTTTCAAATGCTGTCACCTGTGGTCCTCTCATGTTTGAGATAGAGCTTGTCTGAATTTAAATCAACTTATACTTAATGTATATTCAGATTGTATTTATTTGATTTCTTCTCCACTTGGTAAAGTTCTTGCAAGACCTTGAATATTTTCTATCACCTTGTGTAGAGACAATAATGTAATTTTCTGTCAGTTTTGGAAACAGAAAAGTTGAGAATAAGGCATTGGATAATTTTAAGAGATTTAAACAGCAATGGTAGTTAGTTTTATTTGCATAAAACTCTACATTTCTCTGCTATTAGAAAATTTTAGTTTGAAATCTGTAACTCCACAGGAATGTGTAATGCAGCTATTAATTTTTTAAAATGTTGTTGAAAAGAAAACTGCCATATTTTATGTCATGATTCCCTTGAAAGAACCCATGTAGGACTCAGAATCGAGAACAAGAGTATAATTTCCTGAGTTCACAAAGATCATGTGAGTGTATGGACTCTTATTTGTTTATTTAAATATCTATTTCCTAGATATGGAGATGTAAGAGGAGATTTTAATTATTTATTTTTAGTGGTGGAAAAGAATAGAGTACTGTTTCTGACACTTAAAGGTTGAGATATGGCCCCATCAGCTTTACTAGAAACAAAAGTAGTGACCATCTGTCAAGGTACATTCTTTCTTTAAGATTTCACACATGAAATATGAAGAAATAATGCCCAAATAGTTATTTTATTGATCAGTTTGATGCCCAGCCTTTCTCTGGGTGACTCCTGAGATTCCTTGCTTTCAGACTCTTCTGTAGATGTGCTAACCTGAGGATTCAGCTTGTGGTTTTTACTTTAGAGCAGGTGTGGCACTGTTTTATCCTTAGCTGTCCACTTATGTATTGATCCTATTTTCAATGGTATGACATAGCTGACTGCTTTGCAGCTGCTGGAATATGCTCACAAAACCCAAACAACACAAAGGAACACTTACTATTCATTAAGATCTGTCAGAATTCTCCTGTAAGTTGTTCCCACATTAGAAATTCAACAGGTAAACCTGTCACTAAGGTCACCAAGACCAAGTTCTCGAGTGGCAATGGGTATTTTTGCCATGAGATTCACTTATTCACCATGACTGTTATTTTCATTTTTCATTAATGCTATCCTTGTGTTGATTCCAGAATTCCAGTTTCATATGCACAAATCTCAGGTATGAACTTCACTAACAGCTTGTTTAGTGGCAGGTGCAGCAAAGCAGCAGTAGGTGGGCCCAGGACACTCCCTGTGCTGAGCCATCAGAGATATCAGAGTGGGCCTCTCAGTTTTGCACACACAGATTTGTATCACAGCTCTTGACTTCTAGACACACTTGTGACTTCTGCTCCTTCTGGCTGCTCTTTTCTATTTGTGCAATGATGATTGAAATAAATGATTCTATCACGGCATGTGATTCAAAAGTGTCACTTTGTAGGGTGTCAATGTCTGTAGCTGGAAAGGTGCCCATTTCATAGTTAGTCTTTTACAATGTGTATGAGCACTGAAATAGTATTTCTAGTGGTTATAATTAGTCTTACATGAAAATTTTTTGTGATATTTAAAGGGCAAATCCCATTAAAGCATTAGGAGAAAAAAAAACCCAAAATGTAGGGTTCTGAACACTGGAAACAAATTCCAGCTAGAAAAGAAAAGGACGGCCACAAGGAGTCTTTTTTTTTTACTCCCTAAAATCCCTCTAGACATATTTATGGAGTCTCACATTCAGCATCATCAAACTTCCACCAGCCACAGGAGGCGAGGAAATAACTTATGATGTCCTGGTGACCTGTATGACTTCATGTCACTCTGCCATTCCTCCCCATCCAGGTGATTCATTTCGAAGTTGTCATCAACACTGCTTTATTCCACAGTGATCCAGCTTTCACAGCCACTCCTGTACCAAGGCCAGCTAATCTTTTAGAGCTGATCCCTCCTTGACTACGTTAATATATACTGAGTATGAGAGAAGCATGAACTATAACGTTATGTTGCCTGTTCCTGCCAGGTTTTCTCTAATCTGATTTCCAGGATCATCCATACACAAAGCATGGGCTGCCTCCCAGTGCAGAATGTAAATTCAGACAGTCCACAATGCTTTCTGCTTCCCCAACAGGGAATGTCTTGGTGTCCTTTTAGAGAAGACCCTGAGACCACTTCAAGAAGGGAATCAGTCATCTGTTTTATGTGGCATTAATGCTACAAGAACAGGTGTGAGAGTTGTCACAGAACTGGATGATGAAAAAAGTGTCACAGGAGGTCCTCTAAAGGATTATTCAGCATTTCCCTCAAATTGACTCTGAGGACTTTTCTGCAGGAATTCAACCAAATTGTTTTCAGTATAACATCTACTTTCAGCTTCTGACAGGAAAAGAACCCAGAATTGTTTGCTGTATGAATGATACAGGTGGAGATGTGCACATTTCTGGGCTGCTGAAACTGTAGGATGGGTGACTCATCACACAGAAAATACAAAAGACAATTACAAACATCCCAAGAACAGTGACCATCATGACTTTTGTTCTCCTTCTCTTTTATGTGCTCTCTTTATTCTATATTTTTCAATTGTTAATTTCTTCATTGTCTTTAATTAGGATCTTGCTAGACTTCTTTTTCTGGTACAGAACAAGGCTTCCAAATGCTCTCAAGCTTTAATCTGAACCCTTCAGAAGAAACCAGGGCTTTCCAAATGAAACTCAGAATGACTAGACTTACATATATGATTAGTTACAGTGTCTGTCATGGTTTATATTACTTTTTTTGAGAGTTTCTAGTAGCTTTTCTCCTTTTCTCTTGGTGTCTGTTAACATTTCTTCACACTTTTAGTTTTCCCTATGTTGGATGAAAGAAAATTGTTTTAAAACCTGTTTAGAAAGCTCAGGACTTTGCATTCTTGGCCACAGAGTGGAATGTGCCAGCGTGACAAAGGTGCAAGCAGCAGATAGGCAGAATCCTTGTTCAGAGTCATGTGAAGGACAATGTTTCTTCAGGCAGGTATAATTCCTTCTGCCTCCCTCAGCTCTAATCTGGAGCCAACTACTTGATTTGAGAGAGTCAAAGAAGCACTGGTTGTGCCTTTCAGAACAACTTCCTTCCCTTTCATGGTTTCCAACAAACTCATCTATTAATTGAATAGTATAATGTCCCAGACTTTGAGAATCTTAGACTTCCACATTAAAAATTAATGGTGTAACCTCTCACCTATCTCTTTATTTCTCACATATAGATATATATAGATATAATTACATCAGTGTTGTAGTACAAATAATCAGAATCTCACTGAACTTTTATAATGAAAGAAAACATTTTTTAGAGCATGCAGGAACATTTTTAGCACATGAGTTTGATTTGCCCTCCTGTAGGGAGGCAAAAGAGTGTAGAGGTGGTGAATGGCTTTTTGACGTCATTAGCCCTAAATTGTCATCAGCACTTAGAAAATTGTGTTGCTTTTACCACTTCTTTGTGGTCCAACAGCTCAGGTGCTTTGAAGCAGTTGGTGACCAGATAATACAATAACCTTCAGAGAGCCTGGGATTGTCACAGTCACAGTTGCACAGTGATTTTTTTCCTTTTTTTTTTTCTGTTAAGATGTACACATTTATAACTGATGAAAACTTCTGGAAAATAGGATTTTTGTGGATATTATCCAGAAAATACAACTGAGGCTGTTCTGCCTGGGCATTGCCATATTCAGTGCATTCTGGGGAAAATGCAGATTTTCCACTCTTCACCTTTCTTTACATCCAGGAATAAAATCATCACAACCACCATATACAAAGAAGGTTCCTTATTTCATTTAATATGTAGTGAACCTAAAGATAAAATGAACATAGTGAACAATTGTTTGAAGTTTTGGGGTTTTGTTTCTTTTGGGGGTGGGGGGAAGGGGGAGAGGGTTTTTGTTTGTTTTGTTTTTTTTATTTCAGATGTAAAAGGAAAACTAAAATGCAAATTAGCTGGTTTTTTAAACCACATATCTGAGACAGAACTATTGAAGTTTGCATATGATTAACTTCCCAAAGAACCTGACTTTGTGCTGCATCCTGCCCCAAGTACATCCCTACAAGGTAACTTCCTAGTATGACCACACTCAGAGAGGTTCCAACTCTCCTCTGTGTTTTAAGTTTATTGAACATCTCTTTGTAGCTCTTTGACTCCCAACAAAAGAAGGATGTGGACCTCTGAGAGAGAGTCCAGAGGAGGCCACAAAGATGGCAAGAGGGCTGAAGCACCTTTGCTATGGAGACAGGCTGAGTTTTGGGGTTGTTCAGCCTGGAGAAGAGGAGGTTCTGGGGAGGCCTGAGAGTCCCTTCCTGTGCCTAAAGGGGCTCCAAGAGAGCTGGAGAGGGACTTTGGACAAGGTCATGAATTGAGGACAAGGGGAATGGCTTTAAACTCTCTGAAGGGAGATTTCAATTAGATGTTAGGGAGAAATTCTTGACTCTGAAAATGGTAAGACACTGGCACAGGTTGCCCAGAGAAGCTGTGGCTGCTCCTTCCCTGGTAGTGTTCAAGGCAGGCTGGATGGGGCCCTGAGCAGCTTGGCCCAGTGGGAGGTGCCCTTGCCCATGGTAGAGGGGTTGGAACAAGATGATCCTCCAGGCTGCTTCTAATCCAAACCATCCTAGCATTCTATGAATTATTCTGACCACTTAAATTATTTAGATATATAATTTTCAATTTAAGAATAGTTTTGGGGTTTAACTTCTATCCCCTACAACATTATAAGCTTACTGCATTGTAGTTCAGCTTTTGGAAAAACTTTGTCTCATGAGCCTCTGGTCTCAAATATTCAGGTGATTCAACAAGACTTACCCAATATAATATCAAGCTGTGTATATATATGAGTCTCTTTGGCATCCATATAAACAACTGTCATGTAATTCCAGCCATTTGTAGACCTTACTGGGCAGAGCACAAAGCTGAGGGCTGTGTGTAGCCATGAGGAGCCGTGGAGACTTGATGCAGCCACCCCTATATCTTAGACTGGTGGCTTCATGTGTGGCAGGTCTGATCTTTGGAAGGTGTTCATGAAGTAGCACTGGAGTTGTCATGAATATAGTTTCAGAGTCTCAGATGCAAACCTGTTCAGATCTCACACAGAGGGAGGATAAAAGGACCCGCTGATAGCCCAAGGGAACTTGCTTTATGCATTTGTAATGACACAAATAAGCTCTGCTTCATCTAACACCGGGTATCATCCATCAAGGGAAGTGTTGGAAGTGATCTGTGACTGCAAAAATGAGTGGGATCTTGATTTACTTCTGCCTATGCTTATTAGCAGTGAAATCTGTATATTGACCCTCATTAATCCTGATTGTGAGGTACCAGTGCAACTCGCAATAGCTAATGATGTTGCACCTGCCCTTCTGCTCTGCAGTCCCACTTTCTTTGTTCAAGTTTTTTAGGAAGATGAAATACTCAAGTATCTGGAAACACCAATGTGGGGATTTTTTTAAGAAGCTCCTGCTTCAACTCACTGTGTTCCTGTGGTGAAATGGCTGTACTTGATGAACAGGGAACAGGCATAAGAGGGGAAAGGTGATATTTAAAAAGAGCAGCTTCTCTTGACTTCCTTATGAAAAAAATCCCAAACCAAACCCAACCAAATAAAAAACTAGAACACCCCCAAAACTACCAAAAAATTATTGTGACGGCAAATTATTAAAATACTATATTATCATCTTTCATTACAGACCAAAAGTAAGGTAGTGAAAATGGCAAAATCCAAACAACTTACAATGGAAATCAGAATGTTATTGCAAATCATGAGACTGTGAAGAGAAAAAATTACTACAGAGGCAATAAACTGTTATTGTTTGTGCTGTAAGAGCTTTCTCTAATTTCTTGGACTAACAAACAATCCCATCTAATTACAGAAACATTCTTCTTGATTAGGGCTGGCTAGTCCTTGCTTGCATCTCACTGTGTTTCATGCACAGAGGAGCTGAGAGCCCTTGATTAAGTGACGGTCTTGGACAACTCTTGCTACCAATTTGCATTTAAAAATAAAATAAACAGAACTTTGAATGTAGTTCAGTAACCTCTATTTGTACCCTTCCAGGGCATCAGATATCCTCCTACATCCCTTAGGGGCAAGACTTTCATATCAAAGTGGATAAAGGAATGGTGTTTCCCTTGGAGCAGCCTCGGTGCTCTCAGAACTCCCCCAGCAATCAGGCAGAGCTCCGAGCCTTGCTTTGCTGTGCTGGGGCATCCCAAACAGGGACAGCTGCCCTGGGGCACCCAAACAGAGCCGGGACAGCTGCCCTGGGGCACCCAAGCAGGGCCGGCTGCCCTCAGTTCTCGGCCGAATTGCTGAGGCTGAACCTCGAGGAGCCCTCTGGCCACGCTACAGACCCTCAGGCAGGAAAGTGCCTTGGCAGAGAACTTCAGTGATGGCTTAGGCAGCGCTAACTTTGAGCTGTCTGCACAGAGCCCTGCACCAGCCAACAGTTCCTGTCAGCCTCTGAGTGCCATGCAGGGCATGAGTTGTGATAATAATGAGAAGGTGAATGCACAGTGTGCCCCAAACGCTTCCCCGCATGTCCCCAAACCCTTCCCCATGTGCCCCAAATCTTCCCCATATCCAATGGTTTTACTGCGCTGAGGCTTTTGTATGTCCATAAAAATTTCCTCTTAAAAACAAAACAAAATTTTTAAAAATCCCACGATTGTCCTGAAATCTAAAACTCAAACTATTGGGATATGCCATTTAAAAAACTAATATGCCAGTTTAATGACCTAGCTGGCTCTTGTTTTCCTTTGAAATTATAGCTAAAAGGATCTCCTCTTTAACTGAAACAAAAAGGTTTTCAATCTTCATATAATTAGACAGAAGAATACTAGCTACTAGAGCACTTTACGTTTAGAATGTGGATTTGCTAGGGGGGAAAAAAAAAAGCAATCAGTCAAATTCCTTCTCCTTGGATTCTTGATATGAAAAGACTCAATGCTAGCCTAGATTAAGTGACAAGAATCCTCTTGATTCCACAGTTCCGAATGCAAAAATTTTAAAATTTAAACACTTTAGTGAAAACCTGTTGGAAAGTTGCTGTAAGGGCTGCCTTCCTTGTTATTTCACCCTCAAAGTAAAAAAGAAGAAAAGAAAAAGAAACAAGCACCTTTCAGTTAGTTAATTCTCTACCTCATTGTTTTTGGGTGGGTTTTTTAATGTTCTCAGTTTACTCCTCAGAGGCTATGGAGAGTTTACTTTATTTGGCATAATTATTTATGAGTAACTCAGTTTGTAAAATATATGTAAAAGCCATCAGCAATCTGTCATTTTGCAATTTTGTTGGCTTGCACTTGAGGCTTGATGCAGCAGACAGCACTACAGATTTAGTCTGAGTCATGTTTTATGATGTTCCTGCAAAACTTTTGGGAAATTCACTGAAGGCAAGGATAGAACTCCAAAAAAACGTGGTGCCTGGGAGCAAATAAGCTGCTTGAACTTAAATCTCGCTAGAAAACATGTTATTGGATCCCCTCTCTTTCCAAGTGCTCACTGCAATACCCCACAGATGTTCATCAGGAACATGATGTCACTTCTTTCTTCTGGACACATTTGCTCCAGTTTTGTCTGTGTGAGAGCAGGTTGGCAGCAGTGACATCACTCAGAAGCTGAGCAGTGCAAGCCAAGAGTTGGGCTAAACAGGTCAGTGAACTTCAGGTGCTGCTGGGAAGAGAAGTGTTTGGAGCATCACAGGTATCAATGGGCATGTTTTACTGCCTTGTGACCTCGGCAAATTAGCCTCGGGATTGTGAATGGGGCAGTGCCTGCCATTAGTACATCAGGGATTTACAGCCTTCAGACTTTTAAAAAAGTTTTTATACTGCTCTTCTGAAGATCAAAAGGCACACCAAGAGGTGTATTGTAACCAGAATGAACAGACTGACTATGTATTAACTTAGTGCTTTTATTTCTGGTCTTGAACAAGAAGAAAATGTTACTTGAGGTCACAGGGATTTGAGTCAGGTGGAATGCCAGTGTCTAGACAAAGGGAAATATTTTGTTCCCTCAGTCACTTGAAAAAAAATCTGAAGAAAGTGCCTGCAGGCTAAAACATCTTTTCTTCTATTCAGTCTCAGAAAACAGAAAATGGGAAATAGCAGGTAACAAAGTGTAAGTTAGACTATAGATAGTACACCAAGCTCTTATTTTAATTACAGGTATATTTTCTTCATGTAAGGTATAGGAAAATGGCACAGAAGAGAGATTCAAAAGTTATGCAGATGGATTTTGTCATTATCTCTGCTATGGCTGGATCATAAGATGCCTGCTGCGAAGATGCTTTTACAATATTTTATTGAAAGGTTAATTACTTAATATTTACTTAATATTTTATTACAATGCTTTAGGAGGGACCTTAAAGACCATGTCATTTCAACCCCCTTTCCTATACACTGCTTGAGTTCTTGTCTACTAATCTGACTGTTTTAATAAGTAACTGTCACTGGTTTTATGCAGAGAGGAACTCAGGAAACAGCAATGCAGTAGAGAAGACTCTCTGGCTAAAAGTGCTTTAACTTCTTCTTAGGGACTACTTGCTAAATAGACTAATTTCTAGATATTCTTTATAAAATGATTAGGCAATATAACAGCCTTCTTTCTAAAAGTACTTCCTCTCTATTTTCTTTATATTTACAATGTTACTAGTGCTACTGGTCTTACACAAGCATACAAATTCACTTACAAGTGAAAGATGATGGCAATATATATTAATCAGATATCTTGATCTTCTAGATTTTACTGCCTCTTCAGCTGCACAGCAGCAATTGTTTGGGGTGTCATGTTATCAGGGATAAAAACTCTGAAAAGAGAGACAGGATGATTTTAGTGTCTTTGATAGGACTCCAAACACTGATGATTTCTATTAAAGCAAGTAAGCATGGCAGTGCCAAACTACTATAAAAACTCACAGTATTTTCTAGTAGTCTGTTGTTTTGTTTTGTTTTTTTTAATTAATTTTATTTTCAGTGATTGTTCGTGGTCCCATTTCATTCTTACTTTTCATCTTCTCAGATTAGTACTTCACTTGTTTTCGGTCTGCCCACTATTGCTCTTGCAGAATTTCTTTCTGAATATTTTCCGTATAAATCTGTCTTGAACAAACACTGGAAGTGAAAATGTTGATTTTATCGCAGGATAGATATTTGTCTCTGTTGGATGCTTTCATTTGACTTGCCACCCCCTGAAGTTTTAACGCATTTTGAGGTTTGTTCTATTTCAAATCTCAAAAAAAAAAAAAAAAGAAAAAAACCCACAAAAAAATACAACATTATTTATTTCATTGTGATTGACAGTGGAAACTTTGTAATTCATTTCCGAGCTGCAGCTAATTAGTCAGTCATTACAGTGTGCTCCAGTTAGATGGCAGAACTCAGTACTATTTTCCGAGCTACCCAGTCACAAGGGCATGACAACAATGTGTCATTTGCCAGGGACTGTGAAATGAAAGCTCTGGCTTTGGCATGGTATAAGAAAAAATGAACTTTACAATAAGCTCCATGTTTTAATGCTGGATCACCTCTGCAACTGCTATCAAACTGTGCTTTGACCACAGCAGGGAAGCGTTTGATTAACTACCAACAAGAAAGAATGCGGCGAACAATGAGACATCAAAGACAGCAGCTTCCTGACAGCAGTTATTGAACAGTGATTAATGAGTGACAGAAATGAAGAATGTATAACCTCCAGTATATTTAAGAAGGCGAGTGAGTATCACGAGGTGAAGTTCAAAAGAATTATTAATTGGTAAAAATGAAGAGCAATAACTTTAAAAGATGTTAAAAATTTCACATTTGGTCTGGTCTAAAAAAGATCAGCTGTATAGGGTGGCATAGCTAATACTGATATTGCAGCTCTCTTTCATAATGAGATTGTTTAATTAGGGGAAGATCTATGTTGATTTCAATAAGCATTGCAATGACTCTTAAAACACTGGCCATGCTTTGATAATAAACAGTCCTTAGTTAGTGTTCGAAGTTTTCTTTGTAGCCAATTGCTGTTGAATTTTCAATGGCAGGACAGCAGAACTTAAGGAAGAGCAGAAATATTAGAGATACCAGTGATCTGAAATAAGATGAGAGGTAATTGAAGATTTTTAGCAGGTCAGCAATTTTTTATACCTGTGGTTTATGTCACCTAAAGCTAATGCCTCAAATGACGTATTTCCTTGCAAGCAGGTGCAATGTTCAGACCAGTGCTAGTCTTCTAGTTTGATTTTTCTTCCCTCATTCACTGCACAATCCCATTCAGACTGGTTGAAGTGTGATAGTGGGGTCATGGTGTGGTCAGAAGCTCCAAACTGTGAGTAAGGTTTGCCAGTTCATGTGCTGCTTTCCTCTGGATAGCTGCTTAATGTTGGGGCTCCCCTTCCAGCACATGATCCTCACCACTCAACAACATGCCGTTCAGCCTGAGGAAGGCTCCAAGGAGACCTGAGTCCCTTCCGGAGCCTCAAGGGGCTCCAAGAGAGCTGGAGAGAGACTTTGGATGATGGTGTGGAGTGACAGGACAAGGGGAATGGCTTCAAACTGACAGAAGGCACGGTTAGATTAGACATTACCCTGTACTGTGAACGTGGTGAGCCCCAGGCACAGGTTGTCCAGAGATGTTGTGGATGCCCCACCCCTGAGAGAGTTCAAGGACACACTGGATGGGGTGCCGAGTAACCTGGTGTGGTGGAAGGTGTCCCTGCCCATGGCAGAGAGGAATGGAACAAGATGATCACAAGGTCACTTCCAACTCAGGCTTGTTCTCTGATTCTGCGCTCAGCCATAAATGAAAATGTGCTC
The DNA here is from genome assembly GCA_013396695.1 of Sakesphorus luctuosus. Classification (NCBI taxonomy): domain Eukaryota; kingdom Metazoa; phylum Chordata; class Aves; order Passeriformes; family Thamnophilidae; genus Sakesphorus; species Sakesphorus luctuosus. Next base: position 873,225 of record VWZD01002478.1, read on the forward strand.
CCCATATTTTCTTGCTCCTTTCATATTGCATATTGTGTGACCTCCACCCAGCTGGAGGGAGCCAAGGCCAGCACAGAGAGCCTCCCACACAGATGTGTACCTGGTGCAATCCACCTTTGTGAATTACGTACACGAGTTGTTTTCCAGTGTGCTGGCAACACTCACAGACCGAAGCAATAGGCTGTGCAGTCAACACAAATGCCAGCGAGTGCAAGACACTGAGGTTCCTCTCAGACTTAACTAAGTCTTTGGAACTGAAAAAGTCACTCACCACCAGCTGGAGAGAGACACAGGCAGCTCTATTCTCACAAAAGGAGGCCACTGTAAACCTCTGCTCCCATTTACAGCTGCACAAAAACGAGGGCAGTCACTGGGATTAGAAGAGATCAGATCCATCTCCCTCCTCTGCCTACAGGGATTGTTAAATCTCTCAGAAGAGTCCTAATTAGTGTGCTATGAAGTATTCTATGGAAGAATGCTCTTGGTTGCTCCTGATGTTATTGCACTTGGCATTAAATAATTAAATCTTTGCTGGAGAAAAGATGCAAGGGAAAGGCAAGGGAGTGGGAGTGGAGGGGGAGAGAGGCAGAGAGCACCAACAGGAGTTTTAAACACAATGTGTGAGAAAGACTTGTATTCTCATTCCTATAAATACACCAATATTTCACACTACATAGTCATTGAAGGAGGGAAAATGTGCATCCCCATCCAAAGGTGCTTCCTTTCTGCTACACAAATCAAATTTTCTTTTAATGAAATATTAAGGGATTTTTGGGAGACTCAGTCTGCTGTTGCACATGTTCCTAGCACTTCTTTCCTGCAGGGAGGGTCAGACCCCTTCACTGAGCAGAAATGCGTTTGTGTCCCTGAATAGTTGGGCTTGGAGATAAATCCTTTCAACAAGGTTGCTGAGGAGTGCAAGGCATGTAGGAGGGAGAGATTTATGTATGTGATCTTGGTGCTTCTGAAGGGAAAGTTTAACGTGTGATAAGGCAGATGTATGGCTGAAGTGTTTAATTTGATTAGGAAGCTGTAAGACAAGCTTGAATGAGTGCTCCTCAGTCTTTGCCATGAGATCACTATGTTGTTTATTCTTTGAGGACATGACAACAGATGGAAAAGGGCTTTTCTATTTGATGTCAATCATGTTTGTGATTGAATAACCTATCAATTTCTACTGATACAACTACTTAAACCCATACAAGTGTGCTGTTCAGGGGCAGAGGAGGGGCTCTGCTGTGAGGGAGATTTTTTTTCTGACTTTAATGCTGGTTAGTAATATATAATTTTTTGTGTGCTTCTACATATAAACATACTAGAGAGTTGTGCCTGGAAAATTATTTCTTTCGTGATAGCTTTTTAATTGTATCTGTGATCTCTTCAGGGGATAGCCTAAGTATATGTGGCTTTCAGAAACTGTATCTTGAGGCAGAGATGAACATGTTCAATAATTGTTATTTCTGGTCTTTTTGTAATGCTTTAATGAGGCCAAGTTATACCTGAAGTTAATATTTTTCTGTATGAGATTGAATATGTAATTTAGTAATGAGAAGTTCCCTTGCATCATTCCCAGATAGTAAGATTTCTGCATTTATCAAAAGTTTGGGGGCCTTGAGAAAAGAAAGATCTTTTCTTGAGATTTCCATCGTTGCCTCACTCAGGCTAAAAAACAATGTTTCACAGCTCTTAAACCCAAGAAAAAAGAGTTATAATTAGTAATGTTCACTGAAGGCTTTCAAAGACTCTGTTACAATCTGAGAATGCCTCAAGGGTTAGGGAGGGCAAGGTCAGAGTTTCCAGCATTATGATCCTGTTAGTACAGAGCACTTAAACTAATCCGTGCTGTGTTAAAACTGAGTTAACCCCAATGCTCAGAAAGGATGCTGCGAGTTCAACAGGCAGCACCAAAGAGCAGCTGCACCCTCAGAGCCTCTGCAAGGCACTGGGAGCCTCCCTGGCAGTGGCTGATCCATGTGCCTTGGGAAGTGCTCTGACTGCAGGTGCACCTTCATGGGTTTGAAGGCAACTTGCTGTACAGCAGCTCTAATTGTGCCGTTCGTGGCTAGATATTCAAAGCACCAGATATGCTCTCTCCTCCTAAACAACCTGGCTTGAGTCTCTCTGGAAATCAAAGTCCATGCATCTTTCTAGTGTTATAAAGATTTATATTTGAACATAATAATGTTCTTGATTTGGTGTAAGCTCTTCAATCCCTCATTATCCCAAAGAAGGATTCATTTCAGTAATGAAGGAAATTATCTCTGTATATAATTGTATTTTTTTGTATTCCTGTGACTCAAAGGCACATTATAAGTGCAAAATAGGAATTTAATATTTTGATATAAAGTGACAATTACAAAGGAAAGCTATTAAGCTTCTATTCATCTGAATTCTGGCAAAACCTTTGGTGCCTTATGGTGATATTTGCTGTCAGCAGCTGTGCCGTAGGGACCAGGCACTGTGCAGAGTATTACATTTTACACACTCTTTAACTGTGATGTTGCATGAAATTGAGCTACAGTTACATGATGAAGACAGACTCTTCTGCATTCATCTGGAGTGGAAGAGTAGGAAGCTTCCAGACTTGAAGGAAAAATGAGTTTAAATGCTCTAGCTTCAAAGAGAGACAATGACCCCTTCCATTGGCAGTATTGCAACACATCTCTTGTCAGACATTTGTAGTGTGGTAAGGAGGGTCTCTGTAACTACAGTACCATTTATCACTCAGTTTGGTCGTTGCAGAATTTACTGCCTTTAGAATTTACTTATTGAGACTTTCTTTCATGTCAAAATGTGTCTACAGGCACTGTCAGCTCACAAGAGCAAGATCACACCATTCCACCTGTTTTAGAGGGCTGCTCTTTGCCTTGGACATTTCTCCAGGCCCTCACCTCTGTTCCAGGTTGCTCTATGTGGGTTGTTTAAGGAAACATCTCTCACAACAAACAGCTCCATCATCTCAAGACTTTCACAGAACTCCAGAATGTTCTAAGTTGGAAGGGACCCACAAGGATCCTCAAACCAAACTTGTAAGTGAACAGCCCCCATGGGGATCAAAGCCCCAACTTGGCACTGTGGTCAAACCAACTGAGACTTGGCTATGGCAATAGTTTTCCAGTATCCCCTGTCTGGGCAAATGCCATGTGCATGCTTCTGTGAAATCTCTGTCAAGCTGGTCTTCCATGTCTCCTAATGCTCCAGCCCCTCAGTATTGGCTTTGTTTGACTGCTGTCTTCTGACTTTGGCATGAACAAAAAACTCCATCCCATGCTCATCAGAATTGTGCTTTCTTGTGTCTGCCTCTTTCTAATTATTCATGGCCCTTTTTTAATTAAACTGCAGGATCTTTACATCAGCAATTATTGCTGTCACTGACATCATAGCTTGGTCAATGATAGGGAGAAAATTATGGAAAATATTTATAAGTGAATTTGGTAAACAAAGTGATGAACAAAACTATTTCTTGCCTACTGTTTACCCCATTCTAAAAAAAGAAAAAAGTACAGATTAAATCACTAAATTCAGTTAATAAACTAGTCACATAGCTAAAGTTCAGCTGTGCTGCCCTTTGTTAGAATCAGGAGATTATTAGAATACAGCAGATTTTCAATGCAACGTCAGTGACTCATTGAACCATGAAATAGAGTGTGTCAAGCCCTGGCCATGCTCTGCTTCCACTGCTCAGGTCTCTGGTGTGTGTGAATCCCCACACTGGACTCTTGGGCTGATGGGCTGGGAGTGGGAGCAGGCTCTGGGCTATAGATCTGCAAGCTGTACTAATCCATAGTCTGCCTCAGACCTCTTGGCTCTGTGCTTTCTGGGTTCTGCAGTCATCTAAGTACTTTTTCCTCTCAAGGATCTCCAAACTTAAGGTACTACTTTTTCAACAATACATTTGCTTCTATTACTTCTCTATTGCCACTTCTTTCTGGAAACTCATTAAAAGTGTAGAGATTTCACCTCAACTAAAAGTGGCAGAGGCTTGCACAAAGATGTCTGCCTCTTCTCACATAAATATGATTTATAATCTAGGCTTATAAACATAAGGCCACCACATGAAGGAAAAATTAAGTTTGATATTGCATGAAAACTACCAGTTTGTCTTCATTTTATCAATTTATCTTGCATAAGTAATTCCATGGCATCTATTGAGAAGGCCAACTCTTCTCAGCACAAGCTCTAGCTTTGCTGGAGAAGTAAGAACACAACTCTACTGCACCCATTTTTTTTTTTCCACTGAAAGGTCAAGGCTTTGCTTTTTCTACTTGTGTGATGAGTTGCACCAGCTGAAGTTGGTATTTATTTACAAAATCTGTAAGGAAATGTATTTGATCAAGACAAAAGACATCAGCTATTCAATCCTGTCTCCCATCCCATCATGTCTCTGAGATCTGTGGTCATGGTCACTTCTCAGTGCAGGATTTCTGGTTTTGACAAAAGGAGCACACTCCTCATTTTATTGCTGGGTAGAGTTTCCTCTGTTATCAACCTAGGACATTCTTTCTGTGTCTGTTCTGGGGCTCATCTGTTGCATCCAAACACTCATTTCTGATCATGCTTCATTCGTACCCATCTTCCCACTTCTACTGAGATTCTTTCAAAGGACGTTTGAGCAATGTGCAGAACTGAGCAAATTAAATTGCATTAACATATTAGCATTGTTAAATTCATTATAACCAGCCCTGAGATACCACCAGTTTTATAGAAATTGCCCTCCAGAACACAGTAACAATGAGCTGAGCTAAATATGTACCTCTGCCTACCCAGACTGTGGCCTGTTACAGTTGTGCTTTTTCTTTCCTTCCACAGTTGCCATTTCCCCTCCAAGCATTAAAGTCCCAGCTATGTCTTTGGCTTATGTCTGTCCTAACTTTGTGATGAAGACTCTTGAAAGACATGGAGACTTTTGGGAAACACAGTTATCCAAGTGGTAGTTAAAAGGGAGTGCAGGAGCTCAGCCTCCTGCTTTGGTACTTCATTTACCTATGACATTCTCAAGCTTGCTGCAGTATCTGTAAGGAAGTAAGCTAACTTAATTGCAAAGTCAATGTTAAATGAATTTATAAGTCATGCACACTTTGCACAAGTATCTTCTTCCATGAACTTGAATTGTCACGTTAATTCAGTTTTCTCCTAAAGGGCTTTGAGAGTGATAATCTGATTTTCTCATCTAGTTTCACATGTAACAGAGAAACAGAGATGAGGAACTACTGGCCTTGAGCATAAAATCCTTCAAATGCATAGCAGTATTTTAGAAGTCTTAAAATATAGTGAGTTCAACATTTTCTTTTAAAAAAATACACTCAAAATGAGTACCTGAAAAATATGCTGCATAATGAAATGAGATCTGAAGTGATTGCCTTGAAAATAATTTATAAAGATGATTTTTGCCCTTCAACTCATGCTCTATACTGAGCATTTCTCTCACATATTAGTTTCCAAGTGGACTGTGGTGCCAGTAAATAATGAGTCTTTGGAATGGCTAGAAGTCAGGAAAGTTCTCCTCCTAGGAATAAAGAACAGTTTTTATATGATCCCCTCCACCTCCCAGACTTATTCTGGAAGCAATCTGCAGCTCCAGTGGATAACCCACTCGAATTTGAATGGGCAATCAGTGGTAAGCCTGTCTGAATGCCCAAGGGGGATGATGTGCTCCTTAGTTAGATGAAGAAAAGAGTATCAAATAGAAAAATTCCAGAAGTTTTTCATTTAACATGGCTGTGGTGATAACAGGAGTAAAGTGTCTGGTTCTGCTGTGTCCTTGATAAGGTACACAGTGACAGAAACTTGGGCAGCTTGTTCAGGTGTGCTTTCTGCTGCACTCCTCAGTTATCCTGTGGTCTGGGAGGGCACAGGAGCTTGGGGTAATGTCAGAACTCAGCAGAAGATATGAAGGTTGCCTGAGATCTGAGATTATGAGTGTCGGTGGCTGTGCACAGTGAGTGAGCAGCAGGTGTGAAGTGGCAAAGGGGGATGTGCAGGTGAGAAGGAGGTATCCTGTCAAACAGGTTTCTGTTCCAGAAGTGCTGGACTTTTTCAGTGCAACTTAGTGCTCTAGTGATGCCCTTGAAACTCAGAAAAGCCACTGTGTGTTTTGTAAGGCCAACAAATTCAGTCTGAACATCAGCCCTACTGGAAACAAAGCATGTGTAAACTGAGGTTTCTGAGAGAGCTCACAGCACTGGGCAGGGTGTCCTCAAGAAAATCTGGTAGCACAGTACAGAAATAAATGTGTGCTCAAAAACCAGATCAGAACTTATGGGATTAGGTGTGTCTAAATTCATATTTGTGGGTGTAAGGAGAAGGTACAAGATTTGTGAAGCTTTCTATGTATTGTACAAACCAGGTTCTTCCTGGCATCTTTATCTCTTGCCACATGCTGAATAAGCCACCACTGGAACAATTTTCTGAAAAATTTGGTAGATTCTTCTTCAGCAATAACATTAAAAAAAAGGGCTCTTAGATATCATAACCATGATCCTGTCTGAATGTAAAAAGTTTGAATCTTGACTCCTGAGCATTCTTAAACATGTTGTCCTTCGACATCACTTACCAAAGAGCAGTCCAGTAGGATTTCAGTCTGAAGGAGAGTAAATTTTCTTCCAAGCAGAGCTGTGTGCTGGGACAACACTGAAAAGTGTATTTTGTCTCATGGAGGGAGTCTTCTGTTTCTGGACAACAAACTAAAATGATTCCCTGAGAACTGCTGTATTGAGAGAGACTTCCTTTCCTGGTGTTTTAATCTGGTAATAACAGGCAGGGTGGTTGTGCAGATTGTCTCTCCTTTTGTGAGAAGGAACACATTTATGTGTTAATGATGGAGAAGAATGATTCTCCAATTTTTTATGGGTCAGCCTTATCTTTCTTTATTTTTTATTTAATTTGACATTTAAGTAATAATGCTGTTTGTGTGCAGAATCCTTCTTAGCAATGCTGAAGATTTGCCTATGAAGAGCCAGCATCTCTTCTCAAATATGCATAAGATGCCATGATCTTAATTCTAACTGAGATTCTGTTGCTTTAAAATAAATAATGAAGTCTACTGTCCTTGTATCTGTCTCTTCCAGCCTTTTCTTGGTAATAAAGAGTGCTAAAAATGATAGCTGAATCTGGTAATTAGACAAGACTTCTCTTTTCTGTCCTGTTTTATTCTTTGCTGTAATGCATTTTGTCTGTTTACTGGCTTGAGGTCCCTTCCCCCTGCGAGACTTATCTTTTTAATGGCAGTCATTTTTAACATGCACAATTTTTCTGTAAGCATGACATTCACTATCTCTATAATAACAATCATTTGGCTTATGATTTAAACCATTACAGCACTGTACCATGCTGTGAGCCTCAAATGTTGGCTCCACTTTTACACTGTTTACTTTCCTATCAGCGTGTTGACAGTTCATAACTCTTGGCTACTTCCACATTGACTGTAATTTCTGTAAAGCTTTAGAGGAAATAAAGAACTGCATCAGACCATTGGGGTTTTTTTGATTACTTGCCTAAGCATACTGTAAACTTGGTATCAAGATGCTGAGCTAGATAGTCACTGTAACATGGCATGAATTTGATAGAGGTGTAGCACCATTTTTAAGAACATATCTGAAGAGTAATAGACAAAGATGAATAAAAACCTTTTAACAACATAAAGACAAGATGGGATATATTAAGTACTAAACTAATACACCAACTGTTGCCTGGCCAATTTTTCTCCTCGCCCTACTCCTCCTCTCTCCCTCATTTGAGGGACACTTCTTTACTTGAACATTTAGCCAAGATGGCCTGTGAGAGTGAAGAAAACTCCTGTTTTACAGGAGATGGGTTTGTTTGATTTGGTGGAATTTATTTTGAGTATCTAAAGGGTCGACAGAGCTCTTTGCTCCTTGCAATCATTTTACCTGTTTGTCTTGCTCTTCTGTTTTCCACCTGAATTTCTCTAGTCAGCCCAGCCAGTAGGAACATGAGAGGGCATTGCTGGGAAAACTCTTCTTAAGGCAAACAGGTTCTGGAAACTTGGCACAAAGGACCCTTCAATATGAACAAATGACTGGGGGGTGTTTTTTAAAGTGATTTACAATTCAGGTAAATTGAGTGTGGTTTTTCACAGCTGTTTCTCAGGTCACATCTCTGCCATGAGATTCTGAAACATTTTGAGTCCTGTCCTATTTCAAAGAAAAGATCTAAAGAATTTTTTACATGGAAAGAAATTAATTTTTAAAGATATCCAACCTGAGGTTTACATATACTTAACCTGGGCAGTATTTCATGAGACAGCTTTTGGTCTGTACATTTTAATCTTAACGAGCCTTCCTTTTAAAAGACACAGTAATATTCAGGTCTTCTACATATGGGAGTGTAAGTGTTGGTGTCTATATTAAACCCCAAAATTTTTGCTGTATTTATTTTACTATGCTCTTTTATTTCTTTTCATAATTAGAGTTTGGTTCTTTTGTAGCAACAGTTTTGTTACTAAAATGGAAAATAGAATGAGGGAGAAGTTTGCGTCTTAAAGATGATTGAAGCTGCCTGTCATAGGCAGTGAAGAGTCAGAATTTGTTTTAAGCAAAGATAAATTTGTTTAATAAAATCTCATTTTCTGGGCTTTAACACTAATGAGCTGGAGAACTTATTCTTTTGGATGCTACTAATGGCTTAGGAGTGTGTTACACTATACACAAGGACAGTGTTACTTAGTTGCACAATTATACTATAAGTTTGACTTGCTAATATTTAGGATTCAAGCATTGTGTGATTATGTTGTTTTAAAGAGAATGTTTGCGGTGTATTTAATTGTAGATAAAAAGCTTGAAATTGTATTTCATTTAAAAGGCTTGACATGCAGGGGAGTTAGAAATATTTTGAAATGGCATTTAATAAATCTTATGTGGGGAAATGGAGTGAAAATTTCTGAATGTCTGGAGTTGGAGTCTATGTTTGCATATGGCAAGTATTGTTCCTAATGAACAGGCACATTCCTGTACCTTGTCAGGATGGGATTGCAGGGGCAGTGGGGGTGGATTTCATTTGAGTCAACTTTCTGTTAGATGACCTCTTGTGTACCTTGGGGATATCATGCCCACTCTCTGTGCCTGCAGAGGAAAAGGTTTGGGTTTTTTCCAAATTTTTTATATTACTTCCAAGTATCTAGTGAATTTGTACAATCTAAATTTATTTTGAAGACTGTTTTGTACCATTTTACTATCTGGATCATGCTAAAGTCTGCTTCCCATTTGTCCTGTATTCTAGCATCTGAGTTCACATTCTTGTAAAAGTAAATGGGTAGGAGGAGGGTAGAGGAGGAATTATTCTTGAAACATTCTTCTTCCACTTGAGGTTTGCCTTTGCTTCTCATCTTGAAATTAAAATTGATGGGCACAGAATAATTCGTGTTAATGCAGCTGTTATTCAGTTTGAAAGATATCTAACAGGAAGAAAGTGCTCTTAGCTGGGGAACAAAGGGTGACAAATGTCATTCTGCACATCAAGTTTATCCAACACTGCCCCTGAAGCAGAGGATACATTAGCTTAAAAAAAAAAAAAAAAGAAAAAGAAAAAAGAAACACAAAGAAAGAAAAAGAGCATTTGAACCAGTACAGTGTCAATATGCTGGAACAGTCTCCTAAACCTCTTGTCATCTGTGATAAGGACATCAATAATAGTCATTGTCAACCTTCATTAAGCTCAGATCATCCATTTTTATGTCCCTCAGGATGTTTTTCATTGATATTTTCCTTGGACAGAGAAAAGGCCCTACATCAAACTAGTGTATAAAGCTTGATTCCTTCCTCAGGGCTCTTAGTACAAGAGAAACAAATTATTTTAATTACTCTTTTTCTGTTTTGATTTTTTTATTATTATTTGTTTGTTCAGTTGGTTTTTCTTTTGAGTTCCTCTTGGGTGCTTAACCTGTTTTTAGATGCAGAAGAGCTCTTGCTTATTAATCCACATAATAAAGTGTAAGAAAAAAAGAATGGAAAATGTTGAGAAAATTAGATCCATGTTTTCCCTTCTCTAAGGATTTGTCTCAACACTGTTGCTGATATTCCTTTGCTTACACATCTCTAGAATTTGGGGTTTATATTCTTGTTAGTTCTTGCAGGTTGAGTTACCAGTGACCAGCACCACCTGAGTTCTTCAGGATTATTTTAGAAAAGACAACCAGAAAGATAAAATCCCTGGCTATGGATTGACTTTGAAGCCTTTGCAAACATGGGAGGAAGGTGTTTTGGAGAAGGGATGTTGGCATGTTCACAAACAAGCCACTTGGCTCACTATTTGACTTTTTCTGAAGAAGGAAATTATTTCTAAATTTATTCAGTATTGCTCTCTTTTCAATGCTCTCAGCAGTTCTTTCCAAGGTGAGAAAATACACACCATGTCAGAGCAGGAAGGCTCACACAGCATTGCTACAACCAACAAGGAATTACACATATAGTACCTAAAGTATTAGGAGCCCACATCTTGAATTGTTGCTTATTTTGGAATTATTTTCTATTAAATGAACTATTTTCTCACACCTTGTAAGAGATTTTTGCCTCGAAATAGAGAAATATTCTCACAGGAAAAAAAATTTAAAAAAAAGAAGAAGAAAACATAAAAAAATACTTAGAAATCTCAGAAATACTTGGAAGCGCAAGCAGACTTTCCTGAGGCTGCAAAGAATTGAAACCAATATTAAGCTCAAAGACATCCCTCATATTTTATGTTAATGTATATATTTTTAAAATCTAATATTCAGAATCTCAAACCTTTCTCTTGCAGACCTCTGTAGATTTATTGCACAAGCTGGTTTGCAAATGATTATTTAAATCTTATATACCTTTTATGATAGATTGGGTGATGCTACACTGACAACATTGTCTCTGTTTGCTCCAAACTTGAGCACATTCAGTAAAAAACAAATTACAGCGCAAAACAGGAATAGGTCTATTGCAAAATTCCTGTCATTTTCTGCTTTCAATTAGTTCTGCCAGAAGAAAACCTATCCTCTTTTTCTCTATAACTTCTCCAGCTGAGTTGAATTGCATGTTCAGGTTCAGTTAACAATGTAACTGATGGTAAAGCTTGTTAAAGAACTGTGTGTGCTTCCAGCCTGGGTCTAAATAAGTCTATTCACAAATTCTCATAAATCTGAAATGAGTTTCCAACAAACCCAGAGTGACCAATTGCGAGTGTGAATAGCTGAAAAGTTTCTGTAATCTTCATTATCTTTGGGAAATATCCGAGAGCCTGTGATCTGGCAAAGAGTAGGACAGCTCTGCTAAATGTAGGAACCGGGGTACATGAAATAAATTAAATAGTCCTTCAAAAAAATGCATCGGTGGAGTCCCATGTATTAGTTAATTTATTTGCTTGTTTGCGAGGTTTGGGGGGATTTGGGCTTTTTAATGAATTTTGATCAACCAAGCCCACTCGAAGTTTCATTAGTGCAGTGTTTGCAGAGCTCAGGAAATGCCTTTCTCTTGTGTCACTTTTAAGAGACTCTTCAGGTGGTGAATGTACTTACTCATCATCCCTCTTTTGTCGGTGCTACGGGACTTCATTAGGTGTGCGCGCACTTCAAAGGGCAGCGCCTGCCGCGGGAGAGACCCGTGCGCCTTGCGAGAGAAGGTACCCGACAGTGGCATTATGAGCTGTCAATGCGATTGGACCTCAGGCCATTCCCACAACATATCTAATTCTGTTCCCCTCTGACCCTTTTCATGGCAGAAAATGGTAGAATTGTGCAGTTGTGTCTTTGAAAAGTGGGGTAGAGCCTGGCACAATAGATACCTTACAATATCATACTGAATATTGAGCTAGACCTACAGAGACTTTGAAGGAGTTGAAATGACATCATATGGGGCAGTTGAGTCTTATCTTCAGTCTTAAAAATAAAACATGGGTGCACTTTTTTTTTTTTTTGTCTTTGAAAGCCACTCTATGAAATGATGCATGAAATGATCATGGAAATGCTTGCCTGAAAATACGCCATACTTTTTAAAACAGCTCTATTCCAAGGATTCCGTGTGAGCCTTTCTAACACCAGGGGACTGTCTGACCCAGATCCCCCACAGGGACTGCACTCCGAGAAGCAACTTAAATATCTCTGGTATCCAAGTACTATAACACTCTAAGAAATTTCTTGTGTGTGAGGAAATTGGAAAAAATAATATTGTACTCTAATATGGCTTATAAGTAACAGCACCTGATATAATTTTTTTTTTCTCTTAGAGTGGACTGGAACTGGTGCATGTGGCACAGCCCTTACTTTTCCCTAGCGTGGACCCACAATCTGCACTACTTATCTGAACCAGGTGTTGGTGGCAATGCAGTTGCTGTGACATGTGGTCACATCTTCCAGCTGTTGCAGGGAAGGGATGGAGTCAAAGTGTCTCAGAGGAGGGAGAAGCACTGTGGCATCCTGCTAGGTGCGAGTTTAGGGATGACAGGCAAACGTGAATCCTGAATTCTTATGCAGGTAAGCACTTCTCTTCCTCACCTCACTTTTATACTCACTAAATCCAGATTTAGTGCCTGATTTTCTTCTTGTTACACAGTTGTGGGGACGTGTAGTCTAGAAAGCCTTGAATCGATTTACTCCTTTTGCCTCTGCTTCACCCAGTTTAAAGCTGTAGTTCCTGGGAGTCAGCACAGGGATCTGAAAGAAAAATTATGTTCACCTCTTGGCTTTCCATTGTAAGCATAATATTCAGAGTGTTTTTGCCATATTAATGTGCAGCTCATAATTGTTAATATTGCCAGCGATTTACTGATGAGCCTCTTAACTTTAAGCAATGCTGTGACTCAATCCCTTTCCCTGTAGCATTAAGAACTAATTTGACAGTTGCTACAGGCAAAGCTGCAAGATGACTCAGATTGTCAAATGTCCTTTGTCCTCACAAATGCAAAATCCTCCAGCCAAGTTTCAAATGCAATTCCATTTTATTCTAATTTATTGTTCATTTCTCTTCTTGACACAGCAGCTCCCTAACAAGTCCGTACGTCGTTACTTAAACACTCACTCACAAAGGACTCTTGTCAATCACTGGCACAGAACATCAAGCAGAAAGAATGTCCGACCAAACCCATTTTGAAAGCTCTGCCACAACAATAGGGAAATGCTGAGTGGGACTGGGGGCAGGGAAGGGCTAAACAGGACTTCTTTGTATCAGGCAGATGAGATTATTTTAAATAAGCCTAAGACTCGGAAAATCAAGTGGAATTAATTCATTTCTAGATACTGCTTAGAATGCATATTTTTTAAAGCATTGATTATAATGCAAGTGATGGAAATACTAAAGTATTAATACCAATGAGCATAGCAAAAATGAACCATCAGACCATTCAGACCTTCCTGAGGCTGCAAAGAACCTTGGACTCAGCCTGAAAATTACTAAAAATAAAATGAGAAATGGTTGCTCTGAGGGTGAATCACTCCTGGGTCATCTGTATTAACAGTAATAAGAGCATTTTAAATAATCATATTTTTTCATGCATCTTCTTGAGTCATAATCTTGATTTTATTTATTTTAAAATGCCCACAAGAAGAGAACATCTATGGTTCAGTTTTACAAACAATGTGTTTGCTTTTAATTTAGTCTAAAATATAATTGTTCTTTGCATAATGTATCAGAGACTCCATCAGTTCAAGAGGTAAATGGCACAAAGGAATTGATGAATTTTAAATTCAAAATACTAAAATAGATTTTTCATTTTGTGTACCTCAATGAAAGTAATTAGATTTTTTTTTTCCGTAATCTGAGAGGAATTTAACGACAGTGTATAGCCTTGAACTTCCCCTGCTCCCTGCACTGTAGCTGCATACAAATCAATAACACACTTCACTTACAACAGTTTATGTCCTTGTCAGATCAAAATTCTGGTCACTCAGGGCTGTCACACTGAAGGGGAGCTTTGCACATCTCCCTGGATTCCTTCCTCGCCCCTGGTGGGGCAGGGAGTGGGAGTGGGAGGAAAACAGCAACGGTTGTGTGATCCTCTGCCAACCCTTCCTCGTCCCAAATCTTAAAAAATAGAGAGTCTTTCTCACAAGTGGGAAACTGTGGCACTCCCTGGGGCATTTCTGGAGTGACATTCCTCAGTGGATGTCTCGGTGGGTTGGGAGGCAGGAACAGCTGACTGGGTTCCAGTTGGACTGAACAGGCTTCTGGCGCTGGGCACTGAGGTAGGAGAGCAAAAGGAAAAACAATATGTGATGATTTAATGTAGCAATAACTCACATGCATAAGGAGACAGTGAAATATGGATGGTGTTATTTTATCTCTAACTTTTATGTGCCTCACTGTGAAATCACCTTATAAGTTGTTTAATGTAACTCCCTATGTTGGGGTTTTCTAAGTAAACAAAATAACCCCCCATGACCTTCATTGTCTGAAACTGCAATATTGCCATGATCCAACATTTGGCTTTGTACACGGATTCTTGAGACTATTAATTAATAATAGTGATAATAATAATCCTAACCTGAGGTGAAGGGACTTCTGAAGGTGAATTCTTGCTGAGCATGGGAAGAGCTGGGACCTCAAGTCCTGGTTTCAGGGTCTGGTTTACATCACTGTGACTGCAACCCAAGCCAAGGCTATTGCATGGCTACTCATGGCCCAAATTACAACATAAATATGCCATAACCTTTTCAAAAGATTCTATTGAACCTTTGGGATAGCTTCATCTAAAACCTGGGAGCATATTTAACAGCAAAGACATTTGTAGTTTTAGTGCCATTGGAATTCATCCATGACAGAGTATAGAATAATGAAAGATAATATGTGTATTGGGAAGGGTAATGAAGAAATCAGCTACAGTTATGCAAGGGACAAAGTCTGAATCCATTCCATGTAAGCGAGAAGCTACCATAGCATCACCTCTTTATGATATATTAAGCATATTCTGACTTGTGTTTTCTCACAGTATGAAAATACAAAATTATTATTCAAAGGTACCACCAGAGAAATTAATGTTGTCCAGAATCAATGGCATATCTTGCAACATAATTGTATCTTTAAAACACCAATTACATTTTTGAAGAACCTGACTCACCATCTCAAAGCTGGAGCACATTTCATTATCTAAAATTTTTAATAAGTAAACTGAAATACTTCTAGGAAAATAAAATAAATGAAAGTGCAAAATCTGTTAGCATTAGCTTCAGACTTAAACTTAGAAAGAGAAAATAATAAAAGTAGGCTTCCTGTTCCTGAGTGTTGGTTAATGTAGTAATTCCTTGGAATGCTGTATTTCCAGTGGCATCAGCATTAAAAACTTCTAAATAAGTTGCAGAACGTGAGCTATGTTTGTGCTCTACCCAGAGAATGTGCTGATTTAGTAGCTGATATTGTTGGTAGTTCAGATTCTGTTTTGAAATGCCTCTTTTCCCTATTTAGAATTGGTGGCTCTGAACTGAGTCCTGACTTCAGAGATCAGAATCAAGAGGGAGGATAACAAGTACTGTTTGGATTGGATAGAAAATGTGATATTTATTTACAGTGGGCAAAACTGAGCAGCATCAGCTGGAAAGGGAGCCACAGAAAATGCTGGTGGTAAGTGATGTGTTGGTTTGATTTATATTGGATGGAAACATTGGTGGTAGAAAAATTAAGTAAGAATCAGTAGAGTTTTAAGAAAGTACAGTTTGCTTTTAAGTTAACAAACCATAAAACTGATTCAAGGCTGCAAAAATGGATAAGCATTGCTTTACTCTTTCCTCAATTTTCTTTTGGTGATTGCATGAATCACTACTGTGTCATAAACTAAGGTCTTAAAACTGAGCTTGAGACAATAAAAAGAAAAGCCTTAAAATATTTTCCTGGGATTAAAAGACTGTTTGATTTACTTTTAGCTCATCTGAACTTGGTTGTATTGACAAGGTCAATATTTAAGTCATTTTTTCATACCATTATAATAACTGACTGGGGAGAAGATGGCAATTCCTTTCATTTTACCTTGAGCAGAGAATGGATGGAGATGTAAATTTAAGCTTTTTCTAAAGTGATCCTCTCTAAACAGCCCTACTTTGTTTCCAGGCTGGGAAAATCCACGCAAAGGAACAACTAATGATTCTTAACATAATTTTTTTGCTGGAGTATTTTCTTTAAACTCTTTGAGCTGTTAAATTGTGGTTCAGAAATCTTCTGGACTAGAAAAAGTTGTTGAACGGTCTTAAAAATTGTGTATTCATTAAGCCCAGACTGACTAGAAAGCATCACAAACGCTTCTGTGCAGGGAAAAGCCTTCTGCAGAAAGTCTGGCCCTTCTTAAGAGGAGTAGCAATGAACATATACTTGTACAGGAAATTCTGTGAAAGCTTAAATATAGAAAAATTTGCCAATATCATTGGCATTTTCTGAGATGAAATTCCTCCCATTTATCATTCCTATCCACTTTGTTATTTTCCCTTCTATAGTATGAGAACTAAAATTCTGTTTAACCCAGGAGCCTGAGGGCTGCTCTGTGTGTCACCCAGAAACAGGGTCCCATCAGGAGCTGAGCCCCTCCAATAACTTCAAAATAAAAGACCTGTCAAAAGGGTTAACTCTGTTAAGAAACAAGACTCAGAAAATGGTCAGACTGAAATGTAGCTGTTCCCATCAAGCACTGTGTGTGCTGTTTGTAGAATAAATGGGGTTTATTTAGGACGTATTTCTCACCTCTTAGAAATCAAGAAGAAAAAGCAGCAATTCTGTTAAAAATCAACTCTTCCCCTGTGTTGTTTCCAGGTGCTCTGAAAAAACCCCGAGACAACAAAACCCAAAACCATTCCCTAAACTCACTGACTTTCATCAAGAGCTCTTTCAATGTCGCAGAAATAGATTTCATTGTTTTTGACAGCCTGGCTTGATGCTAAGCTTGTATCAAAACCCTACCAACAGGAAAAGGACTGCTGAGTTGAACATAATGGTCATATTAGGGATTTTTGCTGTGCCTGTCTCTGTGGTGGATGTGATTTCCCCTACTTTGACCCCAAGAAGCTTTTACAGCAGCTCATTTAAAGTTCATGTCTCCAAAAGGAAAATAGTGGAAATACAAGAAGTGAAATGATCAACTGCACTTTTATTTCGAGTAGCCCTCCCACTGCCCACGAGCTCTGCGGGGAGCAGGAGATGCGAAATCAGTGTTGCCCTTAAAACAGAGGAAATGTTTTTCTAACATAATATACATGAAGCACTCCAGGAATTCCACTCTCTGTAAACGACTCCAAGACAGTAGGTGCGAATTCTAACGATGTGGCCAGCTCTGCTAAATCTCTGCCCTCTTCAAGCTTCCCGAGCTCTTGTTGGCTTTTGCTGTGCACTTAGCATTATATGGCCTCCTGAGGGTCTGTGAATAATGCATCCATCAGCAACTTTCACATCTTCTGAGGCTCTTCCCATTTTCTAAAGCAGTTTGGTTCAAGGCTGTAATTGAAACCAAGCACTGAGCAAGTACTTTTGTATTGGCAACTGAAGGTCTAGTCCCAGCCTGAATGAGCCCTTACATATTGGCTGTGCCGTTTTATTTTCCTACACAGACATTGAAAAAAACCCACAGAAACCATTCAACACCTCAGCTGAAGCCATGGTCATCCCCTGCTCCACTGTCTTCCTCTCTGTAGTCATAGAATCATAGAATGGATTAGGTTGGAAACGACCTCCAAGATTATCAAGTCCAACCTTTGGTCCAACTCCAGTCCCTTTACCAGATCATGGCACTCAGTGCCACGGCCAATCTGCATTTAAAAACCTCCCGGGATGGGGAATCCACCATCTCTCTGGGCAGCCCATTCCAATGCCTGAGCACTCTCTCCGTAAAGAATAGTGATCAGTGATACCTAATTGTGGAAATTTGGGAATGGAAAAGGCTATTTCCTTCCATACCTTCCTGGACAAAGTTGAAGAAGGGCTATAGTGCTTAATTTTGTTTCTGCTTCCCCAAAGTCTGGTCAATGGCAAGTTCCCAGAGATAGTCAATAAATCTGTATATACACAGCCTTTTTGTGCTTGCAAGTCACTTAGTGGTGACATCCCTGTAGTGTGTGATAGAGAGTTATCATGGAACATCCTGAGTTGGAAGGGACCCACTTGGATCATCAGACTCTAGCTATTGGACACAAAGCCCAGGAGTTGTCCACTGAAGTCCAATTCTGTGGCCAAAATGTTGGACAGTGTGTTTCCACTGAAAACACTTTTGCTTCCCACCCTCCTTAAACAAACCCCATATGGAAAGAGAAGAACAAACCCAAAACTCTATGAAACTGTAGCAACATCTGAAAACTTCATAATTTATTCCCGTCAACTGGGTCATGTTGATAGTAGAGTTTGTTCTAAACTTTGCTGAAGAAGCAGAACTAAGTTATACTTTTGTCCTTAGCTACGACTTTTTGAGAGTGTGACTCAGGCACAGAAGGGAACTTGTGTTTAATATTCCTGTTTGGTAATGATTTGATGAAACACCCTTTTAGATTTTTTTAAACTCTTTTTTCCCCCTAGTTCATACAGATGTAAACTTGTCAAGTGGGGTGTGGTTCAAATAGTGTAGAGAAATACAGTTAATTGTTTAAAAATACTTTTAAAATTCAGTAATTTGTTACAAATAAGTTGAATTATAACCAGCAAAATTAAGCTTGGTACTAATTTCTCTTGTGTTCCTCCCAGTTGGCAAAAATAGAAAATGGCTAGTCAGCTTTCCCATTGTTTACATAGTTTTGAGTTTTTAATTAACATAATCTGCTTATTGCAATGTAGCTGTTAATTGCAGCCAGTTGAAGGAGAGGGGTACAAATTGCTGTTTATGTAGTAGAAAAAGGAGCCAAATAATTAGGGAAACTGTTTCCCATATAGAAAATAACAATATTTTCTTTCTTTACAGGGAAACATAAATAAATCTGTGACCAACTGTTTAGACACCATTTAAAAAGCACTGTAGCAAGGCAAGGAGCTTCAATACATTCAAATTGGTTCATTTCTCCATCAACTTGCCTGAACACCATTTTTGTTTCTAATGAAAATGAAGCTTATGTTAAAAAGAGCTCTGTGCTTAGTTTTGGGGGTTTGGGGGAATGTCTGTAAAGTCTCACTGCTCTGTCCCAAGGCCTCTCTGCAGCAGAACCAACTTTGGACTTTAAGTAGCTGAGGCTGTTGTTGGAGTTTCTCTGAGTTTTTTTATAAGGATAAATAGAAGTGTCTGTGAGAGTTCCAAGACTATTTTAGTGTCTTAATTATGTGTGATTAAAATGATGACTGTCTAGGCACTGAATATTTCTATTTATTTTCCTCCAAACTGAAGTATGTTAGCAAGGAAAAAAAAATAAACCAGTGGTTTTGGCAAATATTCAGATGATAGGCCTGTCTCTAACCATGCTTAATTATTATATATAACTCTGCAGGGGAATCTTGGGCAAAGAACCATTAATTTTGACTTTTTCTGCAAACCTAAGCAACAGAACCAAACCTAATTACAGAAGTGAGTTTTGTCCCAGCCATAAAATCCACTGTGCAAGTTTTACTCTTCTTCACACTTGCACTGCAGGCAGATATGGTAAAGGTTATTAAGCATTCTAATCTCATAAAATAAAAAGGAACAAAAAGGGATGCTGTTAAGATGGCTTGCTTCTCTTCAAACACGGCAAGCTTTACTTTATGCTAGAATGAACAGTGATTAGGAAGGTTTGACTGTATTATTCGAAATCTTTAATTGCAAAAGGAGAAGCAGCTATGTATTTTGTAAAATGTAATCGAAATCATTTGCAGTAGCAAATTAAATATATTCATGAGGAAAAGTTCCAAATATTTTATCTGTTGACCTTTACCATACACCATAAACTTTTAGTATTGGTGCTATTTTATAACTTTAAAAACAAGAGGGCAGGGATGTGTGGGCCAGATCCTGATCTCACATCTACTGTAGTTTTGAATTCTGGATGCAGCTCCTGATCGGCAATGGTGACAGCTCAGAGCAGCCATGCCTTATGGCCCAAAGACTGCCCTTATGCCCACAATGATACCAATTTCTGAACTGAATCACAAGCACAGTGCTTATTGATCTACTCCAAATTACACATCCCATGTGCTTTTCCAGGCTTGGCACCTGAGTCAGGGAAGCATTGATGGCAGGACTGAATGGCTCCTTGTAAGCAAGATTTTATTCATTTTATTTTTCTCTAAAATAGTGTCAGACATGTTTATAGTATTTCCTTAACTAGTACAGTAGACAATACGTTCATTGTCCTATGACACATTTAAACACATTTAATGCAAATGCCAGTAACAATATTATTGTTTTCTCTTTCTGGTTTCAGAAAAATAAAGAAATCCAAATTGGTGATGTATTGAAGAAGTGAAGACAATACCATAGATCCAATGTTCCCAGCACAGAGCCTGAATCTGAGATCAAAAGCCCAATTTCTAATGTGTTGAAGAACGTAGACCCTCTATCTGACATGGGTGAGTTGTACAAAATATTTGTTCATGTAGCTAAAATAAATGTGCATGATATATTAATAATACAGATTGTGTCCTTGAAATCTTAAAACAATCCTTCCTAACATCTGATACATACATTCTTCAAACAATGTTCACAGGCTCTGCAAATACAGTAACATAAAGTAATATATGGTCTGCACCCATGAGCACCAGTTGCATGAAACGGGCTCCGTCTGCGTTTGAGCTGACAAGAGGGTGTCTGCAGGTTTGGTAAGAGCAAACAAATATGTGAGAGGGAAATCAATTAAAGGGTCTTAAGTACAAAGACATCTCCTCTGTGTCTGGAAGTCTGACTTGCAAAGTGTTGGTGGGTCTGAGAATAATTACTTTATGTTTGGCCTGTTCATATTTCTGCTGAGAGGTCAGAACACGTTGCAGTTGTCATGCATGAATAAGAGAATACAAATTTAACATGTGCTATTTCTCAGCTTTCTCATACACTATGAATTTCTTACAAACACTCTCCTACAAAAAAAAAAAATGTTGTTAGTTCTTTTCCAAAACAATATATTTCAATTTATTTTACCTTTTTCTTATGACCTTCTAAAAATAAGTTTGGACAGGTATCACAAAGAGAAGGCTATCTAATCAGGACGTAAAGTTTTGAACCCCAGTTTGTTCTTTCATTCAAACTCTAGGATGGAAGCAGTCTCAGCTGTGGATTGGATCCTGTAGATCTGTCTTATAAGCAAGCCAAAATCTGGATCTTTATGCATATATGTTTAATATTAGCTATTTTCTCAATGCATTTCCACCTTTTCATCCTACAATTTTTTATGCCAGGCTTGTTGGTACCGTCACACTGGGGCAAGCTCTGCTCTACCTTCCTTCTCTGCGCTCACACAGACCAGTGCCAGGCAAAGGCTGCAGGTGGGAGGTGTGACCTGGCTCTCTGCGTTTCAGACCTGGCTGATGCCCTCACACATGGCATGCAGATCCTTTCAGACTTGAGCAGGAAGCGCTGAAGAAAAACTGTTCCTGCAGAGTTGGCCATTTCTGATCGTGCCATGCTGAGGCCAAGTGATTTCCACTTTCAGAAAACCTTCCTGCTGCTGTTCGCTCCACGGCGCTCGGCACGGTGCAGTTAATAAAGCAGCTGTCACTGGAGACAGAACTCTGGGGCTTGTAGTAAGATTTAACTCAGTCTGATGCTACTGCAGAATGTCCTGATGAATTGTGTTCAGTAGTTCAGCAGACGATAATAGATCCTGAAGAAAATCCTAAAATGACCACTAATGCTGCTTTTCAGGAGAAGCAGCTCGCCTATTTACAGGACAGGAAGAGGAGTGATAGAGTGCTTTTAGACAGAAAGAAAAACAACTCCTAAAACATCCTAATGACCTCAGAATACTACCTTGCCCCTCTCTTTCTTATTCTTTATGATTCCAATCTCTTTTGAGTGAAAATGCTACAATGAAATATATTATCCCTTTTATTGAAAGGAGAGAGAGAGAACACTTACCAAGCAATTTAAGGGATGCAAGTGAACCTAATCACTCCTGAAATCAAAAGAAGTAAAAAGCAAATTCTCTCTTTTCTCTTCTTTTCCCTGGTAATGAATGTGAATACTTCGTTTTGGACTCCTTTTACCATTCTGTTTCAATAAATGAGCATAGGCAGAGAATAGATCTTCACACTGCTGCACTGCTCCCAGCTTAGTGCTGCCTCTCCTCTATCCTCTGCTCCATTTCTCTGGTGCGTCACCAACTTTTTAAGTGGGTTTCTAACAGTCGTTGTCATTTGGTTCAGTTCTCAGAATAATTCTTCTGTAACTATGCTGATGAAAAAGTAAGAGTGAGGAGAAAAAAGAGCTTGTGGTTCATGGGAGTCAATTTTCTTGATATACAGAAAAATCCCTTCCATTTTGTATCAGGTTTTTTCTGTCTGCTTTAAATGGGTCATTCAGCCTTTTGCACAACGAGTTCTTGGGCCTCTGACTGCTCTTGTGCCCACAGGGTAATTAGTGGCTTAACTATCAACTGGTTAGAGACAGGGTAATTTAAGCAGGTCAAAACTGCCTGTAAATCAACATGGTTGAATGACTTATTTAAGCAAAGATGAGGAAAGCACAGGGTTTTTGCTGAAGTCTGAACCAGGCATGGGCTTTGTTAGTCCTGTTAGTGCTAGAACCCTCCTGGCTGGTACTCACAAGCAGATAATTTAAACAAAGACCATGGAAAAAGTACACAGATACAACATCTTCATCTGCTAGGCCTTGTTCCTGTGGAAGGGTGTTTGAGCTGGCTTTGGCAGCCAGTGCCAGGCACCAGCAGCACCATAAAGCAGATTGTAAGGAGGAAACAAGATGGGGCATCAGGCAGCTCATATTATTTTGCAAACTTCAGTAACCTGTGGAAACTGGAGTAAACCATAGCACTGACAACTGAGCAGATTGAGCAGCACTTGTTAAATCGACTATGAGACATCTTTTTATCAGTGTGCTGGTAAGAAGGAGGCTATTTGGAGTGTACTGTATATGTGCATAATACACTGCATTTCATTAATTTAAATTGCTAAAGAATCAGCATATGGAACTTTTCTTTCCTTTTTCCTTTTTTTTTTTTTTTGTTTTACATCCCAAATCAAGGGACCAATTGAGATTCTGTAATAAGATTTTCTCAAAAGCTCAAGGGATAAAGGAAATGGTTGCTTGATACAGTGGCATCTTTTCAATGCAGATGGATTCTAATGATGACTAAGAACATCCAGAAACACTTATTTTTGTTTTATTTTCACTTTTAACATGTCTTGGTAATAAACAAGCTCTGTGAATAAATATACCTGATGAAACAGTGGAACAGGCTGTGTGCCACTGAGAATGTTCCTCCCCTTGCAGCACAGCAGCTGGAAAATTATGATACAACCACGGTGACACAGTTCCCCCCCATGGAGCATTTTTACAGCACGACAAGTTAAAAGTAAGAATAAGATAAAATGTTATTATAGGGCCATTGATCTTCTGTTACCTAAAAGGAGTGAATATAGGTGTCAGAGCTGACAAAGTGCTAAGCTATCCCAGCCTATGCAAAGCTCAGTACAAAACAATGAAAAACAGCCTTATCAGATCTTTTCCCAGCTTCAAGGGGGAAAGGAGAGCAGGTGTCCTTTAGAACCAATGGGACCATAAAAGCTGTCAGGTTCCCAGACAAAACAAAGCTTGGGTGACAGCTGCGAATGCATCGTCTATGAAAATGGAAATTTCATTTAAAATAAAAAAGTCACTTTCAAAAATCGAGTTAACTACCCAGGTAATCAGGGAGTCATGTTTTGCTGCCTAAAGTCCTAATACAGAGGTTTTAGGATAGAAATGTTCACATGAAATTATCTGTGGAAACTCCAGGTTCTGGTAGAAAGGTAGGATTCAGAACTGAGGGACCAGGCTGTCACTTCTGATACACCAATGGCACCAGCGTGCCCTGGTGACACCAAACACTGCTGCTCATCCTATGGGACGCTGCTGCTCATCCTATGGGACGCTGCTGCTCATCCTATGGGACGCTGCTGCTCATCCTATGGGACGCTGCTGCTCATCCTATGGGACGCTGCTGCTCATCCTATGGGACGCTGCTGCTCATCCTATGGGACGCTGCTGCTCATCCTATGGGACGCTGCTGCTCATCCTATGGGACGCTGCTGCTCATCCTATGGGACGCTGCTGCTCATCCTATGGGACGCTGCTGCTCATCCTATGGGACGCTGCTGCTCATCCTATGGGACGCTGCTGCTCATCCTATGGGACGCTGCTGCTCATCCTATGGGACGCTGCTGCTCATCCTATGGGACGCTGCTGCTCATCCTATGGGACGCTGCTGCTCATCCTATGGGACGCTGCTGCTCATCCTATGGGACGCTGCTGCTCATCCTATGGGACGCTGCTGCTCATCCTATGGGACGCTGCTGCTCATCCTATGGGACGCTGCTGCTCATCCTATGGGACGCTGCTGCTCATCCTATGGGACGCTGCTGCTCATCCTATGGGACGCTGCTGCTCATCCTATGGGACGCTGCTGCTCATCCTATGGGACACTGCTGCTTATCCCACTGGACACTGCTGTTCATCCCATGGGACACTGCTCTTTCATCCCACTGGACACCGCTGCTCATCCCACCATCCTGGAACAGCCTGGCAGGGGTGAGCACAAACCCTAATGCTGCTGTCTTAGTACTGAGCATGATTTGCGGTCCAATTTTGTTTCTATGCTACTCAGTGACAATAATAATAATAATTGATTCTTTCCTTCTGCTGTTTGTGCTGATCAGTCCTCTTCCCCTTTACCCTTTGTTTTCCTGCCTCTTCCAGCCCTCTGTAGGTGTGAAGACCTTTCTACATGTGTGTTTTACTGCAGAGGTACAGCAAGTGAGTGCAAAGCATCCCTCATCACCAGATCACAGTGGTAAGGCCCTTTGAATCAGCAATCTCCCTGTTCTGAATAAGGTTTAAAATATTTAGTCTGTAGCTTGCATACAACACTTGTGACACATTCAGTGTTGACAGGATTAGAAGGAGAGCAATCCACTGATGTAAATATTCTGGAGGTAAACTGACAAATTTTGTCTGTTTGGTTTTCTTTTGTTTTCCTACCCATAAATCATTCAGGAACTGACTGAATGCTCTCAGAACATACCTTATTTTCCCTTAGATAGGGCTTTTTTGCAAACTCTTGTTTCTGCCTCCTGCTCAGATGACTTGGTACCATTCAGTCTGATTTCAGTGAAAAAGTGGCAACTCTTGGCTCACGTGAGTCTCCTCCTCTCTCCTCCACAGCTGTGCTTACAAAGGGGTTTCTCTGGGACTGACAGTGATTTTGAGTTTCTTATCAAGAGACTGGTCTAATCCAATCTAAAAACTCTCCAGTGAGAGAGATTTTATATTGCTGCTGTCTTGGAATGATTGATACTCAAAATCCATATCTGGTTGTCTAATTTACATCTGTCTGGCAGCTCATGGGAGGAAATGTATTTGGATATAATTTTTCAGCCATTTTAGGATCCAAAATAACCATTTAGATAGAGGAAAACTCACTTTTGTTGGTTGATGAACATACACAGCCTCTGTCATGAGAAAATGAGTTTTCTTGTGACTATCCCTGATATTAAATATAAGATATGAAATGAAGAAGGTTCCAGCCAAAGACTGATCTGAGGTGAAATCCGGTGTTAGACCACCTCCATCACTTCAAAATATTCAGTATAAATCAAGCCTATCTGTTTCAATGGGCCAGTAACACCTGTACTACATTCAGCTTGAGCAAAAGGTGTGTTTTTAAACGTTTGTATTAACTCCAGCCATCCAAGTTTTGCATTTTTTAATTTCTATGTGTTTCAGAAGCTGTCGTTGGGGTTTGGTTTGAGGGTTTTTTTCCCTCCTTTCCATAAAAATCCATGCTTTCTGGTCAATAAGATTAAGGAAATTGACACAAAATAAGAACTATTTAAATAATGTGATTATAAATTGTTTATCCTCAGAGAATAGATCATAAAAATGAAAATAAATTATGGCAAGATGCAGTCTGAATAACAATAAATTATTGTAGCTTTTAGCTGCCAGTAGCCAGCTACCAGCTGAGTCAAGATACACCCTCATCTCCTGCCTGTTGCCTTTGAACAGCAGTTATGGATTAAGTCTGACAGTGTGAAAATAAATGGGAGAGTGTAGCTGAAGCCAAGCATTTATCAAGCCTGGTTGTACTCTATGCAAGGCAAGTCTGATACAGTTTAATAAGATAACAGAAAACTTAACACTGTCTTCAGGATGTCTAAATAGGGATTTATGCCCTGTGCCAAGGCTACTACTCTTAACCTGATGAATTTTAAGCTGTTTTGGGTTTTGGTGTTAGAATCCATGAGTCAGGGTTGCAATAGGAATTATTTTCAGCTGCAGAACTGAATGCCTGTGCATACATATGGCAGGAGTGCCCAGAACTGCCAGTTATCATAAAACAAAGGGAAGAACCAGGGAAAGCATTGGGACAACAGGTCTTCTCTCTCATTGAGGGTCATATTGTGCTTTGCATTCTCCAAATGCTTTGTCTCAACAGGTTTAGGAACTCAACCTGTGAATGCAGGAGGAGAGAGAGCCACAATAAACTAAAAGAACATTTCCATACCTTTTCCATTGCCCTTTTGAGATTGGAGGTGTCTTTCATGGACACTCTTTTCTCTGTTCTTCATTACATTTAAAATGAGCTAATGGGATGCCATCCTCAAACAAGGTTATTTTTCTATCACTCTTTTCACTACAGTAACAACTTACAGCATGGATTTGAAGAATTTTTATTGAAGAATCTTGTGAATTTTCACAGCAAAACACAATTGGGCTTATCTTTTGCCAGTAGCACTTCTCTCCAATAAGAGAAAAATTAAACAATTGCAGGTAGGTTTTGTGCCTCTGTGCAATAACTGCTATCAAGTTATCAATCATGAGTTAAGGTAACCTTTTGGACTACATAGAAAGAATTCCTGTAGTCTCTCAATGACTATTTATCATTCTTTTCAAGAGTGATTTTGATCCAAATCGATTCTCCTCTTGTGCTACTCTAT
This sequence comes from Sakesphorus luctuosus, assembly GCA_013396695.1. Lineage (NCBI taxonomy): Eukaryota > Metazoa > Chordata > Aves > Passeriformes > Thamnophilidae > Sakesphorus > Sakesphorus luctuosus. The sequence continues at coordinate 900,212 of VWZD01002478.1, forward strand.
TTTTATGCCCTAGTCCATCTTTAATATACACTATGGCGCTATCTGTTCTTGAGAGTGCAAGGACTTTGATGAATGTACTCCAGTCATCACTGCTTTTTCATACCAGGTATCTATTGATTCTTATAATATCAACTTTCACGACTTGCATCATTTGTTAGAATTCCTCTGTTTGGTTTTAAAGGCCGGCTATGTTGATCTACAAACAATTCAGCAGTTCCTTTCAGCTTTCTTTATGGCTTCTTTGATGGATCACATCTGCCTCGGTTCAGGAGGACGTGCCCCAGTTCCTCTGGCTGTTCAATGAGGTACCACAGCTCTGGGGCCACAGCTCTCCAGGGTCAGGGCTTTGTACTGAGCAGAGAGAAATGGAGTAAGTAGGTGATATTCCTGAGCCCAATTTCCAGAGCAGGAGGTGATGTTTAATACAGAGAAGTCAGTAAGTACTTTTTGTCAGAGAGGAAAGGAATGGTTTTGCCTTGATCTATTTCAGAAATGATCAAAAACCCCCCAGATTAAAAGGCCTGAGAGCTCTGTTCAGCCCTCCTTCGTCTGTGTGCTGTATAACAATGCTGCCATGCCTCACTCCTGCCCCGCTGGCAGGGGGGCAGGGGTACCTTCACTCCTTTCCCTTGTGATGATACCCCACCACTCACATGTTTTCACAGCTCTGTGTGGAAAAGCTAATTGAATTTATCTGGCAGCAGCTTGAGGTTAAACGAAAGAGGTGTCCAATAATAGGTGCAGAACTTCCATCAGATATAAGGGCTGCTTTCTGACAAGGTGAAGCTCTGCTGCACACAGGCACTGGGAGGGAAGTAAGGAGGCCAAGGAATGGGGGAGCGTCCCAGGGGAGCAAAACACTTGCAGTTTTACTGCACAGCTTTTCCTGTAGTCAAACAGCAGCTCCAGACCTGTGGAGCAATGAACAGCTCCCTGTTGGGAGACTATCTGAGAACTACATTGGCAGCCAGCATTGTATGGAGCACCATTTAGTGAGGGGATCCACAGCAGTCACTCCTTTGAGCTCTGTAAGGACTGAGCAGTGTTCCACATGCAGGAACTGCACCTTCCATTCACTTCCTCTGCTCTCTGGTTGCCTTACTGGATACTGGCCTGCTAAAATGTTAGCCCCTGACTGAAATTGCTAGAAGATTATTTTCCAGTACTGTTTGGTATCATGAATTGTCTGTTATAAACTAGCTTTTTATACCAGCAGCTCTCGTGATGATTGCTTCTCTGGAGTTTGATGTATGAAGCATGAGACTATAGTGCTAAAATCTATTTTAATCAGAGGAAATGAAAATTTTACTATTGTTAATTCAGATTTTACTGACTTACAGAAATAGCACTAATTATTCAAGATTTAGGTCAGGTCTCTCCACTTTAGTAGAAGTACCAATACGTCTTGGTGATGTGAGAGCTGATAATAATAATTTCAGATGCATTTACCATTTCATAAAAACATCTGATTTTAAAAACAAGATAAAAAAAAGGAATGTCACAGACACTAATTCAGTTTCATTGTAATGAGAGAAAGAAAATCAAACTGAATGAGATCTACAACTTTTTCATAAATTCAACACTCTCTCCCTTTGTGTTCATTATTCAATGTGTTAGAAAAGCTCTGCTCCAAAACAAGTGCTGATGTTTTCACTCTTGCTGAAGAAATTTCTGTAAAAGAAGTCTGTAAAGGTTGTAAGGAGACCAAAGCTAACCAAAGATCGAGGACAGTAAGTGGAGAGAAGAAGAAGAGAGAACCAAAGACAAACCAAGACACTTGACTTGATAATTTGGCACTGAAGAGAAAGCTTTAATCAAGCCTTTTTTTATTTTCCTGAATGAAGCTTTCCATGGATGACATAGTTAGAGGGAAGAAAACCAAAATATGTTCTATTAAAAGATTTTTTTTTCCTCTTTGTAACCTCATTGAGGGACCTCCCTCTAATTTAGTTCAGGCTAATCCTTTATTTCAGTTTAAAAAAGCCCAAAGTTTGGTTCACTGGCACTGTGGGCTACACACTAAGCTGAGCATGGAGACAGTCACAGTTTTAAAGAATGTTGAGCTAATTACATGTTGTTCCATCTCAAATTGCTATTTTAAACCCATATTTCTCAGTTGTGTGAAGTACTCTCTATCCTGCCTGAAAGTCTTTTTTTCTTTCTGCACAAGAGTAGAAAAGGCAAAAGTGACTGGGGTCTAATATCTCACCTGATCTCTTAATGAAAAATGGATATGGTCAAAGTTACACCTCTCCTGTTAAAAATCTGACAAAAGCCTCTGACAGGGAACAGGTGAGTTAAGGAGCAGGCAGACCCAGGGGAGAGGTACGAGCTGGTGGGGCTCTGGTGACATGTGCACTTGTAAGAAATGTTTTGGAGCATGTTCTCTTGTTAGCTGTAAGAAATGGAGCTTGCACTGTATTTTCAGGTCACAGCTCAGAAACCTGTAACCACCTCAGAGAACCAAGAAAAGGCCTTAGAAGGAAAAGACAATTTGATGGAGGATGTTGTAATGACAGCCTAGTCCTGTGTGTTACATCCAAGGCAGGGAAGAAATGAATTCAGAGTAACAGTCAACATTACAGAAGGGGAAGGACAAATTGGAGCTGCAGAGTACGGAGCAAGGAACAGCAGCCAACACTGAGCATTGTGAGGGGATCAAATATTGCAGGAGATAATTACCTGAGCAGTTTTCAGGTGAATATAATGCACTGTTCAACTTCTTGGGAAGTCAGATAATTTAAAGGGCACCCGTGAGAAAAGCACTAGTAGCAACAGACTGGAAGTTAGGCATTTTTTGTTATTTGAACAATATTAGGCTGAACTGGCACCTCACCACTTTACCTATTGAAAGTCACACATTAGAGCTCTGAGAAGAAAAGAAATCCAAATAGTAGGATTTATAGAAAGCAAATAGTCATTTTGTCTATTAAGGGAGAGTTAAATTCAGTGCAGTGGAAGGGGAAAATCAATATGCTATAACTCATAAATGTAAAGGCAGTATAGAAGAAATATGAGATGATTTGAAGGTGAACTCACTACAATGATCACTTTATTTTTAACACAGTAAGTAGTCTGGTGGTTTCAGTAGCAAAGATGAGAAGTTCCTAAAATGCAATAAAACTCTCAAAAGCCAGAGCTTTTTGGGGGGTCATAACATAATTTTTTTTGAAAGAAAAACTGTCAGCCATGTATCAAATCCTTCACTGTTCTGGATTTCTGTGGTCTTCCCTTGTGTCTTTCAGAAAGAATTGGACTATTAATACATCCTCATTTGATTAATCATTAAGAGAGTTATTGTGATTTCTATTGTCCCCTTCACAGGAACCCACGCAAATGTAGGTGTGTAACCTTCCTTCTCATGATTAACAATTTCAAAGGCGTATTCTGTCTGATTATTTAATTTTTTTACTCTGAAATGCCACAACTTTATGCATGTTGAAGGAATTTTACTTCAGCTTGACTTTAATCTTGTCCCTGGGACTAAAATCCCATTAACAGTTGGTGCTCCATCGTGTGAAGCAAAACAGTAAGTGGGGAGAGGAAGTTCGTGTATGTAGGTTTCTTAAGACTGAGCTACTTAAAATAATAAAGATCTTGAGATAAGGTAATCCAAGTAATGAAATCTTGAGATCTTAAGCTACTCGGATTCACTGAAGTTCATGCTCATTCTTTATTTCCAAAGGCTCTCTGCTGTTCATTGCTTTACAAAGCTGTCAGGTCCGAATACTCTGGTTTTAAAAGTAATGGTCTATATTATAATATCAATTATTTAAAACATACCTAAATGGTAGCTCCTATGTCTTGCCTTTATTAAGGTCTTTATTAATGATGATAATATTATTATTTCTTTGTATTATAACATACCAGGGCCCTACTTAAAGAACAGGGAATTTGTTGTGCTAGTCACTGCAATAACCAGATATAAAAAGAAACCATAAGTTGCACAGCAAAGACAAGACAGTTATTGATATGTGCAGAATTTGAAAATGATAAATTCCTTCATTCTCATAAGAAGTGTTTTCTACACATCCACAGTCTTACCTTAAGTTTATGGTGGGAATAGTAACACCACCTTTTAAAGTGAGACTAACAGGAAAATAATGAAAGATATACATTTTGGGGAGCTGGGGTTTAAACTGGAGGAGAGAAAAACCTCCTTAGGTGTGTTTGTTCAGCCAAGTGGATGCCATAAACAGGCAGTGAGCAGCATATAGGCAGAAGGTACTTATTTCTCCCTGAAAAAGACTGCAGGGAAAACCCTGAAATGGCCTTGTCTGTAGTTTTGTTGGAAGGACCTTTAGACTGTGAAGAGTAGCACAAGATAAAGAACAAACGTGTTTGCCCCTAACTGCAGCAAACAGCTGAAGAAGCTGAGACCAGAAGCTAATCAGTGGTGGCACTTGATGTATCAGCAGCTCATGTGAAATGACAAGTTGGAGGAAAGGCCACAAAGGCACATGACAGGTCATCTGTGAAGTGACAGAAATGGGTAAAAAAATAAGAAAAAAAGAAAAATAGAAAGGATATAAGGAGAGGAATAGAGAAATGCTCCCTGCAGAATCGTTTCAGATGGCATTCAGTAAGCCAAATCTGCACTTGTAAAATCTGCAGGAAGATGTTGCAGACGTACGATGAAAGCTGGACAACAGTGTGTGGATGAAGTATGGCCCATGTGATTATAGAGCTGAGAGGTCCAAGTCAGCTGCTTTGCAGGTGGGACACAAGCAAGGAGGGCCTTCCTGGATCCAACCAGCTCATGGTCCTGTCTCTGAGAATGATAAGTTGCAGATTCTTCTGGAGAAGAAGCAACACATAAGAAAGGAAAGGAAAGAATGGCAGTAGTGACCACTGAAATGCCTTGGGGAGACACTGAGACATTTGGGGACAGAACTCACAGCTAAGCCAGACTGCTGATGGATACCTTTTACCACCTTCAGCTGCTCACAAGAAAGACTGCAACTTGAATAGAAAGTCAATAGCTCTTTCCCCCTTCACCAGATCATCTCAGAGGAAACTGCTGCTCTGTAATTCCCCAAAGAATTGCTCAGGAAAATCAAAAAATGCTAAACTTAGCAAAGATAATGTTTCTGAAAGCTAATGGAGGGAGGGAAAAAACCCCCCAACAATCCGAAGAGCAAGCCAGAGTTTTTCACGTGCACTATAAAGAAAAGGGACAGATACACATTTCCTGTCATTGTAGGTCACTCTTCAGTGCTTCATCTTGATATGAATAGATCCCTCAATAGTTAACTCAGCCAAGGGAGATTTCAGATCAATCCTCCTCACTCCAGCCATGCCTTCTTCTAAATCAATAATGGCTGATGAATACCTCTGCCAAGCTCATAACACAGACACAATGGAAATCCTGCTCTTTCAGAAAGTGCCTTTGCAAGCCCTTTGGATAAGGGGTGCTTTACTGCTTCTCCTCTAAATCTCAGCAGTGAGGCTGAATTCCTGATGATGCTGCCATTCTGCAGAGGCAGCACTGCACTGTAACCTGCACCTTTCTGCTCTTGGAGGATTTAGCAAGAGCTGTTTGAATTCGTTTGGAAATGAATTCAAACACACGATCTCTATAGCTTTCATCTTTAATAAAGGCTGGGGGTTTTTAGTTAGAGTCTCCTTTCACAACAGAAACAACCTTGTTTTTCAAAATACCACTCAGATAATTGGAGACTTTTAAAAAAAAAAAATGTAAAGTTCTGTAAGCAGTGCGAGCTATCTGAATTAAAATTGAGTTTGAGTTTAATTGCCTCCAAAATTAAAAGAAATTAAAAAGCTGGAAGATCAGGTGGATCTTTCAGTTTACATTCGTAAATCAAATCCATTAATTGTACTGAAACACTACAAGAATAATCACCTCTGTTAACTTGAAAACTAGGATGCACTTTTCTCAGAATTCAATCCTCTTTGGTGTAGATATTCCCAGTAAAAACTGTGCCTGATTATAATCTGCAGTAACACTGTCCATAATTAAACATATTTCACAGGATGCTCTTTCCAAAATATAATAATGATATCTCTTTTAAACAGCACATGAATCTACAAAAATAAATAACACTGAAGCTACAAGCATACCACTGCAGCCCGTGCAAACAGACTTGGCAGGTCTATGTGCAGATTTATGTCTGGAAGGATGCACTCTCCTTGAAGTTGTTTGTGCAACCTACTTACAAGAAGAAAGAGATTTTCTTTAATTAGCTGGAACAAGCCATTAGTAAAATAAGCAACTAAAACCATAAACATATAAGCTAGCATAGTTTATTAAAAAGTAATAATTAAAAATATATCCTCAAATTCAAGCAGGGAGTGGCCAGGTATGGCAATAGATATTTCTGCATGGCCAACAATATTTATAAGAATTTAGGAAGGAAAAAGTTACTAGTCTGCTTAGGAGAGAAAATGAGAGGAGAGGAAATACATGATCCATGCTAATGTGGTTTATGTCCCTCCCCTTTTCGGTTTCTGAAGGTCTCTGCTTATTCCTGTACCAATTAGGAGGCATCATCACTGCCAATGATGTAGTTTTGCACTGAGCCATCGAAACAATGCAGTGCCATTTCCAAGAATCCTGAACCAGATGAACTTTAAAGTTTGCAGTGCAGCTCCTTTGCTGTGAGTGTTGAGTGGAGCAGCCCCAGCCCAGGGTGACTCGAACAGGGCGAGGGGAGCTTGGAGAGCATTGCAGGAGGCAGGAGATGTTCCCTCTCTGAACCAGAATGAGGATTGTCTGACTCATTCCTCTCACACCAGGCTAAACCGTACCCCTGCGGTTCTTACTATGTGTATTGACTTGAATGAAGCTTTGTGTAATAAGATTTAAATTGTAATGAGTCATTATGTCAACCTTTCTCTCTGGTATTTTCCAGAGTAAGCCTGCACAGAGTGCTGCTGCAGAAAATCCCAGCCAGATGGGTGACTGGAGGGTGGGTAGGGAGAAAAATCCTGCTAGGAAAACTTCTCACAAAACCTTTGCATGACCACAGTTCCAAAAGGACGATTTGTGTTTGTGTGAGTGTCCTTATTACAGTCATTTTCATCAGTCCAGTGTTCGCTCCCGAATCCATCACATTTAGATATATATCCTTGTTTGCTTTTAGTAGGACAAGACAATCTTGTTTATATGGGCTTGAGGTGAATGATATCAAAGTATTATTTTTCAAGATTGTTTAAGCATTCAGCCATGCACACTCACACAGAGACCTGTTTTCTAATAATCCTTTTATCAGCCTGAAGCTGAAACAACTTTCTTTCTTGCAAGGATCTGTTATTGAGAGTTTCTTATTAGTAACTAGATGCTGACATTGATTTCACTAAAAAATAAGCACAGTCCTGAAGAGCTTTTGATTATTTTTTTTTAATTGCATAACATGTAGAGTATAAATACAAACTGCTTTGCTCAGAACTGTGCCTCTTAAATTGCTTGAATTAAAAGGATTTCTGGAGCAGCAGTTACTCTCATTTTTTGGTGCATTTTGGTGATACTTTATCAAGGTACTTCTGAAATCACTAAAGCTGGCTGGGTTGAAAGGCATGTGGGATAATTATCTCTGTGTTGGTTGTGAAAAATGTTCAAAACCACTAATAAACCTATTGTTTTACTGTAGCAAAAAAATAGCTATTCTGTGCAAAATCAACTATAGATAAAAATCTCTTCATCTTCCAATGAAGCAAAGAAATAACTTTGTCTTGAGATGCAATGTTTGTGTCCAGTGACTCTAATATGCAGATTTTGTTAACCTGCACCAAAAAGGAAACAGATTCTAGGCTTAGAGCTCTTCCCCTTTTGTGTCAGCTTTCTAAAGACAGAGATTAATAAAACTTTTCATGAAACAAATGCATGTGCTCCAAACACTTTTTTCCACATGATTCTACATCGATCTATTCTCTGGCCAGTTTCTAAATTCTGGTGTTCCTTATTCAAATATCCACAGGAATTATGAACATGTTTTTCTTCTGCTCCCTTCTCACTTGAGAATTTAACAACAATTAAATGACTTAATACTATATGAAAGTAGGATGGCAAAGTGGGAGAAGGATTGACAAAGAAATGGGAAAGGCAGCTTAAAGCTTCTTGCAGTGCATCACAGTAGCTCCTATGACTTTTGTATTTGCACTCTTGCTTCTCTTAAAAGCTTAAGTGTTTACAAGGCAGGCACCAGAGGCTGGAATTGAAAGCCACAGACTTGGCAAATACCAATAACTAATAGCTGGTGTCCTTCACCCTTTTGTCCCCTATTACAGATTGCCATGAAACAGTGTCAATGAACAAAAGACCACGACTGGCTTCTGATTTCCCCAACTCATCCTTGGATGTACCTTTTCTCATCCTCCCAGAAAACTCTGATGTATTTCAGCACTGGTTTGCTTGTTTTTTTTTTTTTTTTTTTGCTGGCAGCTCTTCCTGCTCTCGTTAGTACATGAAAGTCTAATTGTGCTGGGCAGCTCTGTCTTGGCAAGCAACTTTGAAGTTCTCCGTGAAATGGGACAGGACTCTTGGAAAAGCCTGACACCAGGTATCATTAATTTTACTTTTGTAGGTAAGTTTTTCTCAGGTGAATTATGTGCTGAAAAACCTCTATATTTTTTAAGCCTTCTACTCTGTGATATCAATTAAGGTATATAAAAATATTCTTACAATTAATTAGAAATCATGAGAAAATCCATGTGAAATTTAGAGACAGATTAATATACTAGAGAACCAAACAATTAATTTATGCTCAAACCAGTGACTCAATATCCAGTTTGCTACTACTGTTTAATTTTATATCCATATCTTAATTCAGGAGCAGGCAGGGAATGTATCCATATGTTCTACTTCTTTTGTAGAATTAGCTTAAAGGAAAAAAAACCCACCAAAACACAGTAGAGCAGACTCACCAATTTTTTTTCCTGAGAGGATCATAAATTATTTAAAGTTTCTTCATCTTCAGAATGCCCAGATGAATGCTCTGAGATATTCAAAGGCTAGAAGCTAAAAGATTATACAGGTGATTCAATAACTCTTGGCAAGAACTAAAATGAAAATCATGCCTTTTTATTATATATTTTAAGTATGAGGAATTATTTTTTCTCTCTTAATTTTCCTGTCTCAACAAATCATTTAACACACATGAGTATTAAGTGAGAGAACATAACCATAGCTGAAATATAAATTTATGTTATCAGTCCATTTTTAGTTTCCTTGGAAATACTTTTTCCACTTGGTTCTCTATGCTTGAAAAAGCAATATTCCTCATGTGAACACTGGTAATTAAGTCTGGCATTCATATTTTTTTTCTATTACTACTTTTCTTGGTGCTTATTTAAGAACTTTGTTTGCAAAGTTGAATACCCAAGGTTCCTTTTCAACACTTGTATTGATTTTCTTTTGTCTTTTAACAAACAGACAGCAACCTGTACTCAACATGGAAAAAAATAACAAGCAGTCAGTGTTCAAATAGCAAATCAACATTCTTATTCTTCCTCTAATCACTACTCTGAGCAAGCCAAGATCCAGCTGTACCCAAATAGAAAAGGAGAGGCCATTATTTCTTGAGTATCAATAATATCATCAAAAGGTCTGTGTGGAAGGGGTTCCCATTTGGAACCTAAAAATGAAGAAAAAAATTCAAAAGGAAGCTCTTTGGGTTTTCATCAAGCATGAGTTACTTGAATTCAGGGGTCTGTCCAAAACCAGGACAGAAATACACAAATCCAGCAGGGCATGGAAAATTAATCTTGATTATAATTAACCTTGTTTCCATAGTCCAGACAGTGGAGATATGGATATGCATCTCAGCCCTTTGTGCATAATCTGACAGGATATGGTGCCAGGGTATCCCAGCATGTTGTGTGCTCATCTTTGGGGGTCCAGTGGGGTGGGAAGTTGTGTGAAATGAGCCCAGAGTTGCTGATGTGTGGGGATGGAGAGGAAGTTCCAGAAAAGAACGTAAGTGTGTGTTGAGAGATAACATTTTTAGCCTGGAGAAGAGGAGGCTCAGGGTGACCTATTCACTCTGTATAACAACCTGAAAGGAGGGTGTAGCAAGGTGGGGATCGGGCTCTTCTCTCAGGTAAAAAGTGACAGGATGAGAGGACATAACCCCAATCTGAGCCTGGAGAGGTTTAGGTTGAGGATTAGGGGTAATTCCTTCACAGGAAGAGCTGTCAGCCATTGGAATGGGCTGCCCAGGGAGGTGGCGGGATCACCATCCCTGGAGGTGTTTCAGAAGACTGGACATGGCATTTAGTGCCATGGTCTAGTTGGCAAGGTGGTGACCAGTCAAAAGTTGGGCTCGATAAGCTCAAAGGTCTTTTCCAATGTAACTGATTCTGGGAAAGCCTTCCAAGGTTGGATAAGCTCTGGAGATTGCCCAGTTGAACCTGAATGAATAAAAGACCAAATCTGCTGAATTTGTCCAAATCCACCAGTACATAGTGACATTAACAATGGGTTATGTCCATCTGACACATCAGAGAAGGTGGTGGGTGCTGCATTTGAACACAGGGACCAATATCACACATACTCCCTGGAATCTCTTCCACACTGACCTAGAAGCTGATGGTTGTCATGTGGCTCTCCATGTGACCATGCAAGTATGAGTATGAGTGACCTGTTTGAGGGAGTACATGGACAGATAGTTATCTGTAATTAATAGTGTGAACTGGATTCTCTGAATATTGCCAGCCTAATAAATAATGTTTCATAAATATTAGTTGTGATCTGTGTCTTCCCCATCTTGATTCCTTGCCAGGGAAAAGGGAATTTGTAACATTTCAACAGGTTTTCTACTTGGAAAAGACAAAGGATGAACTGCAAGGTATGCCACGTGTTTGCAGAGAAGAGCCCTGTCACTGGGGTAACTTCATTTTCTGATCATAGCCTTCCATTCGCCTCTTCCAGCAGAGTTTTATGAGCCTTCAGTTCATGTTAAGTTTATAGTGTGGTTTTGCAGCGTGATGCCTCTGATTTGATTTGGGGGTTTGTGTTGTTTTTTTTTTTATTTTATTTTATTTTGTTTTGGTCTGTTTGTTGTTTTTTTCTCTTTAAATCTTACCTGAATCAGAAGGAAGGCTCGATCATCACTAAACACAATGCATTATCATTAACTTCATGAAGCAATTTCTCTTGTACAAGTTTGCTAGTCCAGGCATGCTAGCTCTTAGTTTAATTGAATTTGTTGATAAATCTGTCATGATATGCTTTCTATATATGATCCTTCTATAAAAAAGTTGTTTCTGTGAAATAAAATTCACTCCATGAGTAGGATTAGAACAAGGTTTGCACATTGTTTAATCTTGTATTCAATGGCTTTCTAACAAGGAGTAGGAATGACTTAGGCTGGCCCTCTGTTCGTTCATGACTTTCCCATTACCATTTGCAAAATCGGCAATGAGAAAAAACATATGTTGAAATCACACATTTCAGCAAATGTTTTCACTAAATATTACCAACTACTTTCATTGTTGAAATGGAATATTCTTATTTAATCAATGACTCCAGTAAATAAGTGCACTATTGCCTGCGGCGTCTTTTGTATTAGAATTTCAGTTTCTACACTTGTCCCCAAGGCCAAGAAAGAGCATGACTTTCTGTTGCTGATGTGCTGCCTTTCATCAGGTTGTGTCTCAGTACATACATGTCACTTTAGGTCTAAGCAGATGTGACAGAAGGTAACAGACTGTTCTGTGGTGCTGCAATGTCAGCCCTTGCACCAGAGCGATTAGAAAATGCCGTGCTGTGAGCACAGGGACTGGAAACACAGAAAAGACACAGAGACATCTCATTTTCTGACAGGAAGTCAGATAAATGGAGCACACACACACACAAAACCCCCCCAAACAACCTCGTGTTACTGCCATGAGAATAATAATGGTTTGCTCTTCTTTTTGTTTTGGCAGCAAGCAATTATCACCTTCAGCAGGACTGAGGCAGACAGTGAGCACATGGAGGAAAGGAAACAGTGGGTAAGTCCTGCAGGATTTAACACATTTTATTACTGCATGTAGTTTTATGGATTTCAAAACTAGGATCAATTTTCCCTTCCTGAATTCTGATTATGATTATTAGTTTATATATTTATTTTCAAATGAGGATGTTATTGGCTTCCTTTGGCTTATTTCTTGATAATATGACTGCTTTGGTTATTATACTGCTACATGTCATGTCTCTTTGACCACAATACAAGATGTTTCATTTACTTAAAGCTTTCTTGATAATATCAGACTGAGAAAAATTACTTCAGCAGCCCTAAAAGCAGTTCCAGGAATAAGACTTGATAGTGCACTCAATTATCTGTCCACATTCCATCAAACATCAAACAAAATGTAAGGACACCCAGGCCTAAGATCAGCCAGGAAATGTTATTTGGAGTTGACTTTTTTCCCCCTAATATAACAAAAATTAATGCCTGCAAGTCTCTTGGCTGTATGAAAGCCAGGCTCACCTTCATGATTGCCAAACTGGTTTAGAAACTGAATTATCAGTCATTTTAATTTCACTATATTTCACAAAAAATGTAGAGGAGGACTCACATCTCAGGAGAGGATGCAATACTGGTGTGGTCATGCAGAACAGCTTTGTCCTTACAAGTTATTAGAGCCAGTCAGTGGGAGAAGGGAAATAAAATTAGGTCATCTTAATTCAAAGCCTCATTTTATTTTCATTGTCATTTGGCTTTCAGTAATCATCATCCTTATCCAACCATCATACTTGGATCGTTTCTCTCACTTGATAGTGATGTGTTTTGCAAAAGGGTGAAAGTTTGCCTTTTTATCTAGTGAGCTTCTCAATCTTTTCAGGTGGAATTTTTCATTGTCCTTTTGACATTGAGTAATTTGGAGAAATACATAAAAAATGTAAAAAGAGAAAACACAAAGTTCCCATACCTTTTATGTTACCAAATGGAGGACTAAATGTTAAAATTCGTATGAAAGGAGAGGCATCCATTAGAATTGAGTGACTGTGACCACTTCAGCATGGTCGGTATTTAGGAACGTTTCTGAGAACATGGTAACATTACCTCAAATTAAAAGGGAAGATTGTCTTCTGACAGGAGCAGTTCAGCTAGAAATGCCCACTTGCATCTGTAAGCACAGTAATGCCTGTGACAGCACGAGAGGCAGCAGAGAGAGCAGCAGAGCCTCGGTGAGTGGAAATACAGTGAATTACCTGAAGGATTATAGTGCATCAGATCCTTATAGCAAATGACACAGCCCTGCTGTCACTTACAGGAAAAACACCTTTGCTCCTTTCATGAAGGAGCTCTGCCACGGAGGTTTCAAGGACAAAATGAAGAGGGTTTGTGATTTGGGGGAGTTTTTAATACAGTCATGAAGAAAATCCAGGCTGTGAAGCTTTTTGTCCTGCAAGCATCTCGCTGTTGTTTTGATGTGTCATAAATTTAAACACTCCAAACTCTCTTTGGGGCACATTAACAGGTGATAGACCTGAAATAAAAGCTCAAAAGTTTCTTGGTTTAGTGTAGTTTGAAGGGACAAGGTGGGGAGAAACAAAAGCAGACAGGATGATCTAAGCAATATGAACATGTTGATAGCTAGTACAAGGAAAAGCAATGTGAGAGAATTTAAAACAGGAAAAAGAGGCTGAAATTAAATAATCCCTGGTGTTTTCCTTCATCAATAGAGGAATTTGTGTGTTTATTCATAAATATTACCAAGGAAACAGCAAATTCAATAATGTTATTTCCTCCCAGTAGGAGGAACTTGGGACATGCTTTGCCCAATTGTCCCCAAGCCCAGGATCCTTTCTGGACATAAAGAGTAAAACTATATTCCAGATCAAAATCCAAACCAGAGTCCAAACCAAAAAGGACTAGTCTTTAGTAATATTTTACAATCTGCCATAGAAAATCAATCTGACTTTGGGACATAAAGTAAATTTTTATCCAAAATCTGTGTTCCTATTTAATTGCAATATTGCAACATTAACTCCTTACAATAGACAATTTGGTTAAATTATACAGTTCAGGGAATAATAAGAAGAAGAAATTGCCTTTTACCATCTTATCCTCTACATTGATGTAGATCTTACTGTAATTTACCTTTTCCTCAGGAGTTAAAAAGATCTGCCAAACAAAAAAAAAAGTGTTTGAGCAGTTGCACTGCCAAAATATTGCCCGTTTAGCATAAGAAGATTCACCTGGTTGGTGTTTGCCATGGCATCTCCCTTCTCCCCTTACTTAATTCAGGCTTGGACTTTGGCAAGTCTCTTACTTACTTCTTGGGTACATAGCCAAAGATATGGTGTATTTTTTCCTGTGGTGCTGAATGACCACAGAAACCTGACATGGAGCCCCAGAATTTTTAGAAGGCTGTCCTACATCTTTCATTTAGTCACAGAAAATTAAAGAAGCAGAGTCAGGCTTTTAGCTGGGTTAAATTTCAATTGCACTGCAACATGAAGCCTCCTCTTGGAGAAGTCTTACACAATTTTAAAAATTGCAGTGGCTCTGGGATATTTCTTTTTATTTATTTTTTTAACATATGCTTCCATCCATGGGATCTTGTTTTGCCTTTTTTTCAGCAGCTTGGTTTCATTTTTGAAGAAGAAATTATCAAGGCCTCAAGACAAAAATGTTCAAAGCTGAGTTTTTGATTATTTAAACATCAATACCACTGACTGCACAGTAACTATTCAGCATCCTTTCCCAGGGTTCAAAGGAAACAAAGAAAAATATTTTCCACAATATTGCTGTCCATTAAGCCCCTTGCCTCCCAAAGGGGAGCTCATGGGTTTGGGCTTGTCCTGTCCCAAACAGGTTTGGTCACTCTTAGCCTCAAACAGCAACCAAGAATGTTTGCCATGCATTGGTCTCAGTTATGGGGTTGCCCATGTTATGGTTGATATTCTTAATGTAAAAATGGAGGTTATGAAGCTTCAGGGTGGGGAAATACCTATTTTTTTTCTCCCTAACTGGGAGGTCCACTAGTCTTGCTTGCTTGTTTCAGCCCTTAAACTTGGTAAACTATTAGTTTGTCTGGTACAAAGTTATTAACTGACTCTATGTAGTGTCTGGATAAGTGACAGTCAGGTCTATGTACGTGTAAGGCCAATCCCAATCAGCACTTTTCAAGGAACTTCTTCTTTAAGTGCAAAGTTCTGTATTTAATGAAAAAAATCCAAGAGTTTCAACAGGAATGATAGGAAATAGTTCTGAAGAAATCCTTTTCCTTGTGCCTTGGTTTCATTTAGCAAAGACAAAGAAACCAGAACAGGAACATTCCATCTTGCTTTTCTTTCTCTCGTGTAAGTGCTTCCAATTCATTTCTAAAATGAGGAGATACAGAAAGGAATAAGCCCTGCAAATTTATTATCTAATGTTTCATGCTTGTCCACAGAATGTCACTGCACATCCATCCTTGTTTCCTCCATTAATTTAATAATGTCCATGACACCTCCAGGGCACCAGGTAGCAGAAGCCTAATGAAAGCTCCTCTGAACAATTTCACTCACTTATTGTCTCCTGACACATCCAAACAGCCCAAGTGGAGCTCCTGTGGCTCTTTAAAGTTAAAGAGGAAGTAGTATTTTGTGTGTGTGTGTGTATTTTTTTCAGTATCTCATATGCATGTATGTGTATATATTTTATCCATTTTTAAAAAAAATATTAACACATTGAGTGCCCCAGTGCCACTGTAGTACCAGGAGCATTAGATTTAATTAGGTAGCAAAAATAGAAACTGGAATCTGGTTAATAGCTTCCAAAGCTGATCCTAATTGGCTTATTAGTTGGAGATCAAGAAAAAGAAATAAATTTCAGACATCAGTTTAAGCGAATGCTGAATAAATTATTCAAAATAACTTTGAGAATCAAATAATTAGACAAATAATATGTAAAGTCAATAAAGTGTGACCATCAACAAATGACAAATGTATGAACAATGGAACAGTATTATTCTTCTACTTCTACTTAGCTGTAGAGAGTTCCTGTGTATCCATCAGATTAATTGTTTATTCCAGTTATTACATTCATTCAAATGTATGAGAAAGCAAACTATTGATTTATTGCTGTCACAGAGTACTTAGTGCAGCAGTTTAAACAAAGCATGGCTGTCTCCATATATAATTCATGTTTATTAGAAATGTAAAGGAAAAGGAAAATGCTACAAGAGTATGTGTGGGCTCAGCTATCTAAATTTCTGTTGTTTTCTGAATGTAATAAATACAATGTTTACCTGTAGAGATAATCAAACAGAAATTTCCTGCCCTGAATAGGTAATTTCCAGAAGGAGAGACAGTATTAAAAGCATTCTCCAAACACTGATTGCTTCATTCTAAACTAAAGCACATCATTTGGTATTTAAAATCTGCCTGGATTTGCTGTTTTGTTCTTAATATGCTTGACACACATTCCTCACAAATCTTCAAATGGATCCAAAATGTGTCCTGGATTCTTTTTTGCTGGGATAGCACTGGTTTAGAGAATGCACAATGGTTCAATCTTCCCACTCTTCCCTATTGAGCTGGTTGAAATTCAAAGAGTGTTCAGATATAAAAGGGTATTCAGCCCCTGTCACTCTCACAGACCTGGCTGCAAGGCTGAGTTATATTTTGGTTTTAGGCTAGTAATATATCAGTGGTTATGTCAAGTCTTCTTTAGAATTTTGAAGTTGTGGTTCACTCCATTTCATTAGCTGCTGTTTTCCCCTTTCCCAGCTGTGAGCACCATGTTATAGCAGTGACCTCTTCTCTTTCCAGCAGTCTGGGATGCCCTCACTGGGCAGCCCTCACTTCTTCCTTAGCCTGATAAAAAGGAGAAAATCACTTGGGCTTTGTTCTTCAATTACATATTCACCATGTAACACTGACATAGGAAAAGTGAAGTTCTAGGTACATGTTTCTAATTAGACTACTATGCCAATTACTAACTGGAAATCAGCCTCCTACTGTGCAGTGTTCTGTTATGAAATGTATCCAAGGAAAGCCAGACAGGGCAGTGCAGAGTCCCTTATTTTCAGTGACTTCAGCAAAATAATAGGCCCAGAACACCAAGTTATTCAGACATAGCATATCAGAGTGAGAGTGTGGGTAAGGCCCTTGAAGGCATAATAATGATAGTGCTTGTTAAGGTCACCATTTTCATTTCAAACTACAGCAACAGCTACTGAAAAAATAAATTTACAACTACGAAGACTTTGGAAATAGCACAGTGCTGCAGCACCTTTACAGCTCTTGTCACATCACATTTATATAAAGAAAACAAATTCCCAAAGTAAATAATTTCCACTGCCTAAAACACAAACCCCCATTTATACCACATATAATAACCAACCAGAAATCTGAAATATTTTGGATAACAGACGTGTTCAGTCATCATCCATCCAGCAGTGCAGATGGACTGTGTGCTTTTAGAGAAATAGTTGCTGTGTTAATTCTTGCCTGTTTCTTTGCCCGCAAGGTCTTGAAAAAAAATAATAAATTTGATCTTGAAATAAATAAGGTTTGAACTTCTCTTATGCTTTATTCTAATTTTTAGCAGATTAGACTCAGTAAGACTCTTAGCATTTTAAATCTTAAAATACAGTCTTTAAGTAAGCATGTCTTTGCTGACCTGTCACCTTTAAGTTATTTGCAGGGAACTTTGATTAAGTAGCATTAACTAAGTCTTCTCCTTAAATGATTTGAAAAATGTAACTTTAAATAGGTCATGTTTAAATAAAAACCCCAACTTTCTGAGCTACTTTCCTCAAGTCTCTCCCCTACAGATTGTCTTAATAGGTAAAGCACTGTCTGCATTTGCTGGAGGTTGCAGCCTTTCCTGGCAACAAAGTCAGTGTGTTCAGCTAGAGAGATTCCTACAGAGACCCTGGAGCTTTCATGTGGGACCTCTGTCTCCTGGAAATGATATTGTATTTTACACAAAAAAAAGCACCTTCCTCACTCCAGCTCTTACAATCACTGAAAAATGTTGAGTTCTGCAGAGCACATAACTCTGCAATCCCATTTAATCAGCCACTGAGACAGCCCTCCTCAGCTGTGGATTATGCTGAGACACCTTATATTATTTTATCATTCTTTCTTGCCTCTAAGAATACCCTGTTATATAAAAAAAATTATTTGTGCATCTTGGAAAATATTTCTTTTTCTGTATGACCAACTCGAAACTCTGTCTTTATGTTTGCTCCTTGTGGCTGGGCTGTATATTTAGTTCTAATAATTAGAGTAGCAGTGGGTTTCAACAGCTTATGTTTCCCAGACTCCTTGACAATGTACAAACACAGAGCATCTATGTAAACTGAAATCAATCTGCAAACCTGGCCTGCTCAGCTTGTGAAGTACATCAGTACATCTGTTTTTAATGCCATTTTCCAGTAGCAACTTTATGTTCTCACATTCTCATTTTTGACAGAAGAATTCAAAGAGAAATTTCTCACACCCTCCCTTTCTTTTTTTTTCTTTTCTTTTTTTTTTTTTTTTTTTTTTTTTTTTTTATTTTTTTTTTTAAAAAAAACTCGGGGCGAACCCCTTTTTTTTTTTTTTTGGTTTTTTTTTAACATATATATTGCAGAGAAAGCCTGGGCGAATCACTTGAGTTTCTGTTATTTCTGTTGAGTTCCTTTCCATAGTCAGTCATTGCTGACAGACTTCAGTCACTGCTGGGGAGAGCAAATATTTATGGAGGCTTTTAAAGGAATGTCTAAAATCAGGCCCCTGCTCTGACAAAGTGGTGACCCAGAACTGAAAGGCTTTTGTGGTGCTGGTAACTCCCTGAGTCCCAAGATCTCCTGAGGAATACCTGGTAGCGAGGGAAATCTCAGTGATATACAGTTTCATCAGCAGCCTTTGAGAACTGCATATCCAGCTCAAATTTGCCACCTCAGCTTACATGGCTGGTTCATCACGTTCATTCTGTTCTGTCCTGCTTTGGGAAGTTATCTACAGCAAAAACAAAGCCACTAGACATATTTACTTACCAATTAGAACACCCTCCTTCTTGGAATATTTTCAGCTGACCTTTTTGGTCTTGTTATCTCAAGAAGGGGATGTTTCTGAGGTTCCTTTAGATGCAATCATTGCTTAAACATGACATTTAGGATTTGTGTAAAGGTGAAACACAGTAAGGTAATCACTGAGCAGTGCCTTATATTTCTTCCCATGCTCCTTATTCTCAGCTGTTCCTAAACACCTCACACACAAGAACCTCTGTAGAGGTTGCAGCAAATTTTCAGCCTGTAGAAAAGTTTGAGCTGTTAAAAAAGACTAGCAGAGCACTAATAAAATCTAAACACTTATAGTCAAATCTTATTCCTGATGCTGCTAAATGGGAACTTACAACTTAACATAATAGGCAATTTAGCATACAAATGTGCCCCATAAAAGCAGGATGTTGGCAGTGCAAAACTATAAATGTTAACCTTTGGGCAAGCTGTTACAAATGTGCTACAGGCTCTTGCAATTTTAATGAACTTGTTTGCACATATGAGGTTTATTCTGTACTAAACACTAGGATACACACACACAGCAAGAGAGGCACCTTCAGAGATTCTGATGTGTGGGAGTTCATCCTTTCTTATTCATCTTTTGTCAGAGGTTTATACCAGCAGGCAAGGAAAATGGCCTTTTTGCCCTCAGAAATATGATTGAGAAACAATACATAACTCTGCTAACAATGTTAGAGAAAATAGGAAATATAGCTACAAGTGTTTGTGGTCAGGACTTATATTCTGGACAAGTACAGATGTTAATGAATGTGAGTTTTCTGAGTCGTTGTTTCATTATTTTTCGGTAAGTTCCTGCAAAGGCACAGGTTGCTGAAAATGTGAGAAATCTATAACAATTTCAGACTTAAATCAGGGCTAATAGTTATCTTATGAACTAGTAGGCACCTGTGACCTTTTGTTGCAAGTAATTTGGATTTGATGAATCAATGTCTAAGCACCCTCAGAATCCAATAATGCTGCAGAGCAACCAAATGAAGCTGCTCCCTTGCAGGGAAGCACTTGCGAAAACCCCCCACGTTTTCAAGCAGCTCTGCTAGTCATGAGCAAAATAATCCCAAGGCAGCCTTGATGGTGGCTCTGAGTTCAGTCCAAGCCTCTCACATTTTTTGGCTTTGGGAGGCCACTTCATTCCAAAGCAGAATTATTCAGAGTTTCTCTTTCAAGTTAATGTGTGAAAGATGAATCATTAAAAAAAAAGGACGATGTTTCAGTCTTATCTGTCTCCACTGCCAAATTTTCTTCACCTTACACCCCACGACTGCCCCAGCAAGATCTCAAGCTTTCAGTCTGCATTCTCACAGTCTACTGGAACAAGCATAACCAAGAACCTTCTTACCTCTTTATTTCTTCATGTAAAGAAAAGGAATTCAAAGACATTTCTTTTTAATTGGCTATGAGGTTCTTTTAGCTTGGTTAACAACCTTAACTGCCCACAAAGCACGGATCTAGATTGTACAGAGAATTCATGCAGAGACAAAGTACTTATCAGGTATTTCTTATCTACCACTTCACTTTCTTCCTCACTGTGAATATAAGTATCTGTATACAGAGAGGTAACAATCTGGAGACTCATTAAGATAGGAGGCAAAAAGAAAATGCAGATTTTCACAATAACTTGCATTATTATAATGTCTAAAAGTTATATCTATGCATTAAATGCAAATTTAAAACATGAAAGAGAGAATAAAAGAGAGAAAAAGTAGGGACTGTAAAACCACTGGAAATTTTCATTTTTAGACATACAGTCAGTAAGAAATGTTTATCTAACATTATCCTTCTATATGTAGTATAGTGTACTCGATTTGGGTCCAAAACTATCAAAATATTCTACCCCATGTTTACTTACATACAAGCTCAGAACAAGAGTTTCATGTACAGTGAAAACTGAAAAGCAGAGGTTCATTCATCTAAACATTAATCTTCATCATTAAAAATTATTTCATAGTGGAATGATTAAACTGAATACTTGAATTAATACCATTGTACTCTGCTATGTATGAGTAGCACTTAACAAAAAGATGGAACATTTTAGATTTACATTTTAAGAACAGAACTTCACCTGCATGGTTGGTTGCTTTTGTTTCTCTGCATTGTGTCGTTTTACCTGCTGTAAAATATGTCCTTGACATTAATTTTCTGTAGAAAACAGCTAGGGAAATTATTTGCATAACTATAAAAACAAAACTCCTTCAAGTCATAAGTATTGTAAAATATTCATGTTCATTTAAACTTGGCCTGTGAAATGTACAGTTCAGTGCTCTCCAGCTGGAATTTCTGAGTTTAACTTAATCAAGTCTAATGGGGCAAAGGTGATTATCTGTCTTCTTCTCAGTTCAAGAATGTAATAAAACTGGTTACATTAGGAAGACAATTTATTATCTGCACAATGACAGGAAAAGGTAAAGAAAAAGTAATTTATGGTGGAGCCTTCCATGGTTAATGTATTAGTTGCAGCAGAGGTTAAAACTTTCATCTTCTTAGACTTAAACTTAGAGAACGGAGAAAGCTTTCAATACATGAGACAGAGCAGGTGTGAGAACATAGAAATTACACTTCTTTATCTATTTAGCAGATGGAGTTTCATTCTTTTGGTGTTATTCCAGTATTATTGTGTTTTATGGCATGAAGAGTTGCCCTGAAGTACAGGCGGAAAATCCTCGGGGTTGCATTTGCTTTTTCAGGTTGTTGCCTTTTATGATCCCTCGGGACAAACTGCTCAGCTCTATTGTGGCTCCACTTATGGCAAAAGACAGAATCAGGACAGGAATATATTTCTCGTTGCTCCTATTAGTCTGGGGGAAGATACTCAGTGTCAGTAGGACTTGAGGATAAGAGGGAGCACACAGGCCTTGGATGAATGGCATAAGGAGCACAGCTTCTTCCGGCCTTATTGCCTCTGCCTTTTCTGAGAATGATCACTATGTCAAATAAAACAAAAAAAAAAGAGATTTTTTTTTTTAAGAGAGACATTTTCTGAAAACATCTCAGCAACAACAGGAAAACTTTCTTTTTCCATTTTCTGGCTTAGAAAACCCAGCACTTTCTTGCCATATTACACCTGTTGCAATTGCACTGCATTAGCTTAACACCAGGAAAAAGGGAACCTGAAATACAACAGCCTTTCTTTGGCTCATGTTACTGTAATATTTATGGTGTTGTCTCTTCCCCCCATGTGCCAGTTTATTTCTGTCTTTGACCCTCTTTCATCCCTCTGAGACACAAAACTTGCCTATTAAGAATCACAGGTGGATTGAGGACGATGCCAGACTGCGCTTAGCTGATCTGTCATTCAGATTTTTAAATTTATTCCATTTTTTTGATTATCTACAATGACATTTTCTCAATTTTATCTGCTAATTTAGCAGAATAATTTTGGCAATTTGTTTTAGAAATATAAGGTGGTTGTCAGCTGCCAGAGTTCTTTACATTTACCCCAAACATCTCTCACTAAATGCAGTAATTTCTGTTTGCTATTAAAGCAGATTGTGTGTTTTGTACACCCAAACACTGCAGCTCTTTGACAATATGATTATTCTATTCCATTAGAATAATATCTCTTTGATTTCAGAACATGTTAAAGATAAAACTAAAAAGAAAATAAACTAACCTACTGTAAATATGTGTGATTTCACATAGAATTGCAGGAAAAGTGTCTCTGCAGTGGACTATGCTTTAAATGACAATAAATTCATGATGCCATTTCCTGAATCTTACATAACATTCAAGGAAACAGGCACTTCTGCTGCATAAAATGTGGTTTCCACAGCATCCAGCACCTCACTCCAATCAAGATGCATCACCTTTCAAGCCAGAAACATCCCCTGATTGAATTAGGTACATTAAGAATTGAATCTAATCCACAGTATATTAAATCACTTGATGAAATCAACTTGTGATTATGGAATAATGCTCCAACATCCTTGCCTGGATTGCCTGCATCTTTCAGGAAGCCTGATTGTGTGGAGTTTCCTTCCTGGAACTTTATAATTAAGGTGGTCTATGGCCATCAATGGGACTGACATAACTCTGTGTTTTCAGAGCCATAAAACCGCATTCATCTGGATATGTTCAGGAATACTGGTTTAAAAAAGTAAATTATTTTCCCTGCATACCTGCTTTACTGCCAAACATACCTCAGTGACTCCTATTCTAACATAACCAGATTTCTTTCCCCCAAAGTGCTGACAATCAGTTGCCAAGATTTCCTATCTTCTCTCTGGAGCTATTCAATGAAGAACCTTCATTTCACTCATGCAAAAAACCTCTGTGAGATTTGACTTATCAGAAAAAGGGTCTCTGAATGTTTGGCTTCCCTTTTATGGTCCCATTTCAAGAGTAGTGTCTGTGTCTAGATATCCCAGAGCAGTGATAAATAGATCCAGGGGTGGTTTATTACAAACATTTGCTGTCTTGAATGTGTTGCCATCTCATTACAGCAGGTTTCAGCTTCTGCATGGAAGGGTCTCTTATTGACGCTCTACTTCATTCACGTAGGGAACACTGATATTGAAGGCAGTAGAAGAGCAGATAGATAGCAGAAAGCAGAGTGAAAGGACACCATTCCAAATACTTTTAAAATATTCTATTTTCATTACCTTAGCACCAGAAATTGATGCCTCTGTACCAAAAATGGAAAAGTTTTTGATTTTAAGATTCTCAGATGAAGATGGTAATGGTTAAAGCCTCGAATTGAGAAAAAAATTTATGGTGATCTGGGTCATCTGAGAGCTGTCAGCCAAACAACACATACAGAGAGCAAAAAAGTTTGGATTGCTTTTGGCTCAGACTCCCAAAGCAAATTTGAAGGCAGTACAGTACCATAAGGACTGCTAGACTTGGAAAATTCAGATGAAAAGGTACAAGTCTTTTATTTTGCCCTGGTCTCTCTAATGTCATTATGCCATTTTTGATATAAATGAACAGGACAAATTTACCTATATAGCTCTATAGAGCCTCAATGGAATATTCACAGGTAGATAATCAAGGCATACTATGTATGAGACACTTATTTTAGCTGTACTCTCAGCAAGCTCTGTGAAGTACTAATTTTATTATATATAAAAAGCAACCAAATGATACTTAATTTCTGGGATTCCTTAAATAGATACAGAAATTACTCTACAAATAAAGTAAGAGCAAACTTTCAGACCTCAAACTGAATCCATCAGCTGTTTGAAGTCTGCCTGGCAGCTGACTAAAAGTGGCATTACCCAGGCAGTCCCCACAGTGCCTCATGTTTGCCATCCTGGTATGGATGGAGGATGTCTATGCAAGTTCACAGGTGACAAGGAGAGGGTTCAGCTGCACTGGGTCCCTGCCTGCCCTCCCAAAAGACAGAAAGAAATTACCCACCAGAAACCTGTCAACAGGGTTCAACAAGGGCAAATGCAAAGACACATCCTTGGCACGTCACAATCCCATGCCACAGTACTGGGAGGGCATCACTGAGCCAGTAAAGGGCTCTGCAGAAAAGATCACTGAGTCCTGGGGAGAAGCTGCAAATGATACAGCAGTGAACACTAATTTCAGACTGTGCTGCACTTGCAGAAACACAGCCAGCAGGTCAAAAGAAGTGATTATTCTCTTACCTGACATTTGTTGGACCACTCTTTACCCAGTTTTGGGCTCTCAGCATCTTGCCAAACTTTTGTTAATGGGAGATCTAATACCTTGTATACATTAAATAACGAATGTTTCCTAAGGAAGATGGAATCAGACTTTTCTCAGAGATTCACAAGACTAGTGGCATTGGATGTAAGTTGCAGCAAAAAGAAGTTTTTATCAAAACCAAGTAAAAATTTCTTCATGCAGAAGGTGGTCAAGTATTGGAGCAAGGGCCCAGAGAGGCTGTGAAATCTCCATTATTAGAGATATTCAAAACTTGAAAGGAGAAATTGCTGAGCAGCCTCAGCAAACCAAGCATTATTTTAAGGGGGCAGAACAGATGATGTGCAAAGGTCCTTTCCACCTAAAATAATTGATATTTCTGTGGTCCTAGGATGCTGCATCTGCAGATAATTTATTTCCTTGTATTCCTAGCCAGAGTTTTCTTACCAGATTTTCCCAGTGTTGTTGGTTTGATTTGGTTTGTTGCCTTTTTTTTTCTTTTCTTTTCTTTTTTTTCCCAGGGGTCTGGAATGATGAATTTTCTGATGAAACTACCCTTAGCATCTATTTTTCAAAATGAGAATCTGATGCCAGAAACATCCTTCAAAAGACACTAACTGATATTATTCCATACTACAGATATCCAAGGAGGGTAATTCATGGCAAATATAACATTTTCCCCATCCTTCCTATAAGCTATTTCTTCCAGATCCAAATAAATGCTGTCAGAACATCGAATAAACCGTTCTTCCAGAATGTGAGAAGCGCAATCTGTCCACATTACACTGTCTCGCTCTCTAAGGAGAGAGAAAAGATTTGCTTCAGTAAAAAAGGCACTCTGTTATATGCCTTTTTATTTTGCAGTCTCATATCTTATGTTTCAATGGGTAAACTCTGCAAGTCAGATTTATATTCAAGTCTAAAGTTATGTTTTGTTGCAGTAAAATCAAAGGAAGCAATGACAGATTGATCTATGGACGAACAGGTGGGAACTGAACAGACCTTATTAATCTTTTTCGCTACTTGGCGGCACTCAAGTCCCTTTAATACACAGAGAGAACTTTATCTGTGCCATGTGAAGTTAACCTTGAATGGGACTTGGATTTCTAAGCGTCAGATGAAATTGTGGCTGAGTTAATAACTTGCATTTTTCGATAATTCAGAGGCTTTGGAAGCATCCTCTTGTCCTCAGTGTTCTCTGCTCAGCCGACCAACATTGAATGTGGATCCCCTTCTGAGACGTCTCTTCCCATGTTTTACATTTGAGACAGTGGGATGAACTCCCTTTGAGGAAGAGAGGCCTCCAGAACTAAACTTTCAGGCACCTCAGTCCACTCTCTGTGCATAATAAGGAACTTCATCTTCCTGATTGTCATAGTTTCAATTTATAGCTTCTTTGGCAACCATAGTATCTAAAGAAATTACACAAGTATTCCACACTTGTTTTCCACGTAGTAGAAGAAGAGTTTCGAGTCTAGGTCCTTCTATCGAAGGAGCTAGTAGAGCAAGGAGTGAGCCTAGCTAGTTTCTCCTGTAGTTGTAAGTTCTCCTAGCCTGAGTAAGATTGTTTTTATTTGTTCTCTTTTCCTAAAGTCTTTAATTGTATTTAGTTTAAGTTTAAGTTAGTTTTCTCCACATTTCAGGTTGTTTTTTTCCCTTTCCCTTTTCCCTTCTTTTCCCCTGGGGGGAGTGGGGGCCCCCTACGTCCTGTACATACAGTGTGATTGTGAATATCAAATAATATAGTTTCTTATTTATTCAATTTAGTTTCTGTTGCATTTCATTTCTTTCCAGTTTTTTTTTCCTTTGCTGAAACAGCTTTGAGAGAAAGGAAGGGGCATACAGTCCAGAGCTAACATACAGTTAAGCCAAACCTGCGACACTGATGAATGAACTTTACTTCCATTTAAGGCATAAAAGTTAATTGAGCTAAATATAGGTTAGTTTAAGCATGACATTGGAGTTCAATGGATACCAAAAAATGGGAGGATCCTGAGTTCTGTGTATTTTCTGTGACAGCTTGTCTGTAAGATACAAACAACAGACTGATGGGTCTCTGCTGGATCTCTTTAGCTGCCCATCCAGGAGACCTGAATATAAAGCTAAACCACTAATTAGGATAGAAACTTGAAAGTTCACATTAGAGGTATGATACATATATTAATCAGCAATTATTACTCATAACTACATAAGTTATTTCAGAATATTTCCAAGTAGAGTCTTCCTTACATCACTTTTTTCCTTCTCATTAGGATACTGTATTTGTTATTACTGAGACACTGAAAAATGCAAGTGAAATTTTGCTGTCCTACACACAAACCATAGACAGAAAGTCAACCATGGCTGATCAGCCTTCATCCTGAGAGATGGTGAGCCAAGCTGAGAGATACTATGGGGACGTGGTGTCTAGGAGATGAAATAGTCCCATTCTGTACCACTAGCTTGTTTTTTATACTAGATATAATTTTAATTGCTTATTCCTACATGAAAATGCTCAGGAGTAGAACAGAAATTGT
This sequence comes from Sakesphorus luctuosus, assembly GCA_013396695.1. Classification (NCBI taxonomy): domain Eukaryota; kingdom Metazoa; phylum Chordata; class Aves; order Passeriformes; family Thamnophilidae; genus Sakesphorus; species Sakesphorus luctuosus. The sequence goes on from VWZD01002478.1 coordinate 927,283, forward strand.
AGACCTGTGTAAGTCAGTGATTGTTGTTGTCGTCTTTTAGACAGAGTCTTGAAAAATGCATCTACTGGCTTTAATGCCATTAAAGGAATTTAACAACTTAATGCAATAAAATTTAATTATCTTGATTTCAGCATGTCCCTAGTTGTTGCATTTACATGATGAAAGTGCTATAGGGCTCATTATCTTAAATAAACTCCTAATTTCCCACTCACGGTTGCTAAAAGTGTTGTTCCAGAATAAGCAGCCACAAAATGAACATTTCATTCACTTCCTCGTGGTGACAATGCTTCAAGTTTAAAAGCTGCAACCTCTGTGTCATGACTGGAAAGAAATCACATTTTTTGCAGGAGGACCAAATTGCTGTGGCTCTTAACAGGCTTTGTCCTATGTTTGCAGGGCTGAGGCAGGTCAGGCTCTGTGCAAGCTTTACATGAACAGCCCAGAGGTTTGAGGTTTTCTTTATTTTGCTGCAATAACATCCAAATTCCTTAAACATGGTGGTCTCTCAAAGATATTTCTTTGTTCTCTTCTACTCTTGAAAATAGCTCTGCCCAGCTCCAGCTCTGCCTTTCTCTAACTGAACATCTGATTATATGTTGTGTTTCCTAACTGCAAAAATGAAGGTGAGATCCTTGAACTGACCAACTGGAGAAAGAGTGGGTTATCCTGAATTCTTATATTTTCCAGCCAAAGGATGAAAAAATGTTATAAAAACTCCCCAGCAATCTGGTTCCCTTGTGCATGGAAGTCTTTCAAAGCAAATGACTGACTTTTACTAGACGAGAAATCGGATTTTCTGCTCTCAGATTCCATTGGTGAAGCTTCCACACGAGGGTGTTGCATTGCAACAATTGTAGTCAATCACTCAGCAGCAGGAAATTGTTGTGAATACCTGACAGAACAAACTTACCATCTCCCAGCCACCCCTAATAGCTCAGGAGACGGCCCTGTGGTTTGCATTAATACTGCACTTCATAAGTCTCTTCCAATAACGTGTCTTTGCAAGATGAGGGCTACATATTTGTTTTTCCAAACTACCATCACTCACGAATGGTCCTTCCCGTGAGACCTGAATGATGGTAAATATTAGTCAAGCCAGTGACATTCTGTTTATTTTGTCAGAAGGTAGACACATTATTATCTTTGGTGACAGTAGTAAAGTTAAATTTAGTCCATGCTGCATTTTTCAACCTCTGTAGGAGGACTGTAAGTCTAAACAAAAAGCATGTCTTTTTGTTACAAGGAAATTGGCTGCTTGTTTTTCTTTATATAGCTGCTTCTTAGTATGCTGAATTAGTTCCTTTGAAAATTAGTGTCATTAAACCACTACTGCACACATATGTCACACAAATATCACAGAAGATGAAGTGGATTGCTGATAAAAAAATAAAAAAAAAAGAAAGAAAGAAAATGTGTGTGCATCTGTCAATCAATAAACTAAATAGATTTAATGAAACTTAAAGAGAATAAATTTTTTACTATAATCTGAACTACATTTGATCTTGTCCTTCACGCTTTTAACAATCATCTAACAATTGATCATATAAACTTACTAGCACAATGGTAAAGAAAAGCAGTCTTAAGGTCATAACAATTTAATTTTAGACAGTAGACAGATATCTTCATGCTGCTATCAAAATAATTAATATGCTACATGAACACATGAACAACAAAAATTCCCCATTTATTCTCCCTGCATATTGGCAGGATTATTGTCAAATACTCTCCAGCTTCCTGAATAAAAGGTTTCTTGTTTTTGATGTGACAAATGAGAAACAAATCTCAGCCTGAACTTTTTCAGGAGCTGATTATTTTCTATTGTGATTTGTATTTTTTTGACAGGCCGAGGTTCCAGCTGGACCAGAGGTAATACCAGTCACCCATCCGTGCTGCAGAAAGGCAGCACAAGAATACAAAACTGCAAAATGCTCATTCTCTGTATTCTGTTCCCACCCCTGTAAAATTCAGCTGTTCCTCGCTGTGCCCCATGAGCTACAATTGTGACCTGACTCCATTAAAATAAAACCAGGATATGTGTTAAAAGTTTTCCTGAGGCTCTTTAGGATATTCCTTTCTGCTGTGGAGACCGGTGGAAGCCACCACTCTTTTTGGGGGCTATCAAGGACATGAATGCACATTATCAGGGGCTGGGTGACATATCAGCTACGCCTCTATCTGCTTTCCCTGTAGAGGGTAGAATCAGCTCCTCCCTGTCTAGTCTTCATAAACATGCAAAGGCACAGTTAACTGGTTCTCTCACTTCATTTGGGGGTTTGTATTTATGCCCAGAGTCTATAATTTTGCAGAACTGCTGAGACCCTTCCCTGGCATGAGCTAAAAATAAAATTTAGAACAAACAAATTGTGACACAAATTCAAATCATTAACCCAGCATCAAACCCATCATTTATTGCTCTGTACGAGATTCTTTTTGCCAGGACTATTTAGCACAGCCAGGAAAGCCAAAGGAAGCCACGGATTAGACAAAAGACCAAATTCTTCACTCTTCCAGCCTTACAAACTGTACTCCACAAGAGCATTTTTATGCAGAAACAATCCACATCTAGAGTCAAGGAAATCAATTATTTATGCAGAATTTTTTTTGGATAATTTTGCTGTTCTTCAGAGATTGGACTAGAATGGGAAAGAGGAATAATTTTAAGCTAAGGAGTCTTAAGGGTTCTCTGCTAGGAATTCCCAACTTTATTCATTTTCTCTTACTGGCAATACAATTTTGCTTTGAAATATATTCCCCTGTACTGTCATCCTCCTTCTTTGGGGAGCCTGTAAGGCACTTCTAAGTCACATTCTGAATATTCAGTAGGAGGAAAAAAGTTATCTGTGGATTTACTAATGCGAAGACTAACACCTCTGAAATGAAAAAAAAAAAAAGCTTATCTCCTTACTATTGCCAGAGACAAGGCTACAACTTTCAATTCAGCTCAAGCAGATAAACTGCTGTTTATGAGCTGGGTGCAATCACTGGGAATAATCAGAGCAGTTACAACAGCCTGAAACAGATCTGGAAATTTCTTCCTTTCTGACTCATCCACCAGCAAATCTCATCCCACCGGTCTGAGTTCCAAGCTGACACATGCTAGATTTTTGATAGCTAAATGTATCAACACACAGCCCCAGAGCTGACTTCAATATTAACAAATCTGAACCACTACACCTATTGATAATGAAAGTACCTGCATAGGTGACACTGATAGAGTTTCAGGGCCTTCAGTACAAATTTCTAAGATAAATCATTCAGGCAATATCACAGAACTTTGGACATGACCTGTCCTACTGCTTATGATTTCATTTGCCTAAAATCAGTGCAATCCTATGAAGCCCACATTGTCTGAGTAATCTTAGCTGGTTTTTAATCAGTCACCATCCAATGCTACAGACTGTGTTCTCCATGGGCAGCTCAGTGTGATTTTACATTCAGACTCTATCCTTAATATGATGATTTCAGATTCTACTGTCTCCCCAGAACAGCAGTACTGAGAGATTCGTGCAGTCACTTGTGTTGTCTTACCCAGTGGGAAGAGTCTTGTTTAATTATAATTGGTTTTTTTTCTTGAGTTCCTCAGTATTTCTGGAAGTGCCACAGATACAAAGGTTCTATTTTTTGAAGGCACTGGCAATATAGAGGATGATCCCAATTCTTTTCCCCTTCACATCTATGAAAAAGGCTTTCTACAGTCCAGTCATTCTAATGGGAGCTTGACCAAGTATGAAAATCCACTTCAGAGCAAAGTCTCTGTATCCTAAAGTTTTATTTATATCAGCTGTGGTTTGTGCAGATTTAGAAATCATTTCCTACAAAATGAAGTACCAGAAGGGCAGATGGGAAGAGAACTTCAGTGGTATTCATGGTACCCTCTTCCATAAGGAGTCACTTGATTCATCAAACAATTAAATCTAAATAGATTGTATTTTGAAGCATTCATTGGTTTTATTGACTGATAAACTGGTCTCTATCCTAAATATATTGGCCTGCAATTAAATAATGGCCCACTTAAATTAGCAAGTTGAAACAGATCAGTTCCATTTGCTAAACACACGAGTCTCTATGACAACCAATTGGATTGTATATGGAATTTATTGACTGGTAAGGAGAATATCTGGGTTTGTGTGCAGTGAAGTGTTTGCATTCCCTGAGCCTTCTGTGCCATCAGCAATGATCCCGTGGGAACAGATGGGGCTGTGCATGGAGCAGGTTGGCTCTGGGTACATTGCAATGCATTGCAGCAGTTTACATGCTCAAATGTATATATGAAGTTACAGAACTCTATTAAATAAACATTCCTTTTATATCCTCCAGCAACAGCTCCTGTATACTTCAGGAAGTAGTCAAGCTATTAGAAATGTTTATTTATGATCCGATTTAGTCTGTTCTCATAGTGTGTCCAAATGAAGGAACTACATCCTACTAGCTGTTAATGAAAGGAAGATTCTCATTAGACTGTATGAATTTAACATGAGCACATTTTGCTTTTGACATGTATATTTACTTATATTAGTATATCCAAGAAAATCTGGTGCTTGATAGTCACCTGGAAGAGTTGTGAGGGTGCCAGCAACTATTCAGTATGCAATACAGTGGAGAATGTATACAGTGTCATATTTTTATCGAGACTGTAACAACATAAGCTGTTTTACAGCAAAACATGAGAAAAAAACAAATCTGAGATTCTCTAAGAACAAAGAAAAAATGGTTTTGATTTTTTTTTTCTGTATGTTTAGAACTAGCACAGTGAGCTTTGGACCATTTCCACTCTGGAAACTGTTAAAAATTCCTCTGAATAAAGTGGTTCTCAGTATTGACAGGTCAATTATTAAAAGTACAATAATCATTAAACAGTATGTACAGGTTCATGATTATTGAAGAAAATGAGGTTTTATTTTCATGCCATTCTGTATATGCTTGTGTAGCTATGGTTCAGTTGATTACTTCTGAAAAAATAGATATTTATTTGAGTCCAGGGGTTATGTGTGGATGATTCAATTAACTACTCAGTGCCCTCAGATTTTATGGGAAGCACTTGGTGCCCTGTTAAAATAAAACAAATTGATTGAGACTATATATATGTACTGTAACAAGTTCTTAATGAGGAGCTGCCTGCTCATCAGTGCTGCTCAGGAATTTGTTGTTTTACAGCTCTGCCTGTTCTTTATGGACTTCCCTGTTTCCCCTTTGGTCTTACTCTGAAGATCTGCTGTTCCATGCTAAAACCCTTGTAAACAATTTCATGCCTTCTCTTTGGAGGGGCAAACCTTTCTCTTCTTGATCTTTGATTCTATGATTTGTCATCACTATTCTCAGAAACGTGCTAAATCTTCAGAAATAATTCACATCTTGATATCCAAAGAATGGCTTTCTCAAAGAGCTAAGGTATAAACTGAGTTCTACCCTACTTTTATGTATTTACAGGAATTCTTTCTGAGTCAGATCCATTTTATCCAATACCTTCTCAAATCCTACTATGACTCATTAAGCGATCACATTTGGGTTTTATTTAGATAACATTAATCATTATGACTGCAATGCTCACACACTTTAAAACATACTTGTTAAAAGGGTCAATAACTTTTCATTATGTCAAGTGATTTATATTATTTTGATTTATTTGTGCCTTTGAGTAAAAATATTTTACAATAAAATGTACAAAGTACCAACTGCTGCTTCCTTTCCCCAGCAGTACAACTTGTATCATTAAAGTTTTCATCTACTTTACTCTGAAGTTGATGGGAACATTCCAATTTACTCATCAATAAAGTGGGGATCATATCTTAGAAAGGTATTTCCAGTAATATTTGTTACACAAGACTGCTTTGCTACTGTTTTATTTTCTATAAAACGAGGCAAAAAGTGTGAAAGATTTACTGGTGAAAAAAAAAAATAGACCTCACTGAATCTGGAAAACTCTCCAGAGATTTTTAGAGAAGGGTCATGAAATACTAAACTTAAATGTCCAGTATCTTAAGATATTAAAAAGATCAAAGATCATTATAGAAAGACTTCATGGTTCACAAAGTACCTTAGGAATCTCAGAGTTAACATTTTCCTCTGTTTTTTTTTTTATAACTTGTTTGTGTTTTGCCTCCTTTCCTTTCTTTTCAATAATATTAAATATATTTTCACTTAATAAATAAAAGTGATCACTTTAGGCCATCAAATTGAACGTTTTAAATGTAATACTTTTTTTTTTCTTTCACAGTGTATGGAACATACTTCAAAATAGGTTTATGCACAGAGTATCATCTCGCAGTGCTGAAATATAGACACATGTAACACTCCAGATCTGGCAGAAAAGGAGACTTTCATCTCACCTAAAATGCTTTGAAGAGTTAAGAACATTTTAAAAACCATTCTCAGCATAATTTTGTCTCATTTTCTACACAAGTACTATTTAAATGGAATTATCTCTATGTTTCCAGAGGTGAAGAAAAGTGGTTAGAAATAGATGTAAATCCTTCAGTTCCTCCCTGGGAGAGTAGAAGGGAGATGACAAGTCTTCAAAGGACACTTAGTTTCTGTACATCCATTTGCAGAGTCCTGGAGCTTTGGAAAGTTGATGATTCCAGGGCAGAAGGAAACATCTGGCTGATACCACATTTATACTCAGGATGTAACCAGGCAAATGGAGCTCAAATGCTTCGGCTGGAGCCACTCATTGACATGTCAGCTTGTGAAAATCAAGGGCAATGAGAAGCAAACAGGGGGATGTCCTGCAGCTGTAGGTCATTCTCTGAGCTGTAGATAGGACAGTTCTCAAGGAAACAGGAAAATGAAGCAGTGAAGTGCATATTCTCCTCAGCAGAAACTTTGAGATATTGAAATTAAACAGAGCAGAGATGGAAAGGATCAGCTAGTTCATCCTGCTGACAATTCTGTAGTGATCCTCTGAGGATTAGCATATTGTTCAGCATGGTGTTAAATATTCCCTGCTAGGAGCTGCTGCTTTTTTTTTTTTTTTAAACTTGAGAGACCATTTAAACTAGAACAGGTCTTAGTATCAGGAAATAGTCTTGTCTGTAGCCTAAATATTCATATTTCTTAATTTCATCCTATTATGTGTGCTTAGACCATGACACATGCTCTGTCAAACAGCATCTATCGTTGTTAACTCCTTCAGCTACTGATGGCTGTTCTGGTTCCTACCACAGATTACTTAGTCAGAAATCATTCCTGTTAAGAGTTCTTTTCACACTTAACCTCTTGTTCCACGTCTGAATTATGCTGCTGCCATTGCCATCTATTATTATCATAATTTTGAACATTCACATATTTTAAAGGAAATAGAATATCTGAAATTTATCATTTAAATAGCAACAGTGGGAGAACAAAACTCGAGAGTGAGTTATTTTATGTCAACTGTCATTTGCTTTAGAAGTTCTCATCAGTCTGCCACAATAAAGCATGAAATAGAAGACACACATTCCTCTGAAAACATCCCCAAAGGTTCAAACTTAGAGATTCCTACTGTGCCAAATATCAGGCACTCTGCCAATAAGCTCAATTAGAATCTTTGACTAAATTAAGTAGCTCACAATCAAAGCATACAAATGAAAAAAAGCCCCCTCCAAAAGAATAGCTTTCCTGCAGGTGTAACAAAATCTTTTCTTGGCTGCTCAAAATAAGTCTCAAATTATAGTGATGTTATTTGACTTTAGGAATGCACAGATGTGTTAAGTATTTCATTGGGAATACAGTGTGGTTAGTTGGACAAGCATAAAGCATACATAATTAATTTCACTCTTGCAGTGCCTCTGCTCTTTAACATGGTATTTGTTACAGGAGCAAAAGCAGCTTACGAGGCACCACGTTTAACTGACAATATTGAAGGGAATTCTTAAAAAAAAAATGGAAAATCTGGTTTCATTGCACTCTCAAAAATGCAGACAGTATTTCTGCATTTAGGGTTTCAAAGCAGGCACAAGAAGAATGGCAGGATCCTGCAGAGAAATATGTCACTGGTGATAAACAACCCCAAAGTCAGCAGAGCAGATAATGCATTGCAGGTCAGAAAGTACACCCTGACAACGCTGCACGTGCAGGTGATACACCAAGTGTCACATCTGAAGGGGGTAATGCTTTTTCTGCTGCTACATCCTCAACAAATTGTAGTACATAGCTGAGTTACTTGCTGACATGGAAGCATGAAGGAGTTTTAGGTAACGGAAAATACAGTAAGAGACTGGAAAAGATAGACCACCAAAACAAAAAACGCACTAAAATTAACAGCCCAGCTCTCAGCAGCAATATAAACCAAACTGTAAATCATCTTAGATTGTAATCGTAGCCTATAAAAAAGTAATTGTTCTTTATAGCTCTGTATTAAAAGATTAAGCCCTCTAGACAGAAAAGCAGAAGACCTTAATAAGGTTAAACATAACTTCCTTGTTTGTTTTTAGTCTTGACACATTTTATCCTTTATGTGCAAGATTTTTAACAGCACATTTCACCTCAATGGATGCAGTTGAATTCATCTGCATTGTTCATAATTCCTAGTTACACACATCTCAACTTATATCTTACAGCACTGACTTATTTATTCTTACCATGAACTGAACATGTGAGGAGACAGGAAAACCTGTCTAAAATGGTATTGGCATCACTCACAGGCTCATTCTCCCAGCCCATGCTCCCTCTTTCTCCCCATCTTCCTTCCTGGATTACTGAGGAAGACCCAGACTTTAATATCAATTCATGGCCTTTCATACAAAGGTGAAAAAAACCACCGATGGGCAGAAGTGCCTAATTAAGTTTCTCATCTGGATGAAGCTTTCCCCTATCTTGGCTGAACATACCAGAAGTCAGGACCTCAATGCACATGCACACACATTTATGAAGCCAAAGCAGCTGCCTCTAACTCAGAGCAGGGTGGGGTGGAGAGAAGCCCTGCCAATTAAACAGACCCCCTAAAGTCCCACAGCAGCCTAAGGAATGAATTTTAAAGGGTTTCCTTTTGTTGTACACACTGTGCAGCTTCCAGATTAGCTTCACAGGAAACTGCTACATTCAGCAGACCATTCTCAAGCAGAAGCACATTAAAATGTAGAAATATTTTCAGTAGCAGAGGATGGCAGGTCTTTTTTTTTTCTATAATGAGTCACTTCTTGATGAGCTGAGAGTTTTCTTTTCAGGTCTGGAGCCAAGGAAAAATCTGGAATATTTTTGAATCATCACTTGTCTTAGCCAGCAGGAAACTCTACTAGTGGCTCACTGGCCCAGTCTTATGCTTAGCATTTTAAAGATCAGAAAATTTGCCGAACAGAGCAACGTGGTAAATGGTCCATTGCAGCACAATAGAGCGTGGTTAGCATTTTCCTTTCCTATTCCACAATCAAACAGGTACGGACTCCTGATTTCTCAGTGAAGAAAAGTAACAATTTAAGCACATTTTGCTAAATATTCATACTATTATCCATGGATAGTTTGAGTGCTGACAGGAATGAATCAGATCATGTGAGGACCCAGCAATCCACTGGTTTTGGTGGGGCTTCCATTTAACCATTTTTCAAAGTGATCTTTACAGCACGTTCTGATCAGGTATGTGTTGAGTCCCAGAGTTTGTGAGGACAATACCAGGAACAACAGATTGGATGATGATAGACGATCTGGTGAAAGTCGACAGCAAACCCTTGACTTTGTTTTCTTTCATTATGGTATGCTATGACATAGCCAGTTGTGCAGCCTTGTGGACAATTCCATGACACCTTCTTGCCCTCAATTTTCCATTTGCAGAACACATGGGGGCCACAGGAGAATCTCTGCTTGGGCACCTCGAGCACCTTCTTCCCCTCCTTGTTCCCTGGTGTCTGCAGGGCTCTTCCTCACATATTCTCATTCCTTTCTTCAGCTGCAGCTGCTGCTGTGCAGTGACTTTTCCCCATTTCTCAAATGCACTATCCTAGAGGTGTTCCCACCATCGCTGATGGGCTCAGCCCTGGCCAGCATCGGGTCAGCCTTGGAACCCACTGGTGTTGGCTCATTAGGACACAGGGGAAACTTCTGGAATCTTCTCAGAGAAGCCACTCTGCTATCAAAACCTTTCCCTGCAAACCGAATATATGCATAAACCCCAAGACAATGCATAGATAGCACACATTTACCTGCAAGACCACAGTGGGGAGGCAAATTTGCTCTGGTATAAGAGAAGGTTGAGTCATACAGCCAGTGGGTCATTGGTAGAGGGCTGTTGTTCATGCAGTCCCCTTTAATTACATTATTATTTATTAAGAAATTTGCTACAGTTTAATGTCATCAGTTATGGTTGAGAGCCTCTTCCCCCTGGGCAGGACACTTCATGCAACACTCTGTTTGTGCCACCACTTTTTACTTTTCCATGTTTGTGCATTTTTCCACTACTGAAAAAGAAACCCTCACATGCTACAAACTACTTAAGTTACAGAAAACTTGCAAAGCTGACATGTCAAATTCAAATATAAAATACACGGTGTGACAACAGCAGATCAAAGTGGCAAACTGTACATCTGACAGCTGTCTGTAATAGCAGTCCTGTCAAGTGCTGAACTGATGGTGGTATGTTGATCCAGAGAGCAGGTAAAGAATCACACTTCCTGACAGACAATGACACTAAATAGTTCAGTTAAATCCACAGTTAAACTTACACAGGTTCAGCTGATGTCAGCCTCTAGAAAAGATCTGAAATATTATTTTTCCTGCTCTTAAAAACAAACATTATAAGTAAGACACATAGAAATAGGTGTGGGGTTTTTTTCAAATAAGGAAGAAAAATCACCCTACAAGGAGCAGGCCCATAATATAGTCTCAGAATAATCAAGAATCCAAACAGAACTGCCTTTCGGTGAACTTCCTAAAGGTATAATTATGATCTTGTTCCTGACAGAGTAACTCAGAACAGCTGCCTGGATTTCCCCATACTATTTAGTACACTGCCTATAGTCTGCTATCTACTGATCCCTGAAGACAAAGAGTCTTGAATGCTAACCTATTTCCTAGCTTCCAACAGAATATTTTCAGGGTTGGCAGCAGCATTTTCTGTGTCTGTCAAAGCATTATAATTATGACAATATGCCATCAGGCCACAAAAACTGTGGGCTGCTTTGATATGAAACAACATCCAGGAGCCCAGCTCCACCCTACACTTACTATTTACTTTTTAGTCCGATTTCTGCCACTGCCTACTTGGGGACCTGCTGTTCTCTAAACATGTCACGGAGTCTAAAGGATCCCATTAGGACAGTAAGAATTGCAAAGCAGATGACAAAACTAAACCCATGTCATCTTAAAGGGAGATTTGTGTCCCTTTCAAAGGAAAATTGATCTCTTAGTTTAACACACAGCAGTACAAGCCTGGAAGCTGACAACTACTTGTCACTCTGACAAAGCTGTCTCACACTGTGATATGATGCTACTAAAAATTAGAAACTTTTCCATCAAAATTATTAATTTCCTAAAAAAAATAAAAACCAAACACACAATCCCTATAACCTCTGCCCTGACTAATTACTTCTACCTCTGTTTCAGGTGCAGTAAGATGATATTGTCCCTTACACATCTTCCAGAATGACCTCACACCTTATCCTGTTCTTCAGGGTCTTTCCAGGCATCAGGAAATTATTTAGACAGAGCAAGTATCCAGCAGCATGAACTGTTTGTAGCGTGATGTGAGACCTGTGAAATGCTTTTCTTTGTTCACATACAGACTAGGTGATTGCTTTGATAGCAACAGTTCATACTGCTACAAAGAAAAACTTAAGAGGATGAGAAAGATTTGAAACATTCCTGAGTGAAATCTGAAGGGTTTTAGCAGGATAACGACTTCTTTTTCTCACGGAGGGGAGCCTGGTAAGGAAATCTCGCAGTAAGAGATTTGTCATGTATCAGGAAAGGGAATGAAAGAGCCAGCTTTTACCTCCATAAAAGCTTCAAACGTTTTCTGTCTATAACCCCCGTTGATATTTTCCCACCAAACATTGGTTGGTATTCTTTTCTCCAGACAGCTTGAGATGAAAACAAACTGCAACAGCCCAGCACTCTGTGTGTGGACCTGATGTGCTGGAACTGCAATGTCATTGTTTAATTTTTCACATGTTTCTTGAGCACAGCCTGTCCTTCCCTCTCCAGAAATGGGATATCACCATTGCATTGCCCTGAGCTGAATGAAGCAGCTGAGCTTTTCCAGGTTCCTCACTGGCATCACCACGCTATTTCCTAGAGTCCCAGACTTTTGGGTGCACCTGTTTCTAGTCTGTGTCTGAATAAAACCAACTGGGAGATGGACATCCTTGTGTTGAGGTTGATCAGCTAGACATTAATGAGTTAAGGGATGAGCATCTTCCATTTTTCTTTTCTCAGTGTTATGTTTCTGGTTTTCTCCTCTCTTCTCTAAATATCTGGAAGGACTCTTCTCTTTAAAAAGCAAGATTATATTGCTATGAGTGTCCAAAATCAGATATCCAGAAGGAGTGTAGTTATGTGTTAGCCTACAAGATGCCATTCCTAAAAGGGGAGCAGTCTGGTAAAAGCAAGATGTTCTCCTAAAATACTACAAGAATTATTTGACATCAAGTTTAAGATATGATCTCAAAATATTTTATTTCATTTTTACTGGCATATTTAAGTGGAACATTAACAAGAAGACGTGACCCTATTGGATTTAATTTCTGGTTCCTGATGCAGTTTAATCTGATAGTATAAACAATACAAACAATAGGTAGATGCAAGTTGATCATACAAGTCATTGGTATGATTGCAACTGCCAGCAGCTCAAATTTCCTCTGGATTTGTCTTTCTCTTGCACCTGCAGCATGGCTTTACCTTCACTGCAGGGCACTCAGCACAGGCTGAAATGAGGAAAAGACTGAAGACAAGGAGAGACACTACTAACAAGATTGCATAAGGATTTTATGTTATGAGATAGCAATATGAAATGAGTTTCATCCATTTGGTAAACAATATAACTTCCATACTTACTGTGTTGCATGGATATAATTGCTCTCTTTCTTCTGTCTATTGAGTTACATATGACTCAGCTGGGAGCAAACGGCTCTGGGAAAGCAGAATAAAGTTGGATTGAAAGTGAATGTCGCCACTGCTTAGATTATTTACTTATTGAACTGTCCTGCTGAGGATGAAGCTGTGTCAGTGCTCTGGTGATGTTAGTGCACCCGCAAAGCTACAGAGGAAATAAGGCACTTGAAAGTTAGGAAAGTAGGACACAAACGAATCAGGCAGCTCCAGTGAGATAGAAAGTCTCAGACAGGGACTTTCCCTTGCTTGTACAAAGCCTTTTCTGCCAGCCTGCTTTTCCTCAGGAGTGCAGATATCACAGAGGATGCATTTGGACGGGTCAGTGCCCAGCACAGTCTGGCAGACTCGCATTTGTTCCACTTGGCCTTGCAGCACCATCCTGTGATTACTGGGGAGGATGTGAGATTGGCTCTCAGCGGTGCCACCTGCCTGCCCTGGTGCAGGGGGGATGAGTGGGCAGCCTGGTGCTGTCTGCAGCAAAGCCTGTGTGCAGGAGAGATGGGAATAACAAGTACTCAGAATCAAGAACATTGCATGCTTTCTGAAGGTCATTTGGTTTCTTGTCCCTCATTATCAAGTTTAATAATTTATACTATTTGAGCCATTTCTGCTTCCTTTTTATATCCCTTGCTTAAATAATGAGATTTAAGTCTTTGTTTAGGCTTTCTGAACATAAACCCATGGCTGATCTTCACATTCCTTCTATATTCCACCTGACTTTAATGCATTAGAACTTTCCTGCTCGTTATTCTGACCATGGAAGGAAGTATAACAGCTTGGAATTCATGCAGCCTCTCTTCTGGTTTTGGTGGGTTTATTTATTTATTTATTTATTTACTTTTGAGGAGAGGAGAAGGGAAGGTCCTCTGCTGTGGAGAAAAGAAGGGGTTTATAAATGTTCGTTCTGTGAAATTCTATAAGTAAATGATTAAGAAGCCATGTTTTCATTTATTTTGGTCTCCAAACTAAAATAGTCTAGGCTTACTAAAAGAACACTAAAGTTGTATAGTCACTATATGGCTGTCAAAATATGTGGACACACTAACTCATGGATTTAGTATGCCCCTAAAAGCATTAAAGCTGATGGAAAACAGCTAGAATATCATAGTCTATTTTTCTGTTGGATTTGTGGCATTTACTAACCTACAGCCTCAATGGCAATGGACAATAAATCTGAATTTATTGGAAGTAAAGCAGATCTTGGCCTTGACATTAACAGTTGCTTCTTGGGGATTTTTTACTGCACCTGGTTGAAATAATGGAGAATTTCTTCATTTCCAGAAGTCTGAATCCAGCTGAGGGGGAGAGGAGGATGCCTGTACTAGGAAAGGAAAAACCCTTTGTCTCTGTCACATGGCAATTTCTGACAACAACACTGAAGTGATGGAACTTTGTGTAGTTCAATATTTAAAAGATATCTTTAGAACAGTTGAATAGGGGGCAGGGAGAGAAAGCAACTTAACTTTATGCTGAAGCACAATGCTTCCCTAGAGGAAACAATTAGAAGAAGACAGTATCAAAATTCATGACTGAAAGCCCTGAATTATGAAATCTCTTAAGCACTTTAAAAAAGAGTTTCATCTGTAAGAACAGATCTCAACAATTCAGCCATTTTTGTCATGTGTGCAGATAAAATAAAACTACGGTCCTGTCAATGTAACCACGATAAAAACTCAGTGGTTAACATCTGCAGATAATCATACCATACATTCCTCAGTCACACGTCACAGTGTGGAATTTGAGAGGATCCCAGTCAGAAGCAGTGGCCTATTTTAACTAGTAAGTCTTTGCTTCCTCCTGAGTGAAGAAATTTCTCCAAGACATGGTTCAGAATTCATTTCCTCACCCTATTTCTTTCCACATTCTGGGTGTTAAATGGCCTTTTGTCTCTATTCATCTTCCCAAGTTACCACAAAAACTTCCATGTGTAGGCTCACAGTTAAATCAGAATCAGGGAACTGGCAGAGCAGGCTAAAATACATTCATTCAATGCAACCCTTATATTTTCTTCCTCTTAAGTCTTGATCATCTTCCTGTACATTTTTCTAGCACAGAATCAAACAGAATATCCACTTTCCTGAGGCATAAAATTCTTTTCTCAGCAGAGTGCATTTGTCAACAGCTGCAAAATTCACAGGTTAAAATTTGTTAATATGTGAGTCACAGGAAGGAACAGCAAAGTGCATTGCTATGGCAGGGTGGACATCAAATCTTTGAGAGGAACATAATGCAACATTATCACTCCTTGTGCTTCTCCAAGCCTGGCTGCATTACTTTTGGTATTCTTAGGATAGTTAAATCTTTTCAAGCCTGCAGCTTGTCAGGTCATACAGACTCTAAAGCTGACTCCTAAATTGTTTTGGTGCTTCCCAGACTTTAGAGGACAGTGAAACACTTAAACTAAGATGATATTATTGGCACCATCATTCTGCTATGAAATAAACTTTTTTTTTGTCCTGTAATGGTTAAATACTTGTTGTCCTTTTCCATACTATTTACCCAATTGCTCCTCACTAAAAATTTATGTGTCCTAACCATATCTTCATTTATGCTCATTATGTAGTTAATTGGTTCCAGAAACATCCCTAAACCATCACTTTTCACCAATCCCTCTTTTCCCCTCCAAGAAATGTTTTATCCAGAACCTCACAATACTGAATTTAGAAGATTTCCTGCAGCTCTGGGATATATTCAAGATATGACACCCCTATGTTCTCTATTAAGAAATATTACAAAATGCCTGGATTATGCACAGACTGTTTTGGGAATAAATTATTCCATGATAAATTCACAGGGATACTCAGCATTCAGCATCACTCCATGAGGAAAATTTCATACAGAACAAAGCCATTTCATTTGATTAGGGAACATCAACATTAACATTCTCAACTTGTAAAGATGTCTGTTACAACAGCCAGTCTGTGAGTGCCTGGGTGGTTCAGCAAGAGGTGCCTCAAGTGCTGAGGATACAGATCTTCCTTGGTAGGAAGGAGATAACAGGTCTCTGCCCCTGTGAGTCTGAGGACTTGTTCCCTTTCTAAATAGACACACCGAGAGATTGAGCTGGGCAGAAGCCACAGCAGTGCAGGTGGTCTAAAGGATAGCTGTGAAGGGGAAGGTCATGCTTTCAACCCTCACAGGAGCACAATGAGAAGATCAGTTGATATTGCAGCAATGCAGACTCACAGCAGACATCACAGAGAGCTTTGGGGCAATGGAGACAGGCACATTTTGGAACACACTGCCTAAACACACAGTAGATAACAGCTCACGGGAAAAGGATGGTCCTAGTGACACTTAGAGCTCTTCCAGACAAATTTCTCTATCATTATTTCACTGTTTTTCTGTATTTTGGGATTAAATTCCAAATTAGCAAAATATTGGAAAAAATATTTATTTTCAGTCTTCCAGATTTTTATTTTCTTTTCAACTTCTTCCTTCATACTTGTCTCTAGACAAAGAATTCAACTATTTAAAATAGATAAGCAAGGGACCTGACTTTAGTTATTTTTTATGGCTTTGAATTCCACAGACAGTCTTCAGCATAGTCACTGGAATAACACTGCTAAACACTTCAGTGATTCTGACAGCTTCCCAGCTATCACTTGCTGTTGCTTTCACAACTGAAAATCAAAGCTGTTATCCATAAAATATGAAAAAATAAACACAAACCTTAGCCTCCCACATGTTCTTGGGCTTTCATAGCTCTCTTAGATAACACATGGCACCTGGGAGGTGTTCAAATTGCTCATTGTCTTCATGGCTGCTCTGCCATTATCCTTGGAGTGCCAAGCCAAGCCCCTGCCGACCAGCACAGGGATGCTGTCCCAGGGTGAATATGCAGTAAGAAGACTGAGAAAACATCATGAACTAAGAGACAAAAGCTTCTCTTCAGCTGATCTCACTCTCTTTCCCTTGCAGAGTCAGAGCTGACCTCCCTGATGGCAGGATTTGGCCTGGGAGCAGAGTAGAGCTCAGGAGACACAGCAGAGCTAATGCAGGGCAGGAATGGAGTGTGTCATTACACCCAAGTTCACCCCACAGCAATGTGGCTGTATCTTGCCATTCTTCATTTCAAGAGAAACTTGAAGTATTGATTTCCAAATTTTAAATGGAAGAAAAATGGCCCCCTTTATTTTAATAGGCATCAAGCATAATAGATTATCAAACAATCTCTGGCATAAGGCAAGACCTTTAAAAGGGAGGAAGTTGAAATATGAGACACGTTTCAGATCTTTCCTAAAATTTGTCCCAACAGTATTTATTTTTTAGTTCTAAATTCATATCATTTCTTGTTTTGTTTCTCTTAGAACACAGACTATTTCTCTTTCTTAACCATATTAATGACATATTAGTCCTGTAGACTTTACTCAAAGACAGTGGCTTTAATAAAATCAGTGGCTTTCTTAGGTGGGAGAGTTGTGGGCAGAAATCAAGTTTTTTAGTATAAAAATATTATGAAAATACAGGATGTTTATATAGAATAAATTTTTTTCCCACACCCCCACCCGTGATAATCTTTATATATGTTCATATATATATATATGAAAATACCAACTTGCAGATGGATTTTGTACCCATTAAGATTTCTGCAAGTACTTACACAGGTTCATGTGTATATATTTAACTACAGGGCTGTAGTTACACAGGTTTATATGGAAAAAAAAGAAAAGTAGACGCCATTAATTCTACTGCTAAGAGAAAGTATTTTATACTCATACTGCTCCAAGATACCTTTGTGAAGGGAAGGTTGAACATGAGGAATTACCCTAAGGATTGAACGATGCTCTGCTGTGACCTTCCTAGGAGGGGAAAAGTTTATTTGATATTTTGATGCTGCTGGAAATTTGTACTTGAATTTTGTGTGTCGCTGAGGGCTGAGCTGATATGTCTCAGTGCTATTCCAGGGCAATGTTGCATAAGCTAGATGTTATCTTCAATCATGCTTTGGCCACTGATAACAAGAAAAAATCAATAGAAATTCCAAAACATGATTAAAGAATGTCTGCCCAGGAAAATGTATTGTTATACTCAATTCCATACAACGAGACCACTCTCTGTGTTAGTTTAAGGCTCCATCTTTGAAATTTAGTTGTTGCTTTTTCTTTTTCTTTCTTTCTTTTTTATTTTTTTTATATTTTTGGTGGCTTTGCCAAAATCTAACCACTTCCAGGGAGACAAAAATAACACTCTAAACAATCCTGTAAACCCTGAAACAAGACGTTTATCCCAAGAGTTTTATTGCTACAGCTGCATCGCTAAATTTCCCCGTTTCAACATCCTTAAGCTCATTTAATACCTTATAGCCCACTGGTTTGTTCTTATGAAAGGGATGCACCGAATAGCAGAGCTGCAGAATGGCATTAAAGAAGATCACTGCAGTTGCTGTCATGGTGAAATACCAGACTCCAGTCAGGAAAGACACTGGAATGGAACGCACTGAAAAATGCACAGTTTGCTCCTTTATTCCAAAGCACTTTTATAGAGCTCTGTATCCATATACTTCAAGTAATCAAAAAAAATTAAAACATCATTGACCTATTCTGTTTGCTGTTTGATAATGGTAGATTTAATATTATGGTGATAACACAAGATGCGTAAGAAAACATCTTCAAACATGCAAATGCATTTTTATAAGGCAAATTGTTTAATCTTTCCAGGGCTCCAGATGGCACCATCAATGTTATATATATATATTTTTTTAAAGACTGTGGGGAAGTTATTGTACACGTCTGCTAGTTTACTGCAGTTTCCAACATCCTCTGAAAAACTGTTGGAAGAGCAAAGGCTTTCCTGTCAGGAAGAAAATACATATGAAGGAAGAGCAGAAATCAAAGTGAAGAGTTCAGGAAGTTCAGATTCATTTTCTAGTTGAGGCTCTTAGTACAAGACACATTTATATGAGTTGCATTCAGCTGTCATGTGCTTGTCACTGATTTCTTACCAATTTTTTCTCTCATTAATTTTATTGCCTTACGTTTTGTTATTTATTATATAAAGAATATATCTACAAATGAGAATTACTAACCTCCTATTAGAACTATTAAAGATTGGAGACATCAAGCAGTGCCTTCTATTTGACAGAAAACACTTAATGAAACTCTAAAACTGGTGGGTGCAAACAAAATCCTCCAATATACAAATCTGTCTTATTTTTTTTTCTTTAAAAGCTGAATGAAGATTTATTTCTATATCTTTGCCTGCATCTGAAATGACTCGGACTCTGCAGTGAGAAAGAGATTAAAAAAAACCAAAAAACCCAGGTAGATCTGGTGCATAGACTGAATTAAAATGAAAAGGAATTTTAAAAAAAGTCTTTTTAAACTGACCAGTGCTCAGAGGACAGGAGAGCAGTTTATGGTGTGGGAACCAGTGTATTCTACTGCAGCCCACAATAAGTCTGGCACAGAACAGGGAGCCAAGAACTGTGGCACATTGAACAGATTTGTGAGAGGCAACTGCTCCTGGTTTTTGGCTTCCACCTTATTCCGAATCCATCAGAGGAGTGTTATTGGCACTACTACATCTGCATTAAGGAAGAAATCAGCAGCATCTTGGTTCTTATGAAGGAAACTCAGGAGGACTCAGGAGATGAGGAGAACACATAACCTCTAATTTGGAGAAGAAAATCAAATTTAGCACTAAAATGAGGGTGCCAAAGCCTCATCTGCAGGCCAAACTCTCCAACTGTTTTGATCAGTGCTGTATGGGAAATGAACACAGAGTCTGGGGTGGTGCAAAGGAACTGGCAGGGGGATGATGCTGAACATTTTGACAGGCTCAAGGATATTACATTTGATAAGAGACTGACTGCAATTATTTATTTGGAAGAAAGAGACTGGCACATCCATGTTTGTACTGATACAAAGTACAGAGACAAAGTGACATTTAGAGAAGTTCAGGAGTGTTGAATGATTCCTACCAATTTGAAGCCATTGCTGGTGCTCTGGGGCCCAGAAGATCTGTTAAATGAAGCTGCTTGTCTGTCAATGGATGAGGCAGTAAGACTGTGACTAAAAGAAGAAACATTATACCTGAATTTTGCCCAAATAAGCTATGAAGAAATGACCCTACGGATAAATAATACTTTTCTCAGTAATTAATCATTACTTACCCCGACCTTGGGTTTAATTACATCCAAATGATAAACTGTTTACCATTAATCCCAGCAATTAAACCCAACCAAGCCTTTAGATCTTCTTAGTGACAAAAAAGCATAACACTGATCAGCCACAACTGTGTCAGACCATGTTGACTCCACCGAAGTTCCCCACCTATCAGTTCTACTTTTTCATACAAGTTACCAAATCACTTTGTTGGGGGAAGTGTACATCCCCCAAGAAAGATTTTGCCGTCTCCAACCTCCACTTTAAACATGAGGAGCTCAGCGATACAGAGAGTGTACAGATTATTTTCTCTGAGGCCAAACCTAAACAAGCCCTTAGACCCAAACTCTAGACCTGTGCTCTGTAGTTTTAGCATTAGTTTGTCTGTAATCCTACTTCAGTCTCTCTTCCTACACCCTGGCTTAAAGCTTCGTCCTAATTCTTGAGTTTTCTCTTTTTAATACACAACTACTGAAACCTCACATGTGTCACTAACATTCCCTTCACTACAAGATCCAGGAACACTCCACTACTGCAGCCTTTAAGCCTTCATGGCAACACCAAAGTCATCTCCAGCATCCAAAAGCATTAGTGACAGCTAAGGGTGTAGTTTTGAGGAATCTGGCCTAGTGAAAGGTGTTCCTGTCCCTGGAGGGGGGGTTGGAGTTAGGTCATCTTTAAGGTGCTCTCCAACCAAGGCAATTTCATGATCCCATGCTCACTATATTTCCTTTAGTTATCAGCTACTGGTCTTCAAAACTTCTCTCTAGCTACAACAGCCAGATACCTCATAAGATTTTGTCTTTTATTATAGAAGCAAGTCAAGTCACAGTTCCAACCTAGACTATAGGTGCAAGATCAGGCCTTTATTTCCCTTTGCATATCTATTTGCCCTAAAGCGGACTAAGAAGTGAATATTAGAAGAAATTTATATAAAGCAGAACATATTTTGAACTCTTCAGAGTGATGCTAATTTTTTTTTAAGTGCTCATCCCAGCATATTGCATGGCTTTTGCTTCAATCGTGTAAACCCAAAGGATTTACTTGTATCTCCATCATTCATACCTTAGGAATACCTCCTGTTATCAAGGAGAAATTTCTAATTAAACTTTCCCAAACTTATGATGTAGCTACCTTGTCTTATGTTAAGACTAACCTTAAACTGTTATTTCTGTCTAGACAGGTGGGTTTGAGATGTGGTTAACCAAAATAATATAGTCCTGTATGCCTGGAGAGCTATTTTGGAGATAGTCTGACTATGTAAGAAAGCTTTGCTCCATTATTGGAAAGAAAATAGCTGTAAAGTAAGCTGTTTATATTCCAATTTCAATTAATCTCTAAAGAAAGCAAGTTGAATAAATATAGGCTTTTATTTTTCTTTCTGCAAAGAAGAATTTCTTTATGAAGAAAATCCTGAATTGGCGTTTTTGTTTCAATTGAAACTTGTAATAGGAAAGCAAATCTTTCGTGGCTTTAATCAGAGACATTAGGGCTTGAAGTCTGAACAACTGTTTACTATTCCACTATCTGATAAAACTTCAGAACCCCAGGGAAACTAATTTAAAAGGAAGACCTGTGGTCTAGATAAGCTTCTGCAAATCTAAAACTAGTCATGCAAAATGGAAAGGAGAGTTTCACTTTACCTGATAAATCTCTGTCTGAACAGTAGTGTTATAATTAATGAACAATAAGGAAGAGAAGAATATGATAACCACTTCAAATCCCTCGATTCATAACTCACCAGAACTGGAAGGAAAACAGGTTTCAGGGTAATTTTATGTCATAATAAATGCTGCCTTGTAAAGAAAAAGAAAGTTTGCCTGAGTACTTAAGCATTAGTTAAAGGAAAAAGAGGGGGGAAAGGCAATGAAGATTGCTAAATTGAGCTTTGATCTCTCTGACTTGCTTTAACTACAATTGTCAAGGTGTTTGGGGGTAAATTTTATTCTCCATAGCTGATACATTAAATATCACTTAGACTGTAGGAAGTTATAGTTATGAAGCTCTGAATCAGCAGAATATTTAAGCTGCTAATTAAATCTTTCCCTATTCAGCAAAGTGCCTGACAGAATGTGGACTTTGTAAAGAAAAAAAAAAGTATAAAAAGAGAATTTTGAAAAAATGACCTTTTAGGGAAATCAAATTAAATAGAAAAGAGGAAATAAACATATTTTACTCTATTCAAACATGTCTCCATTTCCTATTGGGCAGAATAAGTCAACCAAGGAAGAATTTAAGAAAGAACTAGCACAAAGAAAAAAAATTTTAAAATATATTTTAAAAATAAATATTGTCAGTACATTAAGCATATAGACAAGGCAAATTCATTGCACGTGGTCCCTGTGTCAGAAAAAGAGGTGATTCTTACTCCAGAATCCCTCTCTGTGGAGGACTAAAAAAGTGACCATAGAAGAGATTTTGGGACATTTTTACATTATGGAAAATATTAAATCCCCAGAACTAAACTATATTAATCTAAGACTTTTAATGAAAGCCAAATAACCAAATCACTCCCAGCAGTGAATAACCATTGACTTAATCACTTTGGCATCTGAGCACTGAGAAGGAACAAATATGGTACTAAATTTTAGAAGGATGCCAGGATAGATGTAGAGAAATAACTTGGCTGGAAGTCTGACATCTAGAGAAACTGTAAGTAAAAACAAATTAAGGGGCATCTTGGCAAAAATAATGCACTTCAAGAGAGTCAACCTGCCTTCTGTTAAAGGAAATTGCACCTTACAAACATAAAAAATTCCCCAAAAAGGTCACCTCTGCACAGTTAGAGTGTTCCAGTTAATAAAGTCTATATGTATTTCTAAAAGGCTTTCAACAAGTTCCTCCATCAAGGCTTTGCAAGAAACTAAAGCTGTGGCATGGGAATGTCATGGATAAATGATGGCTTAACAGATAAGCACCAAAATGTAGGAGTAAATGAGCTGCCCTCATGGAGAGGGGAGGTCACTAATGGCATTCTGTGGGATATGTACTGGGGCTGCTGAACGTTCTCGAGATGGAGCAGGTGGGCAGGTAGGTGATAGTTCAAGAGTAGGAAATCATTTGAAGGAGTAAAGACAAAGAGCAGCTGTGGGGAACTGCAGAAGGAATTTAAGTTAGAGCAGCTATGCACTAACACCAGGTAAAACTCACTGACAGAAAACATCAAGGGATGCTGTGGGATGAGCAGAGCAAGCCTAATTTCAAGTATAAAAAACAGGCTCTGAGGCAACAGTTTTAATTCAGGACCAAGACTTTATTATAAATATTCCATGAAAACACCATGAAAGACATAGCAGATGGGAATCATTGTATAAGATAACAAGATAAAGCTCTACAAGCAAACCATGATTCACTGATACCTTGCTTATTGCATACAGTTCTGGTCCTCTCACCAAGAAGAACATATAAAACCTGAAAAGGTTCAAATGAGGGCCACAAGCATGATCAAAGCTGGGAAAATACTTTCTTGTGAGAAATGAACAGTTAGGGGAAGACTCCTGTGGATCCTTCAGATATGACAGAAATCTGTGAGTGGCACAGAGGAGGCAGCTTTGGATCAGTTTGCTGATCAATCACCAGCCCACATACAAGAACCAGATGGCATGAAACGAACTACAGGAGGCAGATTCTGACCTACTTTAGTCCACTATTAATGCAACCACATCATCAGGATGTGAAATGCTTTACTGAAGAACATCACTGATGCCAAAACTTTACATGGGCTCAGTGACAGCCTGAGTGAGTTCATGAGAGAGATGCTGTGCTAATATGTATTACTAGCTACATAGAAACCACATCTGGTTTAGTAAGCAGCCAAGAAAACCAGCTGAAACCAGGGAAAACATGAGGTGTTAGACTCAGCTGTCAGGGGAACCTCTTTTTCTCTTCTTCATGCATCCATTTCCAGCCACTCTGTGACAGAGAATCCTGGACTAATGTGAACATTTGGCGAAATTCAGAACAATCAGCCTTGCATTGCAGCAAAGTACAGTTGGTGATAGTCTTGGAATGAATTTGTCACTAAAGCAGGACCTAGAGACACTTCCCACCTCCACAGATATGTACCCAAGGACATCCTGACAGCTTTTCAGAGGGACTGCTGTGCTGACTGTCCTGCACTTTCTGGTTGCTACTAAACAGAGACCCACTGCACCTCAGCCACCTAATTNATTTTGAAAAAATGACCTTTTAGGGAAATCAAATTAAATAGAAAAGAGGAAATAAACATATTTTACTCTATTCAAACATGTCTCCATTTCCTATTGGGCAGAATAAGTCAACCAAGGAAGAATTTAAGAAAGAACTAGCACAAAGAAAAAAAATTTTAAAATATATTTTAAAAATAAATATTGTCAGTACATTAAGCATATAGACAAGGCAAATTCATTGCACGTGGTCCCTGTGTCAGAAAAAGAGGTGATTCTTACTCCAGAATCCCTCTCTGTGGAGGACTAAAAAAGTGACCATAGAAGAGATTTTGGGACATTTTTACATTATGGAAAATATTAAATCCCCAGAACTAAACTATATTAATCTAAGACTTTTAATGAAAGCCAAATAACCAAATCACTCCCAGCAGTGAATAACCATTGACTTAATCACTTTGGCATCTGAGCACTGAGAAGGAACAAATATGGTACTAAATTTTAGAAGGATGCCAGGATAGATGTAGAGAAATAACTTGGCTGGAAGTCTGACATCTAGAGAAACTGTAAGTAAAAACAAATTAAGGGGCATCTTGGCAAAAATAATGCACTTCAAGAGAGTCAACCTGCCTTCTGTTAAAGGAAATTGCACCTTACAAACATAAAAAATTCCCCAAAAAGGTCACCTCTGCACAGTTAGAGTGTTCCAGTTAATAAAGTCTATATGTATTTCTAAAAGGCTTTCAACAAGTTCCTCCATCAAGGCTTTGCAAGAAACTAAAGCTGTGGCATGGGAATGTCATGGATAAATGATGGCTTAACAGATAAGCACCAAAATGTAGGAGTAAATGAGCTGCCCTCATGGAGAGGGGAGGTCACTAATGGCATTCTGTGGGATATGTACTGGGGCTGCTGAACGTTCTCGAGATGGAGCAGGTGGGCAGGTAGGTGATAGTTCAAGAGTAGGAAATCATTTGAAGGAGTAAAGACAAAGAGCAGCTGTGGGGAACTGCAGAAGGAATTTAAGTTAGAGCAGCTATGCACTAACACCAGGTAAAACTCACTGACAGAAAACATCAAGGGATGCTGTGGGATGAGCAGAGCAAGCCTAATTTCAAGTATAAAAAACAGGCTCTGAGGCAACAGTTTTAATTCAGGACCAAGACTTTATTATAAATATTCCATGAAAACACCATGAAAGACATAGCAGATGGGAATCATTGTATAAGATAACAAGATAAAGCTCTACAAGCAAACCATGATTCACTGATACCTTGCTTATTGCATACAGTTCTGGTCCTCTCACCAAGAAGAACATATAAAACCTGAAAAGGTTCAAATGAGGGCCACAAGCATGATCAAAGCTGGGAAAATACTTTCTTGTGAGAAATGAACAGTTAGGGGAAGACTCCTGTGGATCCTTCAGATATGACAGAAATCTGTGAGTGGCACAGAGGAGGCAGCTTTGGATCAGTTTGCTGATCAATCACCAGCCCACATACAAGAACCAGATGGCATGAAACGAACTACAGGAGGCAGATTCTGACCTACTTTAGTCCACTATTAATGCAACCACATCATCAGGATGTGAAATGCTTTACTGAAGAACATCACTGATGCCAAAACTTTACATGGGCTCAGTGACAGCCTGAGTGAGTTCATGAGAGAGATGCTGTGCTAATATGTATTACTAGCTACATAGAAACCACATCTGGTTTAGTAAGCAGCCAAGAAAACCAGCTGAAACCAGGGAAAACATGAGGTGTTAGACTCAGCTGTCAGGGGAACCTCTTTTTCTCTTCTTCCTTCATCCATTTCCAGCCACTCTGTGACAGAGAATCCTGGACTAATGTGAACATTTGGTGAAATTCAGAACAATCAGCCTTGCATTGCAGCAAAGTACAGTTGGTGATAGTCTTGGAATGAATTTGTCACTAAAGCAGGACCTAGAGACACTTCCCACCTCCACAGATATGTACCCAAGGACATCCTGACAGCTTTTCAGAGGGACTGCTGTGCTGACTGTCCTGCACTTTCTGGTTGCTACTAAACAGAGACCCACTGCACCTCAGCCACCTAATTTCCTAACCTGGGAGGCTGGGGATCAGGCAGGAATGGCACGTGCCCAAAGGCTCCTGTTCCTGCCTATCCACACTGCCTAACAGGAATCCCAAACAGGGCCCTGGACCGGACACCACCACAAGAAAACACCCTCACATATCAGAGATGCTGCTATCTCCTTTTTGTCTACTAACTATGTCATGAAATTCATTGCCTTTTTACAATAGATATCTCTATTCTGTTTCTTTTTCCATAATATACAGAGGTATTCTGGGCACTGGCTCAAAATGAAAAGAGAATTTCTGCATATTACAGGGCCTGATAGCAAAGACTAATGAAAAAGTCACATTATAACAGCCACTTCTATTTTCTTTTGGTAACAATCCCTCTGCAGAGAAGATGGAAAAGAAATTTACTAAATAAGTTAAAGTGCCCTATAAGTTTTTAGAAACACCTACACGGTGAGTGGGTAGCTGCTTCTGTGAGACTACTATTTACACTATTTCAGGATCTTTCCTCAGACATTTATCATATTAAATTAATCTCAGGGAAAATATAACATCCCAGAAGACTCAGAGTGATCTGAGCTTGTATTTGTCTTTCCAAAGCTCTTCCATTCATTTTTGGCAAAGATCTTTCTCATAGGATTCTGAGATTTTCTATAACACAGCCCAATGAAAGAGCTGAGGAAGCTCATAGCAGGAAGATGTCCAGTTTATAATTATAGATTATATAGTGTCTATTTACCACATCAGCTGCTCCATCAGAAACAATGCAGAATTGCACTGATACACCACC
The DNA here is from genome assembly GCA_013396695.1 of Sakesphorus luctuosus. Classification (NCBI taxonomy): domain Eukaryota; kingdom Metazoa; phylum Chordata; class Aves; order Passeriformes; family Thamnophilidae; genus Sakesphorus; species Sakesphorus luctuosus. The sequence continues at coordinate 954,410 of VWZD01002478.1, forward strand.
CCAAGCTATTCTCTATGCTCTTGCTTTCCCAGGACATATCTAAGAAAGGCACAGAACAGTATTTCCTTTCTTTCTCCCACACCTTCACTTACTTTTCCAGAACTTAAAGGAGATAGAGCAATACAGGTTAAGACCAAAACAACCCCTCTCACTAATTCCTTGTGTTCACAAAGTTATGATGAATGTTCAGGGTCAAACATTAAGATAAGGAAAATAAATTAAAAAGATTAACATGATCAAATTCATAATTTCAAAATAAGTTTGGTTTGGGAGTTTTGGTAGGGGATTTTCTCCTGCCAGGAGTATTCAGAAATTCTTACAAGTATTTCCTCTTCAGTAAGGGGAATCATGACCAAGAAAAATATGCAAAAAGAAACAGGGAAATGCTAAGTAGGATATTCAAATCTCACACAGACTATTTCTGTTAATACTTTTATTCAAATCTACTGCCTGTGTAGTAATGAAGAGGTGTATTATAGGCTTACCAACAGGATTCATAATATCATGGAATAATTCAGGTTGGAAGGGAACTTGAGCTCCTGTGGCTCAGTCATGCAGCTCCCAGCAGAGCTGAGCTGACCAGGTTGCTCAGGGCTGCCCACCTGAGTTCTGAGTGTCTCAAAGGACAGAGATCCCACCCCCTCTGATCCCTTGTTCCAGGCTCTGACACTGACAGGGTAAAAATATTCTTGTCTCTAACTGGAATATCCTTTGCTTTTTTGTCCATTGTGTCTCAGTTTATTCCTTATGCATTTCCAAGAGTCTGACTCTGTTTCCTCTGTATCTCCTCACCAGGGAGCTGTTGACAGCAATTAGATAACCCATTTGTTTTCTCTTCCAAATACTGAAGAAACTGATTTCTCTCACTCTCCTGAAGACAGAATAAAGGCCATAATGGCTAAAGAACAGTCCAGAGCCACTATTAAGTGCAACAGCTTCAGGATGATTCCTGTTATATAGACTTGAATCCTTAATAAGGCTTTGTGATAGATGCACAGCTCAGCCCAGCTTGTAAGGAACAAAACAAAGGCAAAATCACAAAAAGAAAAACTCCCTCAAAGCTTTATATCTACTCTGCTACTACAAGTAAACTTTGTCCCTGGAAGATGTGTTTGGCCAGGACACACCCCTGAGCTGAAGGAAGCTCAGTTCCAGTGCTCTGGGGGATGCTCCAGCCCACCCCAACAGAGCTGTCCCACACCTTCCAGGACATCCCTGACACCCACCTGCCTCAGCTGAGCTCCCACAGCACCAGGAACCCCACCCAGCACAACTGGCGCTGCAGCCCCTTTTATTCAAGCACCAGACAAAGAGGACTCAGCCAACAGCCACAGGACTGCCAATCACAGCCCACCTGTGGGCTGCAAAACCTTCTAGAAGCTTCCAGAAGCCACTGAAAGCAGCAACCTAGTTCTAAGAAAAATAAACACAGTGAAAATGGGGAATCATAAGCAAACAAGGAACTAAGTGAACAATATCTGATTAGCTATAACGGAAAATTAATTCACAGGGAGGGTGATAAGGTACTGGAAGAGGAGCTGAGCTAGGCAAGCCCCAACCTCATGAAACCCTAGCCCTGCCTTAGATTATGGGATGGATTAGTGGTCTCCAGATGTCCCTTCTAACCAGATTAGCAATCATTCTATGATTTACACCAGTACAAACACATAGATTAAAGTCTCATGTTCATTGGAATCCCCACCTGAGCTCAAGAACCCGAGAGGATGGGATGGCTGTAAGGAACAGAAGAGAGATTGCAATGGATACAAGCCAGAAGTCTGACTCTCCCAGGGGAGGTACACCCTGATGAGGCAATAAATAAAAGCTGAAATAGGTACAGTACTTCCTCCTGCAATTCCATCAGGATCCAACCACTTGTAGTTTCAGCATTTCCTGAGCTGACATCATTCCTACATTTAATAAAAAACCCAGTGGATTTCTCTGAGGATTTTCTGTATCCTCTTGAACCTTTTAAGCTCCAAGCAATGGCAGTATCTTGTCCCAGGATGCCAGGTGTGACCTGCAGCCATCTGAAGAGCCACCTCTGAACTCTTTGCTAGTTTTGTTCCACTTCTTTGATGGGAAATTAATTCCTCTTCACCTGTCAGACACCACTCATCATTTTCTCATATACTTCTAATCACTCCACTTTTGAGTTTATTGCCACTTTACACATGTCATTACAGAGTGACAGGACCTAATGAAACTGTGACTGCAGGGTGGATGTAGGCCCTGAAGAGATCCAGGCTTGGCTAAAGAAACCCGGGCAGCAGCTAAATCTGCTCATGAGGAATGGATTGAGTATTAGCTCTTCTGAAAGCCCCAAGACAGCTGCTCCTCATCTGTACACACACTCCAGTCACCCAAGGAGCTGCGTTTGCTCCTGGTGGAGGAGCTGCATCACCAGGTGTCACTGGCTTTTGAGGCTGGAACATCTCGTGGCACCTGCAGCTGATCTGACAGATGTTGAATAAGCCAGAGGACAACATCTGTTCTTGTGGGACCTGCCATATGAGAGCTCTCAGTATTAAAAATAGCTGCCCATCTCAGACCTGGGAGATGTAGCAGAAAAGAAATGAGTGGAGATGGGATAATGCCATCCTAATGATTCATGCCATGTGGTGCAGCTGGGCCAATTATTATTTTGTGGCTGACTGATAAGACAGGAAACTGAGGTGTTTTCCCCCAACATTGTCAATGCTTTGTGTTCCGTACAACACACTTAAAAAAGAAACCATTTTTTACAAATTATTTTCTTCTGTTTTGAATCCCTCCCAGATTACCAAACTCATCCTGGAAAGTGATCCTCTGCCAGGCAGCCCTTCCTTCATCCAGACAGAGCTCCTTCTGTATGGCTGCCAAATTCAGCCTGTCCCAGAGAGTGGATCAACACTGGCCAAACACTGATCTCAGATCAAAGCATACCAACAGCATATCACTGGAAAACACTGGTAATCATTTGTCTAGAGGTGTTCTTGTGTAAAAATATACTAAAAATAAAGAAATGCCTTGTTTTAGTATTCAGCATGAGGCCTGAATATTCTGGAGGAAAAAAGATGGTGTGAAGGATATTAACAGCAGGGCAAGGAACATAAACTACTGAAGGCAGGGGGAAAGGGGGTTAATCTTCAAAGTAATTATTAATTTTACTAGCTGATACTAAATACATTTTCTTTTTGACAGGTAGTGAAAGAAATATCAGGGCTCCCTAAAATTAATTAAGAAAAGGTATATTTTCAATACTATAAGAGAAACTTATTCATTTAGTACATGATTCAAGGTCCACTGAGAGCTGATGAAAATCCTTTGGTCACCTTCACTGGATTTTGGTTCTGATAGCTCAGCTCCTGAAAATTCCAGCCCCCAGCCAAGCACATGAAAAGGACTCAAGATTTGAATGGGATAATCTATATTTCACTCCAAGTTATATTCAGAAAATAATCTGGATAAAGAATGTTCCTAACCTTTTATCTGTAGCATTCTGCCAACTCAATCATTCATCTTCCTGCCACATTTGAAACAAGGAAATATTTTGTCAGACAGCTCTCAAACAGCAGCAGAGGTTTTATCACAGGTTTAAAATGGAAAGTGATACTGCTGTTAAAATCTACTCTTGCTAACACATAAATCTACTGACATTATTGAGGTTGCCCTTCCAGTGCATTTCAGCATGTTTTACTAGATTTATGATGAATACATATAGATGGAAAACCAGATGAGGTTGAATAGAAAATGTGACAAATACATTCTCTCTGGCTCTGCTTTGACCTGCTCACACTCTATTGAAAAACTCTTTGTCTGTATATGTATAAATATATATATAGTATATCACTTATACAGTATATCACTGAAAACAGTTTATAATGTAATCTATGTACTCATGTGAATGTGATCAAAGCTGAGTAGAAAAATGTATTAATACTTGACTCTTTCTTATATTTCAATTAAATCTGATAGGCAGAGTTCAGTATGTACTTAATTTTACGTTGTCAGCTTAATGTAAAGTTCTGAATATTTTCCAGGCAGAAGTTGCTTTTCTTCAAGACCACTGCTGATTTTGCACTGGTTTTGAATCACAAACAGATGAAATGTCTTTATTCCAGAGACACAGCACATAAAGCTGATGGGAATATAGGTGTTTGGAGACATTTTGTTCCTTCAGGACTGAACAAAAGGGGTTTGCAAATCCCATAGTTCCAGCTTGTGGCTTTTCTCTAGGGAAAATACTATCTGAGACAAAAAAAAAAAAATCTCTTGCTTTTTACTCTTTCTGTCACAAAATACAAAGCACATTTGGTTTCAACAGATGGCCAGTGAATTCCTTGGAAACAACCCATTGATTTCAACAGGAACTGGATCAAGTTTGAGGTCTCAAACTTGCTACTTGATTTGAGCATTAATTTGGAATCTCTGGTAACAGGATCATGGGTCAAGCAAAGCCTGCCAAATCTCAAATTCCCAAATAGAACCTGCAATTTGAAATCCTGTTAGAAGTGCACTATTTCCAGGTTGTTGATGGGGATGTCTGATTTATAGTGCAGCACGCAGCTTACACTGATGTTGGAATATAGAAAACATGTTCCTTCAGCAATGACTTTGAGGCTTACATAAACTAAATTCTTGTAACATGAAGGCTGTATAAAGCTGTTCTAGCAGCTCTTTAACTTCCCAGCCCCAGTGACATGAAGGTGGTCACTGTGTGTCTGAAGCACCTTACTATTATATTTTAGATTATGAGATGTAACATGTATGTCTTTTTGAAGATGTCTTTCCCAACTCACATCTGTCTTCCCCCTAAGAAAATCTCATTCTTGGTGAAATACTAGAAAATCAGGGCTGGCAACCTGCAACCAAGAAGGGAGATTTGGTTATCCCAAGAATTCAAGACTGGGTCACAGAACTACCAAGAGATAGAATTGCTTATTTTATTCTATTCACCTAGATTGGTTTGTTGCTTTACTTCTTTTTGATGACTCTTATGGCTTTTACCAAATTGACATTCCTAATTATTCCTGAGCGTGTATGTTTGAATACAATAAAAAAAAAAAAAGACATCTAAAGGAAATGGCACTGTGAACACGACATTCTGCTGCACAGGACTTAGGAGCCTTCTATTTGTAAGAACAGGATTTTGCAGATGCATTTAGAAACAGTGGCACAGCTTCTTTTGGTTCTTTTCCAAAGAAAACTACTGGGGAATGCAAATATCTTTGGGGGATATGGTCTAAATACCACGCTGTGAAACACAGGGTGCTGGAGTGAAAAGCTCCTGAAGCAGTGCCAGAAAACTCATTGACATGAATGGATTGTAATAGGGAGGAAACAAATTCTGGCTGCAGGCACTGTTTTTAATTAATTGCCCAAGATCTCATTCCTGTCTTGCCCTTGATGCTGTCACTCACCGGCTCCGAATGCTGCCAGCTCAGCAGTGCTCACGTTCTCACAACAAGTGGGAGCATTTTCACCTGTTCTTTGCACAGCTGTTTAACAACTGCCAACCTGCAGCTCACCAGCAACTGAGACATAATTCTGCTGCACAGGAATAGAGCTCTACCTGCTGCATTTGAGGTGTGGAACAGCTGCCCCAACAACTGTTCTCATCAACAGAAGCATTACTTTAGAAGGCTGCTTAAAAGTAACAAAGTGCAGAAACCTACCTTGGACTTTTTTTGCCCTTGCAAGGAGGGCAAGATATATACACTGTTTAAACAGAAGAATAAAAATCCCATTTCTTGTGATGAAAATGGAGTAGTTAATATGACTAGAGATTCTTTTTGTTACGTTGCAAATATTCTATTCACAATATTCAATTTGAGTACAAGTTGCACTATTTGAGGTCCTTTGAATAATTCAGATGCATTCGTTTACTCTTGATTAGTGGATCAGGTTCTTCAAAAAGTGAGTATTTATTTTATTTTATGACATGTGGCATTAATAATGTATTACCTTTCTCACAAGCTGCTTTCTAAAGAAAGCAATGAAAATATGCAAGGAGACAAGACTTCTGAATAGATATTAAGGAACCATGGAGTCACTTAAGCTGTCATTTTGGAAATAGTCGATTATAACTGCTGTTTCTCAGGGAGGAAAAATACAATCTTGATAATGCAGAAGAGTGAGTAACCTGGATTGAAGAGATGATGCAATGCCAGAGAATTACAGCCCAGCTTTCTGTGCAATAAATGACAGTGAGGCAATTGTATTCTATGCCTTCACTGTGATGAGCATCTCTTTGGAGAACATCTTGAAGTATTTTTATGCAGCAGTACAAGGATTATCAAATACTGTCTGAAAATTGCAGTGAGGAAAGGCCAAGTCAAATTACTAGGACCAGTAGTAATATTAGTTACGGTAAATGAAAAATAAATCACAGCTGCAAAGTCTGAGGACTTTGAAGCCTGGATTCAAAGAAAAGTTTTTTAAAACATTTGCTTATGCAGAAAGTCTTCTGAGGAGGGGCCACCCTGTACTCCCTCCTGTGACAGGTAGGTAGGGAAGGGAATTGAAGCCAATTAAATTGTTGTCATCCCTTGTGAGTGAAATCTTCATGTGTGCTTAATGTTTTTAGAAATAAGATTTTTCATTCCAGCCTAAAATATGGGGACATAACAAGGCCAAGGTTGAAACCAGGAATACTAGAATAACATTTATGTCTCTTTAAGGATATATTTTGTTTAGAGAGCCCAACAGTGTAAGTTGACTATAAAAGTTATCATGTTAATATAAATTTTAATGCTAATTTCATTCCATAACATAATTCAACTCTTAGAACTTCATGGTAGCTTTAGAAACCAGGATGTGCTTTGTTGACAGTTTCCTTCTTGGCTGCATTCCTTGAACACTCAGTGTATCTGTTTTCTCTTGATTTCACTTATCGATAATTACATTAAGATTAGAAAGGCTCAATTACTTTTGCTATCTTAATTTCTAGCATCCCATTTAAATGACTTTAGAATGCAAGTTCTCTTAAAATAGAAATTGAGAGGTACATTTGTTTTCATTTCTGCTGAAATCCTTTTCAGTTGCTGAAATTGTGGTAGTTGTATGGAAAGACCATGAAGGAACAAACTGCCATAGACTTTATGATATTTTCCAGCTTTTCTTAGCTCTGCTGGTTAAGGGTAGAATTATGTGATGTAACACTGGCTTGTAAAAATCACCTTGATCACAGTTGTTTCAATATATATAATTTTCCATAGCAATTGTACTACTATAAATTAACACTTTTCAGGACTAAAATGCAATTTCACTACACCATCTACTGTAACAACTACACAGTGGGTTTTATTTTGTTTTGTTTGGTTTTTTTTTTTTACTTAAATAAACAAGGTTACAATAACCTTGATTAATTCAGCACTTTTATGAAAAAATATTGTTACAATCTACTTATGTAAAACTTCTTAGATTATTGTTGAACAGCTAAAGCCTCTCTAGAGGGTCAGCATCCAATTGATCACTTAAATTTAAACTCTTTATGGCAACTAACAGTTATAGAATCAATAGTCACAAACTCTGCCTTTTTAAATTAGTGTTCATAAATTGAGGAAAAACCAGGCACATTCCTCTGCAGAATAATCTGTAAAGCCTTTAGTGATCACATCTGCCATAGTCTGCATTTAAGAAAATGGCAAATCAAGTTCTAAAGTCTGCATAAAATACAATATGAATATGGAACTGTATCAAGTGCCTGCACTTCAGGTTAAGAATTTTCACATAGCTGTAGAAAAGAATAATTCTCCTACTCTGGCTATGAACTTCTTGCACTGAAATCACAAGCAGAAATTCTTTGAATTTAAATCTGTTGTTACGATATTTTTATGTCACATCTGATCTGAGAAGGCAACTATGACTAGACAACTAAGTTGTAAGGATTTGGGAAAAAAGTGTGCAAAAGATGAACAACTCACAGAAGGAAAAATGGTTTTGAGTATTTAAAATCATTTATGATACAAAGAATAAAGTTTATGGAAAATTATTTAAAGATATAAAAAAATACACAGTACACTTTGGCATTACTGTGCTGAGAACCAGGCAAATATAACCCTTATTATTTCTTTCAGACCAACATCCACAATTTTATTGCCTGTGCACATTTCTCATGTTAAACTTTTATCTCAGGTCATTTATCCTCAAAGAATTGACTTAAAGAACACCAGTAAAGATGCTTTTCATTCCACCTAAAATCCCCATTGGATCTGCCACCAACTCTCTACCACTGCTACTATTAACACCTGGTGGTCTGTTAATTAAGTTGTTGTTAACTCCAGCTAATTATGACCTGGTTTAATAGGTGTTCTGGGCAATCTCATGACTTGAGGGCCTTTCTGGAAAGCAGAAAGTTGCCAAATGTGGCAACAAGTGCTAATTGTAGTGCCACATGCTGGAGCCTGTGGGGCAGGTGTGGTCAATAAGGCAGCTGCCATTGAGTGACACATTTTTGGCAGCTCATTCTTCACCATGTGGAGAACATGCTCTGTTGACACAGTCCAGCAAGTAATGAATTAATATTAATAATAAATTGTTAAAAGTAGTAGCACAGGCTTAATCCAAGTGAATTTTGGAAGCTCCAATGAGAAGGAGCTTGAGATGTGCAGAGAAGGAGTTGCTAAATATCAAAATAATTTAATGGAAAACCAGATTTCAGTACTTTCCCTGATAAAAAATGGTTCTGTGAGAGCTGTGTGGATGATGGTAATCCAAGAGATTCCCAAGTAAAGGAGACTTACTTGGTGATACCACCCCTGCCAGTCTAACATTCCTTCCTTGCTGAAAGGCCATTTCCCTGCATGTGACCTTTCTTCAGGTATAAAACTGATGCTGTGGGAAAGCAATTTCTCTGACATAACTGTTTTCTTGCTTTGTTGCAGCCACAGGTTGTTCAGTCTTGGTTAGCAAACAGGTAACCTCCTAAAAATAAGAACATCTTTCCACTTCGGAAGAATTTTCTTTCTTTTTTTTTTCATGCAGAGACAAGACTATTTACCAATTTCTCTGCATTATGGCAACACTTCTTGCTTACTGTTTTTACCTTTTTTGTCCTCTTGATGTTTCTCCCGCAAAGAGAAACATTATTTAATGTTTTCATTTGGTTCCTCAGTGGTACAGGTGCACATGCCTAAGCACAGTTGGCTCCCTGGTAGCTTTCAGAAAGACTTGTCACAGAAAAGAAAGTGATGTGCCAGCACAGCATTTAGCAGGAGGTGGAAGAAAGGGAAATGGAAACCCAGCAACTGCCCTTACCTCCCTAAATAGATTGTGTTTCACACTGGAGGAACCCACTTCTCTGCTCTGCTGCTTCTCGTGCAAAACTTGTCACAGGGAACAAAAATATTTGCCAGTTTGGCTTTAGTGCAAACCCCATTCTTTACTCTTCTGCACACATCAACTGTCAGCCTCCTGCACCCCTCTGACAGGAACTTGGCACCAGGACAAACCCCAGCCAGGTGCATCCTGACAGGCAAACCATGCTGAGGGGTTTGTGCTCATGCTTGGGCGAGAAGAGGGGTTGGGCTTCTTGTGTTCCATATCCACTCATCACACTTTTCATACTTAGAATATGATCTTTTATGCAAACACTATGGTTTGGATTCATCTGATTTTAGCCATCTAAAAGGCAGACATGTAACATTCATTTTCTATCTCCCCTCCGTCAGCTGGATATGTCCAGATTCTGAAATTTGGAAAGGGAAGGAGTCAGCCCTGCAGGTACCCTTCCCACTATGCCCATCTTAGAGATGCTTTAGACAATTAACTTTGCCAAAACAACTCCCTAAAATTATGGGTGATGTATTTGTCCTTGGCTATTGTGTCTAATTAGAAAGAATTTCTTTTCACAAGATATAATAGGCAAATGTGTGTATATTTATATGTTTGTTTCTATTCAGCCTACTGGGTAGACTTACTTTCATTGTAATTAGATTCAGGTACTCACATCAGATGTTCTAAGTGGAGAAAACATTAAGATTCCTGAATTTTCATTACATCTCAAATATTCTATGAATCATTTATATGCAAATTTACTCAAATTTTACAGCATAAATCTTCAGTATTGCTGTTTTCATAGTCTTGCCTTTGAATTTTAGTAGCATATTTTGAGGGAATTTCAGACAGGCATTGCCAAAACTGTAACAGGCTTCAATAACTGCCTTTTGCAGACTGAAGTGACAGCTTTTGGGTTGGAAAACCTGATGTTTTCTTTATTATTCAAGAGTATTACATTGAGAAAAAATACCTTTATGATTCAATAGGCTGAAATGTGTTAAAAACATTTAAAAATCCCAGTAGATTGATTGTGTGTAATCATTGCAAGAGAGTGAATTCAGCTCTTTTACCAATGCTCCACTGTGAAAATCTGACTTTTACACGGCTATGGCTGTGCAGCACGTTATTGGCAGCACATAAGCTGCAAATATGACCCTTTAGATTATTTTTTCTGCATTTAAAATGCTTGTTTAGAATTTCAGAGACTTGTTTTCTTTGCCAATTTCCTCAGCATCGTTTTTATGAGCCAGTCAGCTCAGACAGTCTAATCTTTCTCGATGTCAAGGTCTTACATTACGTTTCCCATGTTACCAGGCAGACACAGTGCTAAATGTCTCTGCTGCAATTAAAACAAACAAACATCAACTTGTATCTGCCAAGGCAGCAAGCTTTGACTTTGTGCACATCTACATAATATAATGAATATTTTTAGATTATATATTGTAATCAGTGTGACACTAAGTGACAACATTTGAATCTTGTACATAGATGAACTCTGAAAACAATGGAAATTAAATTTAGAGTGTTTATATTTATATGTAGATTGGTTAAACACCTTTCTTTTCTCATTGAATTTCAGTTTTTAAAGCATTCTGGTCTCTCTAGTTAGAATCACTTGAAAGCATTAACTCTCACAAAGCAACAGCAAGAGTTTCTTTATATCTTATAGAAATTAGCCTGTAAGTCTAGCTGGTGAAAGAGCTTTTTAAAATAGGCTTTAAAGTATTCCAGGTATGTCTTCTTTGCCATTACAGATCTTGATTATACTGGTTTTAACAGATATTTTTATGCAAACCAAAAATTTTACACATCTCCAGAATGCAAATAAAATCAGCATTGCACTGCAGCTCTGCAGATGACCCAGTGTATATCAGGGTACCTGTTAGCTGCAAAAGTGGTTCATTTTCCATGCTTGCCTCTGTGTTTATAGGTTTTTTTCCAAAAGCATCCAAAGTATTCAGCCTTCTCCCTAACCCGCTCACCCCACTTACAATCACTTCATTTTTCAGACTGGTTTTAACTCTGCCCTGTTCAAATAGTCTCCTGAAACTATACCCTGGCTTCCTGCAGTTCCATACACCTGTAAATTCAAGCCTGATCCACACAACAGGGAAGCACAAACACATTTTTATACAACAGCTGACAGTTTAGAGAAACTTTTGGGTACAGTCTTTTATCATCCCTGGTAACTAAACAACAACTCAATCGAAGCACAGGTTAAAAGCAATTTCTCTTAGTTTAATCTCATTATGTTAATCAGCTTTTTTACTACATGCATAACAGCTGCAGCAGCAACGAATAACTTCATTTCAGTGCCTTATAAAATGGCTTTTTTTCTTTGCACATCCTACTCATCTGCTCTAGAACACATCACAGCTGGTGGATTAGAGCTATGGGTTGAAGCTTCCAGGCACCTCATTTATCTGTCTCTTTGATGGGTGTACATCCTTTCTTTTTTATAAATACAGATTTAATCCTGGTGGAGAAAAAGGGTGAGAAGAGGCAGCGTCAATTCCATGATGAAAAGTTCTCCAGAAAGCTCAGACCAACACACTTGAGTTCCTGATTGCATTAAATATGAAGACATCTACTGTTAGAGCTTTAGTTTTAAGCATTACATTAGCGCCATCCAAAGACATCTAAATCACAATAATAATAAAAATTAAAATGGAAATATGTCATTCATCTCACTGTAATTATCAGACATGATACATTTTCATACTGGAATGTGAATAAAAGGTCCAGGACACAAAGATTACCTCTTGGAGAAATACTTATTTGTAAGTAGAGTCCCTAAGTACCTTTTTAAAATATGACTTTCACAACCACTCATGGGAGAAGAGATGTCTTCTGTTTGCTGTAGAAAGTACCTTTTATTCATATCCTTCTGCTTCATACGTGGCACTTCTGAGGAGGAGCAGCCTCACTGCTGCTCAAACTACAGCTCAGTCCTAAGGCCACACCTGGAAGAAACTTGAGGAAAAGGCAAGAATGCTAAAAGATCACATGGGCAGCATATCTCCCAAATTGTCTGCTCTTGGTTAACAGATATTCCTTTTTCAATAAATCCATGGGTATGTTCTAACAGGCCATTACCTCACCCTAAATGACCTGGCAGGAGGGGTTGGAGTCCATCCTACAGGGAAGAGATGTTTTGGAGCACCAGCCCTGCCTCAGTGCTGCAGAGCTTCGGTGAAAATATTGCACTTTAAAGAGCTCTACAGCAAATACCCAGGATTGAGGGATTTTCCACATGGCCAGAGAAGGGCTCCAGGTACTCCTTGTGTCCACAGGGAGCGAAGCAAAATGATGACTCCCAGGTAACACAACCTCTGCCACCCCCTGCAGCTCTGCACGCTGACACCAGTGCCAGAATTACGCTCTTCTTCGGGTACTCCATATTTCTGCCCTGCTCTATCAGTCTGTTTTGCCAGAGCTCTGTGAAATTCCATAGTTTCCTTGCCTCCTCGAAAATATTAGCAACTCCTGCTTGAGAGTTTCCCATGCAAACAAGGGAAAACCTCCATCTCCAGAAGTTTTCATCCATTTTCCTAATTTGTAGGCTGAATACATTATTTAGCACAACAACTGATGTGTCAGCAGTTTTTGCCAGTAAAGGAATATACTTGTGCACAGTTTTGATGCCAAAATAAATATTATTTTTCTGCTTGAAAGGGTCCTGCAGACAAGAAAGATATGCTTGCAAAGCTGTAACTGCATCAAAGAGTAAGATATTACTCCCTTAGTATCAGACCAACAAACGATGCTCTTTAAATATGGACTAAAATAAGATAGAAAAATGCATAAAGTGTTTCATTAGTTCCTCGTTTGATGGTTATTTCTTTATATCACATTCATGGTGAGAGAATAATCCCTTTAGCTCAACAACAACTCATTAACTATGTTCTCTCAATTAGAAATAGCTTATTTTCTAACAAAACAAACCCCATAAACACTCCTGCCTCCAGCTCATAATGATTTTCTATAAGTAAGAGTATCAAAGGCATTGTACAAGGAGGGAGATTGGTACAAAAAGAAGTGACACAGAAATGGAAGATATTTCTGATAGCATAAAGCTTGACTGTTGTACACACTGTGTGCACTTTCTAACAGTCTGGGGCTTCACAATGAAATGAAATTTGGAAAGCTGAAAATAGGAGAGAAGTTGTAGCTGGAGGAATACTTTAAAAAAAACCCTTATATTTAAATACAGAGAAAAGAGTGCAAAGGAGAAAAGTGCTTTTGTGGATCTAGTTTATTAATAAGCATTGTAATTAACAAGACAACATGCTGTACAGAAACCTGGAATAGAACTACCGCAAATTTACTGGACTTCAAATGCTGCTGGACCACAGTATATGATGCCCAGCTGCATGATTTGTAGAGTGTGGTTAGGGCTGTTTCAATACACAGACATACACTGCTCACTCTCAGATCCTGGAGTATGCCAGAGAGGAGGGAGATTCCCCAGAAATACAAACTCAAATATTTACAAGAAATCATCAATCTCTTTCTTCACTAGGGATAACATAAGTTATACACAATTTTCCTATGTATACCAAATAAAATCTTTGCCTTCAACTTTACTTTGTGTCTGCACAAACCAATTCTTTAATTTCTATTTATCCAGTTAAATAAGGCTAGTGAACTGCAGTGTGATCATTTCATTGCTTATCACTGATTAAGGATTGGTATTAAACCTGCAAAAGGAAAACATGAGGAATCAAATAAACTCAAATTTTAAAACATTAAAGCCTCAGACTTTCTAAGCTTGACTCAAAAACCCTTGAGCTAATCAACCACTACATATAGAAATTATTTGGTTCTCTGTCTTTGGCTCGACCATGCTGGGGGCAGGATGGCAGTGGTGGCTTGGGGCTGATGGGTTGGGGTTAGGATACCGCTTGCTCAGGTACAACAGAGCAAACTTCTCCTTCTCTCAGAAAACCCCCAAACAGATCTATCCACGCTGCAGTCACTGATGCAAAGGGGCTGCTCCTCCAGTCCTACACCAGGCAGAAAGGCCTGGCTGGGCTCAGAACCACATAACTGATGTTCTGTCAGGCCAGCCTTTGTGCTCCCATTCCTAAGCCCTCAGGCCCCATTAGCATGGGCTCATTGCCATGATAATTAGCTAAATGACCTGCATCCGGCCAGCTCTGAGCCCAGAGAGAGCAGGTGCTCGGTAGTCTCTGTCTGGCCAAGCAGACATGCCTAATTATTCTTTCTTTCGAATTAAGTTACACTTCAGAATACAGCACGGTTTAGGCAAACAAAGAGACAGCGGATTTTACTTCAAACAGTTTGACTCGGTTCTTTCTTTTGAGTTTTTGGTTTGTTTGTTTTTAAAGAAGTATCTGCTTTACAATGTGGAAATAAGAACCTTCCTTTCTGCCACCACTACCCTTAAGTTTGATGCAATACTTAGAAGTGCAGCAAGCACGTCCTGAGTTTGGAGTGGGGAGATCACTCAGACTACACTGTGTGACACATCACTTTGAAGGCAAAGGTTTTCCTTTATTGTTACACCGTATCAAACAAATCTAATCATGTAACTACCATTTTACTGCATATTGTATATAGGATTGTTTTCTCCACAAATTCACACAAGTAAGATAAAATAAGTTAAATGACTAAAAAAAAATACACAAAAATATACAGTCTATGCACTAGATAAATTATTTATATATATGGCAAGATGTGTAACGAGTCTCTAGTAACATTATTCCTCTGGATACTGACATGCTACTCAGAAAAATGTTGCCTCAAATGTGTGCAGTTTTATATATTAGATGTGTAATATATAAAAATGAGGGAACAATTTATCTCCTGATACGATGCATATTTACAATTAATCTGTCTCTTGATGACTTAATTTTAGAATATCAGAACACATTTTCATGGATGTAGCATTCGATACTTCCTATAGTCAGGCTCATCTTTACAATGGGTTTTAAGCAATTTTTTGTTGTATGGTTTCGGTATTTTTTGGGGGGGTTGTTATTTGTTTTTAAGAGAAGGGAATTGGCTAATTGCTTCTGTACCTTAGGGAAAAAAAAACAAAATAACCCCTAAACATTTAAATTAAGTGAAGTTTGGTGGGTTTTTTTGTTTTTTGCTTTTTTTCCCCACCAATGGAAAAAAAACCACTAATTCTGGTTCTTTCATCTTTTCCTATGATAATGCTAAAATTGTAAAAATGAATTCTTTGCCAGGAAATTTCAGTTGCAATTTTCATCCAGAAAGGAACTGTTGCAGGCAAAATAAAAGGAGAGTTTTCTAGTGGAGCTGCCAATTCTGTAAGTATTTGGTATGGCAGCCCTCTGTAATAAAAACTGCAGACCTGCTTACAATAGGAAGCATTAGCTGTCAGCATTAT